>JANJGN010000020.1:71482541-71830041 GCA_026770705.1 Isurus oxyrinchus | reverse complement strand
GCTGACCGGTTGAGTCTGGGGAGGGCATGGGGACCCATCCAGCATCTGAACAGGACATATTCTTTCACGTGGGTCCTCATTTCATAGAATCATCGAAGCATACGGCACAGAGGAGGCCATTCAGCCCATTGTCCTGTGCCAGTTCTTTGCAAGAGCTATCCAATTAGTGTCAACCACCCTGCTCTTCCCATGTGGCTCTGCAATTTGCCCCCTTTCAAGTATTTGTCCAATTTCCTTTTGAAAGTTATTATTAAACTGCTTCAATCATCCCTTCAGACAGTGCAGTCCAGATCACAACGACTAGCAGCTGTATTATAGGTTTTCCTCAACTCCCCCTTGGGTCCTTTTGCCAATTATCTTAAATCTGTGCCCTCTGGTTTTGATCCTTCCACCAATGGGAACAGTTTCTCCCTATCTATTCTGTCCACTTCCTTCAAAATCACAAGGGGTCTGGACAGGGTAGATAGGGAGAAACTGTGGAGGAGTGAGGACCAGAGGGCAGTGATTTATGGTAAATAATGGCGATTTGGAGAAAAACTTTTTTAATGCTGTGAGTGGTTTGGATTGGGGATACAGTACCTGGGAGTGTGGTGGAGGCAGATTCAATCGAGGCTTTCAAGAGTGAATTGCATAATTATCTGAAAAATTACAGGTAAAAGGCCAGGGAGCGGCAATAGTTAATCACTCTTTCAGAGAGCCAACAAGGATACAATGGGTTGAACGGCCTCCTTCTGTGCTGTAACCATTCTGTGGCAGTAGAAATAGTGTCTCCTTATTTACTCTATTAAAATACCTCATAATTTTGAACATCTCTATTGAATCATAAATAAATAAATAAAACAAGCACCTCTTTCTCAACAGCAACAAGTTATACCTATATAGCACATTTAATAAATTAAAACATCCTGAGGAGAGTTATCAAACAAACTTTGAAGCTGAGCCACATAAGGAGATGTTAGGGTGGATGGCCAATAGCTTGGTCAAAGAGATAGAATTCAAGGAGCACCTCAAAGGAGAAAAGAAAGGTGATGAGGGGCGGAGAGTTTTAGGGAAGGAATTTCAGGGTTTAGGGCCTTGGCAGTTAAAGGAACAGCCACGAATGCACTGAGGGAGCACTGAGGGAGCACTGAGGGAGCACTGAGGGAGCACTGAGGGAGCACAGAGGGAGCACTGAGGGAGCACTGAGGGAGAACTGAGGGAGCACTGAGGGAGTACTGAGGGAGCACTGAGGGAGCACAGAGGGAGTACTGAGGGAGTACTGAGGGAGCACTGAGGGAGCACTGAGGGAGTACTGAGGGAGCACTGAGCGAGCACTGAGGGAGCACTGAGGGAGTACTGAGGGAGTACTGAGGGAGCACTGAGGGAGTACAGAGGTAGTACAGAGGGAGTACAGAGAGAGTACAGAGGGAGTACTGAGGGAGCACTGAGGGAGCACAGAGGGAGTACTGAGGGAGTACTGAGGGAGCACTGAGGGAGCACTGAGGGAGTACTGAGGGAGCACTGAGGGAGCACTGAGGGAGCACTGAGGGAGTACTGAGGGAGCACTGAGGGAGTACAGAGGTAGTACAGAGGGAGTACAGAGAGAGTACAGAGGGAGTACTGAGGGAGTACAGAGGGAGCACTGAGGGAGTACGGAGGGAGCACTGAGGGAGCACTGAGGGAGTACTGAGGGAGTACAGAGGGAGTACTGAGGGAGTACAGAGGGAGCACTGAGGGAGTACTGAGGGAGCACTGAGGAAGTACTGAGGGAGTACGGAGGGAGTACTGAGGGAGTACGGAGGGAGTACTGAGGGAGCACTGAGGGAGTACTGAGGGAGTACAGAGGGAGTACTGAGGGAGTACAGAGGGAGCACTGAGGGAGTACTGAGGGAGCACTGAGGAAGTACTGAGGGAGTACGGAGGGAGCACTGAGGGAGTACTGAGGAAGTACTGAGGGAGTACGGAGGGAGCACTGAGGGAGTACTGAGGGAGTACAGAGGGAGTACTGAGGGAGTACAGAGGGAGCACTGAGGGAGTACTGAGGGAGTACTGAGGGAGCACTGAGGGAGTACTGAGGGAGTACTGAGGGAGTACTGAGGGAGCACTGAGGGAGTACTGACGGAGTACTGAGGGAGTACGGAGGGAGCACTGAGGGAGTACTGAGGGAGCACTGAGGGAGTACTGAGGGAGTACTGAGGGAGCACTGAGGGAGTACTGACGGAGTACTGAGGGAGTACGGAGGGAGCACTGAGGGAGTACTGAGGGAGTACTGAGGGAGTACAGAGGGAGTACTGAGGGAGTACAGAGAGAGTACAGAGGGAGTACTGCAGCATCAGGGATGTCACCATTCAAAGAAGCTCGACACCATCCAGGACAAAGCAGCCCATTTGATTGGCACCCCAGCCACAAACATGCACTCCCTCCACCATCGACGCACAGTAGCTGCAGTGTGTATCATCTACAAGGTACACAGCAGAAGCTCACCAAGGCCCCACAGGCAGCACTTTCCAACACATGACCACTAACATCTAGAAGGACAAGGGCAGCAGACACATGGGAACACCACCACCTGGAAGTTCCCCTCCAAGCCACTCACCATCCTGACTTGGAAATATATCACCGTTCCTTCACTGTCTCTGGGTCAAAATCCTGGAACTCCCTCCCTAACAGCACTGTGGGTGTACCTACACCACATGGACTGCAGCGGCTCAAGAAGGCAGCTCACCACCACCTTCTCAAGGGGCAATTAGGGGTGGGCAATAAATACTGGCATTGCCAGCGAAGCCCACATTGTATGAACGTCTAATAAAAAAAACTGAGATGTTGAATCAAGGCCCCACCTAGCTTCTCATGATCCCATTGTGCTATTTTGAAGAAGCGGGGAGTTCTCCATAATGCCTTGGCCAGTATTTACATATCAAAAACATCATGAAAACATGTTATCTGGAGATTAACACAAGTCTGTTTGTGGGAGCTTGTTATGTGCAAACAGGCTGCTGCATTTCCTACATCACAACCGTGGCTGCATGTCACGAATAAAGTGCTTCATTGAGTGCGAAGTGCTCTTTGATATGCTGAGGTCATGAAAGGTGCTATATAAATGCAAATTCTTTCCTTTTTTTTACATGTTCAGTTTGGACATAAATTAGAAATGCAAGTGTAAGAAATAAAGCCAGCAACACGACTGGCTGAAATTACAGGCCTTTAAGTGGCAGTTCTGCATGGATTTTTGACCTTTACCTAAGTAATCATGATGCTTGAGTCGCTGGTTTGCAGTAATCAGCTAGTTGTGTAATGTGATTTTATAATCAGGTCAACACCATAAAAATGCAACAAAGTTCATTACTAAAAGGAATGGAATTGAAAATCAGGAAAGTTATGTGAGACCGCACTTACAGTACTGAGCACAGGCTTAGTATCTAAGACTGGGCTCCATAAATACAACATAGTCACTAACATGGAGAGGTGGTGGCATAGTGGTACTGTCACTGGACTAATATTCCAGAGACCCAGGGTAGTGCTTGAATTCCGCCACAGCAGATGGTGAAATTTGAATTCAATAAAAATCTGGAATTAAAAGTCTGAGACCATTGCCAATTGTTGTTTAAAAACCCATCTAGTTCACTAATATCCCTTTAGGGAAGGAAATCTGCTGTCCATCCTTGGTCTGGCCTAAATGTGACTCTAGATCCACAGCAATGTGTTTGACTCTTAAATACCCTCTGAACAAGGGAAATTAGGGATGGGAAATAAATGCTTGCCTAGCCAGTGAGGCCCATGTCCCATGAATGAATAAAAATAAATAAATCCAGCAGGGAATTCAGGACAAACCTCTTTGCGTAGAGCGAGGAATATGGAACTCGCTGTTGGGAAATAGAGATGGTTTAAGTAAGTTGTATTTGTACTTGTGGGTGTTAGGAATGAGTTTTGGCTTTAAAGTTTAAATTTGATTTATATTTCTGTATCTGAGAGTTAAGAAAGGTCAAATGAAGTTTTAGTTTCACTTTAAAAAGGTGCTTGCATTTCCAATGAGAGTTTATGACCTCAGCAATTAAGCAAACTAGGGTGGAAGAGTTGGGCTGTTGCCTAGCAACAGGGGGCTAGAGAGGCAGATCCCTCCCACAGACACACAAAGAAGGAGAACAGCAGTTTGATTTGGAAGCTGTTGGGAGTTCAGTTGGTTTGAAGACAGCTATAAAGCAGAACCTAGGTGGGGCCAGATAGCCAGTCCCAAGCTAAGGAAAACCCCAAAATCCAGGGGACTGGAACAATAGAAAATCCCAAGAAGACCTTCTAGTCGAAGGATGGACAGGAATCTGGAAAAGGTCTTGTTAAGTGAAGTTAACAGTGAGGGGCTGAGAGAGAAAGGCTCCAAGCTTCGGATTTAAAGAGACAAAAGCAGAAGAAAGCAGACTGAAAGTGAGAACAGCTTGCAAGAGGCAACTCAAGGTCAAAAGAGACAGCTGAAGGCTTATAACTCTTTGTTATGGGTATGTGAAGCAGTGGTGTGCTGATGACAGCTGAGTCAGAGAGACAGAGTGCGTGGAAGACAGCTTGAATGCATGTGGTGACCCAGGGAAGAGGAATATCACATGGGAAGGAGAGTTCAAAACCCTGGAGGTGAACCCTTGCAGAAGGCATCTGAGAGAAAGCATTGGTTTGGGAGAAGATTTCAAAATGTGTTCTTGGAGAGTAGAGATTGGAAATCCTTGTGTGAAAGAAAGAATTCACTGAGACCGGTTGGCTCATGGTGTGTCTGGTGGGAGTTGAGGAGAGATCCATAGCATCTGTTTAAGATGGCATCTGTCACATGGTTTCAGAGTGTGGTGTGTCTGACCACAGGGTACCTATTGGTTTACATGGACTGTGTACTTAATGTGAACATTAAAGCATAAGACAGCTTTTGTAACTTGTGCTATCCTTAGAAATCTGTATATATCTGTAAAGGTATAGCTGTGGATGAAGGAGTATTGCAATATAGTTCATCTTTTCTTGTAGAATAAACGTTTTATTATTTTGTTAAGAGTTCATCAGCTGACTCCTGTGACTCTGTTCAGTAGCTACTCTCCATGTAATCAAACAAACAAGTAAAAGTTAGAACCTATCAAGCTGGGTTTCACTCTGGGATCAGGCTTGTCCAGGGAAACCTCAGCTGGGATTATAACGCTCGTTGCCACAAGGGATAGTTAAAGCTAATAGCATGGATGCATTGAATTTGGGCAAGTATATGAGGAAGAAATGAATAGAAGAATATGATGATAGGATTAGATAAAGTAGGTGGAGAGAAGGTTCATGCTGAACATAAACACCAGCAGAGACCTGTTGGGCTGAATGGCCTGTTTCTGTACATTCTATGTAATTTCTGCCAGAGGCAACTTTGGTGGCCCGGTTTACATGTACAACAAATGGGGTGTGCGTCAGGTGGAACAGTTTCTGATCTCTGGGTATGCTCTTCGACACTGTGGGGTTTCAAAAGCACAGTCAGAACTGCAGTGAAGATCTGTAGCATGTCTGTGATATTAAAAACGGATAGATCTTACATTTATATAGTGTTTTTCATGACTTCAGGATGCCCCAGGGGGACTTACAGCCAATGAAATACTTTAGAACTGTTGCCACTGTTAAAATGTAAGGCACTGGGTAGTCAAGCTGCACACAGGAAGATCCCACAAATAGCAAATCAGGTCAACAGACTGATAAAGGCGGATGCTGGAAATCTGAAACAAAGACAGAAAATTGCTGGAAAAACTCAGCAGGTCTGACAGCATCTGTGGAGAGAAAGACAGGGTTAACGCTTTGAGTCCGTATGACTCTTCTTCAGAGACTCTTTGTCAACAGACTGATAACCTGTTGTTGGTTGAGCAATAAATGCTGGCTGAGGACATCAGGTGAAGTCCCGTGCTTTTTGATTAGTGCTGTGAAATCTTTTACAATTAACTCTATGGGTAAAGGAGCCCTCAGTTTGATGTGTCATCCAAAAGGCTTTACAAACGTCAAGCTGGATACCAATTGTTGTTTAGCCTGCACGTTCTAATAGCAACATGTTCTGACATCAATAAAATGTTATTAAAAAGAAGAGATCAATGGGGAGGCTTTGGGCTTAGTGTTGGAAGGGGTCCCAGTCGTTGGTACAAGCTATGGAAGGCCATGCCTTGTCTGCATGAGAAGGTCTGATGGGTACAGCATTATTCGAATCACACAGCAGCAGCTCCACACACTGTTATTAAATGCCTGTCATCTTACATTTCAGCACTGGAGACTCCAGCAATGTTAACGGTGATGCGTGTTATGAGGAGACACAAACAATTAATGATTTGTGATCCATATCAACAGAAAGGCCATTTTAAAGTGCAGCTGATATCGCACAGCTTCCAGGACCATCCCAACTGCATGAGGACATGCCTTGCAGCTCAGCCCAAGCTGTGCATCTCTTGTCCAAACAGTCCATGGAGGATTATGTTATATTTCTGACATCGATCCCGCTTCACCCCATCCATATTTTTCACTCTGTTGTGGCTGTTTTCCCAGAATCCGTACACCTTTCTTTCAGTTTTCTAATTTTAGAATCACAGCCGCACACCCCCCAACCCCTGCCACCTCCCCTTCCCCTCCCCACCTCCCCCGGCATTAAATGGGGTGAGAGGAGGTCACCTTAACAATAACGTGAACTGAATGTGACCCCTCAACCCTCCCCCATGTGCATTATGAATGAATCACGTCACGCGCCAGGAAGAGTTACATTAAAATTTAATATTGGCCGTCACACTGGTTGAATTTTAAATCAGAACAATATTTTTAGCAGGGATTTATACCTGCTTGATGAAGGAAAAAGGAGGAAGCAATCACCTTCATCACCCCATCAGTCAGAATGCAGGGGAAAAGATTTGAATCTAATCGGAAGAAGGACTTGCATTTATATAGCACCTTTCACAACCTCAGAACATCCCAAACCCCTTTGCAGCCAATGAAGTATTTTTGAAGTGCAGTCATTTTGTAATATTGCATATGCAGGACACGTGGTAGCTAATTTGCACATAGCGAAGGTCATGCAAACAGTAAAGTGATAATGACCAGCTAACGGGGTATAATTGGTCTTCAGCAGCCTCGCTAAATGGGTTCATAGTGAAAGACAAGCCGTTTTACACCCGAGTCAATACTATTCCCACTGAACTCAAAAGAGCAGGAAATCAGGAGTCATATAAAACAGACGACTGATTCACAAACACCCATTTTACATTACCAACTGCACCCCCAAGTCTATTTCTAATGATGTTGGTTGAGAAATAAATGTTGGCTGGGACCTTCCTACCTCCCTCTGGGAAAATGACCCAGCTCTCCTTCAAAATAGGATCACTTATACCCTTGGGAGAGCAGGTGGGGCTTCGAGTTAACGTCTCATCCAAAAGACGGCACCCCCAACAGTGCAGCATTTCATCAGTAGTACAGTGTATGTAGAATTAAACAGAGTTTACAGCAAAGACACAGGCCATTCAGCCAAACTGGACACTGTTGGACATGAGCTTCCTCCCACCTTACTTCATCTAACCATCTCAATTTATCCTTTTATCCCTTTCTCCAGTATATACTTATCTAACTTCCTCTTAAATGCATCTGTTATTTGTCTCGACCACTCCCAATGATAACATATTCCCTACTTTCCCCACTCTCTGATAAAGATGTTTCTCCTGAATTTCCTACTGGATTTATCAGTGACTATCTTTTTTGAAGCAATATATAGCAACAAGAATAAATAACTCCCAGCAAAAGGTGGGTTGTGAGAAAAGCCATTTTTAATAAGCTTATGATTCTCCGGGCGCTGCAGAGATGCTCAGATTGTATTGCACCGCATGCAGTGAGCAGAAGGAAGCTTGTTTAGATTAAATTCACACACAAAGCCCACAGATGGAAGTGGGAGGCTGACCTTTGTCACAACATTAGCTCCACAGCCTCTCACACATCAAGGTTGACAAAGGTAGAGGGAGGGGAAGGAGACCGGAGTCATCAGGAGCATTAGGCACCTCGTTCACTTCCAGTCCCTGCTCTCTTCTTCCTTTCATTTTGGAAATTATAATTTCTTCCCCTTCTGTCCCTTTCTTTCCTGTTCCCCTCCTTCTCCCTGTTACAGATATGAGAACAATACTGCACGTGGATAATAACACAGTTCAGGAAATACACAGTACGTCTGCCAGTGCATCAACAGGAAAGGATAAGGTTCAGATACAAACCCTTTAATGAAGCAGGAGCCAGTCCCACCTGCTGAGAACTAGACAGATTCAGGTTAAGAGCCTAAATTACTCCACATCTGATATTTCCCATTGAAGTAAATCAGCCAAAGTGTAAATCATTTGTGTGACCCGAACCCGAACTGGTCTTGCCAGGTGAAAAAGATTAAAATCAGGGCTAGACTCTGACACTAATGGATCTGCTACATTGAGCTACACCTCAGACACTACTGTACAGTTCAACGAGGAAAACCACTGACCTCGGACACAACTGCATAAAACCGACTGGTGCTTGCCACCTATAAACTGGTGTGAACCGGGTGCCATGAGATTCTTGTGGGCCATTAACTTTATCTTGAAGGTAGGGCATAATCTTAAAATGTTTTACGTTAATGCGTGCTAATGGGATGCAAATGTATAACAAGCGGGAACCCGTCATAACTCAGCGTGAAGCTCAACACACCACAAACACGAGGCTGACTTAATCTCTGCAAATCAACCTGCCACTGGGAAACTGAAATTTCGGCTCCTGCCTAACTCAGTCACCCTGCATGCCACTTCTCCCGTTCTTGCAGGCTCCATAATATCCCTCTCTCAACGAGTCTACACTAAGAAACTGAGGAACAGAAGTAGGCCACCATTCAATAAGATCACGGCTGATCTGCAGCATTACTCCAACTACCCGCATTTGCTTCATGTTACTTAATACCTTTGGTTAACAAAAAAACATGAATCAAGGGTTTAAAGTTAACAATTGACCTAGCATCGCTTTTTTAAAGAGGTGACGATAGCTTCCAGCTGATGATGCAGCCAGACATCCAGCAGTTTTGAGAATTAAAGCACAACGTGGTGACAATTTGGATGAAAGACTTTGCTTTTCAAAGACTTGGCTTTGACCATTTAGGCCATTTGCTGTCTTTCAAAACAAAGTGCCTGAGAACAGGGGTTGTGGAAGTTACCTCTAAAGAGATTGCAAATGCTTCTGTCTCTGATATAAATGTACCATTTAAAAGGAGCAAGCCTGGGCAGAATTGTTTCTGAAATTGGAACTCATAAAATAAATTGACATGAGTTGCTTTTTCAAGCACTAAATGGGGCACTTACCTTAAATTTAAGGGGATAATCGCAATTTCAATTTTCAAAAAAGAGCTGATGGAAAAATTGGCTTCTGGGTGTCAAAAGAAATGAAGTCAATTTTGGGGCGAAATAAAGTGAACACTATGGGCAGGATTTTTCGCTGAGCGTAAAATGACGCACGGTGATGTCAGGTGAGCATCCCGACACCATCGCTCACTCACACGGTATTTCAGTCGGCGGGCACGCATGGGAGTTGGCAGCGCACCCAACAACAATTAACAGGCCTATTAAGGCCATTAAAGTCACAGTTGAACACAATCTTTCACTGCCCATCCAACCTTACGGGTGGTGGGCAGGCGAATCGGCCAAGCGGCCTTTGGCCTTTTTAATCAAACCTGGTCCATGGGTGGGCTGAGGTTTCCAACAGGAATTAAAAACAAAGTAAAAACGTTGAAATGTCATTTATAACATGTCCCTGCTCATACACAGAATTTTGCCCCCGTTGGGTGGGTGTGGTGGGCAGGCCTGGGGACTGGTCAAGAAGCTGCCCGCTGCCCGCTGCCCAATTCCCACTGCCCACTGCCCACAGCCCACTGCCCGCTGCCCACTGCCCGCTGCCCGCTGCCCACTGCCCGCTGCCCACTGCCTGCTGCCCATAGCCCGCTGCCCGCAGCCCACTGCCTGCTGCCCGCTGCCCACTGCCTGCTGCCCGCTGCCCACTGCCTGCTGCTCACAGCCCACTGCCCGCTGCCCGCTGCCTGCTGCCCGCTGCCCACTGCCCACAGCCCACTGCCCGCTGTCCACTGCCCACTGTCCACTGCCCGCTGCTCGCTGCCCACTGCCTGCTGCTCGCTGCCTGCTGCCCACTGTCTGCTGCCCACTGCCCGCTGCTCACTGCCTGCTGCCCACTGTCTGCTGCCCACTGCCCGCTGCTCACTGCCTGCTGCCCACTGCCCACTGCCTGCTGCTCGCTGCCCACTGCCCACTGCCTGCTGCTCGCTGCCCACTGCCCACTGCCCGCTGCTCACTGCTCGCTGCCTGCTGCCTGCTGCCCGCTGCTCGCTGCTCACTGCCCGCTGCCCACTGCCCGCTGCCCGCTGCTCGCTGCCCACTGCCCACTGCCTGCTGCTCGCTGCCCACTGCCCACTGCCCGCTGCTCGCTGCCTGCTGCCTACTGCCCGCTGCCTGCTGCTCGCTGCCCGCTGCCCGCTGCCCGCTGCTCGCTGCCCGCTGCTCGCTGCCCACTGCCCGCAATCGGCCCTGCCGAGGTGGGGGTGGGAGGAGCATGAGCACTGGAGTTTGGACATGCACGTGGGCACAGAGCTGCCACAGGGAGCTGAAGAGTTTCAATAATAAAAATAAAGATATTTAAGATGATGAAAACATGTCCCCTCGTGTGACTCCGTCACATGAGCAGGGACATGTTAAATAGGAGTGTTGAAAGTGTGTTTTTTAAATCACTGGTCGAAACCCCATCCCGCCCGAGGATGAGGCCTCGCCAAAAACGCAAAGGCCGAGCCTGGCCTATTCGCCCGCCCGCCAACCGAACAGACGGACGGGCAGCAAATAATCCCAATT
Source organism: Isurus oxyrinchus (assembly GCA_026770705.1). Classification (NCBI taxonomy): domain Eukaryota; kingdom Metazoa; phylum Chordata; class Chondrichthyes; order Lamniformes; family Lamnidae; genus Isurus; species Isurus oxyrinchus. The sequence continues at coordinate 71,819,185 of JANJGN010000020.1, read as the reverse complement.
AATTAATTAATTAAGGGCCTAATTAAGCTGTTTAATTGTCGGCAGTCTCGCTGCCGACTCCAAACGCATGCCCGCTGACCGAAACATCGCGCGGGTGTGCCTGATGACGTTGGGATGCACGCCTGCCCGACGAAGGGAAAGTTCAGCCCCCGTGTGACATGGGGGGGGGGGGGGCAGGTTTTTAACATTTGTAAAATCTTCATTTGCGTTTTTAAAAATCTTCGGCTCCCCTGAGGCAGCTCTGTGCCTTTCAGGGAGCTTGCAGCACGCTCTCCCCCCGCGCATGCGCAGACTTCAGCGCTCGACCCCCCCCCCCCTCCCCTTCCCTCCCCACCCTGGCAGCGCTCAGCGTTGCAGTGCGCGATTCACGCTGGCCGGCCATTAATCGGCAGGGGTCAGCATCGCGAATGCTCCCAGGCCCGCCCACCACGTCCGCCTAACCAGGGAAAAACCCTGCCCTTTGTTAATAACTGGGACCACATGGGATCGTTTGATTTCTGTTTTAAACATGTTACGAAGAATATTGTATTAGACAGTAAAGTTTTTCCAAGGTCCATGGATGAGATAGAACGTCATTACAGTATTAGGAGTGTAAAATTGTGTGAGAAAATGATTGAGGGTAGGAAATAGAGTTAGGGAGAAAAGCACCACTAATTATGAATTGGAATAACTCACCTTGGGTTCAACGGAACACATTAATCTGATATCGATGCATATTCTAGGAAAGTGTAGATGAGACTAGTAAGTGGATAGCTTTCTCTTGGAGATGTCTGCGTCCTTGCCTATGAACCTCTGAAGGGAACTGAATTTGATAGTTTGGCCACTACCTGAGACATCGGGACCATGCACCATTCATGGGGAGAAAAGCAAAGGTCTTCAGATAGACACCCACCTTGATCTTTTGAGAAGGTTACCTGAAAATCAAGAAGGCTTGTATCAGATGAAGCCTGTGTGGCGGGATATTGGAATATTGATGTGAGTGCGCAGATGCAATTTGTTACATGTGGTGTAACTAACTTGTGGGGGTACATGCAGAAGCTGCGCTGGAGAAAGGTTCCCAGACATGCTCAGCTACTTGATAAACAATTGACATGAAATGTTTAACGTGGCCTGTAGAGTAAGAAAACATTTCTCAAATCATTAAGGCACTAACACATACTCCACAGAGAAAGTGGCTTTAAGACAATGAAGATGGTAATAGTCAGAGGGAGTAAAATTAAAGTAAAATGAATTTGGGTTGAGACAATTAAGAACTACTACTCAATAAAAATTACCCACAAAATGGATACGAGTGAAGGGAGGGCTGGAGAATCTTTTAAGTTTTAATTGTATGTACTTATATGTTATTAGACTAAAAAATAACAGCCCTCCAGCAAAAGGATAAGGAATATCATTGAGTGAGGTGATTTGCAGGTGGGTCGACAGTAATCAGATAATTCCAGTAGCTTTACTGTGTTATCTACAATATGTAATCAAGAAATTAGGGAAACAAACTTGTAGTTTAGAAGCCACTAGGTTGGTAAAAATCTGTTGTGAGAAGTGAATACGAATATTTCCTTCCCAAAGTGGCAAGTGTAAGAAATGGTATTTTTCAGAATATTATAGAATTAGCAGGAAGAGTACGAGGCTATCTAGCAGAAAGCTTTTTCTTTCTCTCTGGAAAAACACACAGTCTTTTTTTAGTTACTGAACTTGGGCACTGCTGAAAAAAGAGACACGTTGTCGAAGCTTTTCATCTTGCACTCATCAGGACAGTTCACAAGAATACCAATGGTAAAGGGAACAACATTCTATAGTGCATGAGAAGAAATATATTTTATGAATTGTTGTGCCCTTTAATGGGCACCATTACTGAAACTAGCTCTATAATTGCAGGTTTTATTAATTGAATTTAAATTTCCCCAGCTGCTGTGGTGAGATCTGAATCCATGCCCCCCAGAGCATTAGCCTGTGCCACTGGGTTACTAGCTGAGTGATATTACCACAATGCCACTATCTTCCCCTCCCCAAGGAGATCTGACACACAGGACCTACATTCCCAATGGATCTGACACATTGGGAGGAATCTTAACTTGCTGATGTGCTGGCAGTTGGATGCCCAATAGAACATGGGGAACCAAGAATTTTCAGTAGCACATTTTTCACTGGTTTTTTAACCCAGCCACTACATTAACACCTGATTTCCTGACCAATTAGCATGAGAAGACGTGATGACAGCCCACATGAGTCTATTTCAGCCGATCTATTTAAAGGGACACTGGAATGATTGCAATTGAAGGATGGTCTGGGTGTTTGAAGCGAGGAGGAAACTGCAGCAGAGGATTCCCAATGTACCAAGGCTGCACCTCACTTCCCAGATGCCTCCCTAGAGCTGTTGATGCAGTCTGCAGAGGCCTACAGGGGGATTCTCTTCCCTGCTGAGGGGATGAAGAAGTTTATCTTGGAGAACAACAAGCCAAGGCTGGAGTTGATACATGAGGTTAACAGCAGGAGTATGGTGCCACGCACCTCCACACAGTGCCAGAAGAGATTCAATGACCTAATCAGGTCAAGAAAGGTAAGTGTAATGGCATTCTCAAGTCCATCCTGATGTGCACATCACGTCAACTCCCTAGTCCAGCACTTCACTCCTCACATCAACTTACCTTGTGGGTGTACCCATACCTCCCTGACAATGCACCTCCTCACATCGCTATCTGACCATCCACCAATAACGTGCAAGCCCATCCTTATGCAATGTCACGTCTCTCCCTCATAGTGACATTCAACACATTCCAACGCTCTCACTCCTAGATGTCTACTTTCCTCCAGGCAGAAATGAATGCAGAATATCAGGGGAAGCAGGCAGAGAACCAAAGGTGGCCTTCCCGCCACCTCCATACTAACAGCTGTAGGAGACAAGGCATTAGAGATAAGCAGAGGTTCAGCATACTTGGCTATTGGAGATGGAGGGGGATGGAGGTCTCCCAGATACCTGGTGATATAATTAGACATCACACAACCACATGGCACACAATAGTCACTCATGTTGACCTGGTGTCACCAGTCAGTAAAATATAATGATGTACACATTGTTTGATTAAAATCTTCTTAACCAGGCAGTTCGAATTCACGTATTTCATCTCCCACCCACCCATGAAGTATCCCTCAGGAGCTGGTGTAATAGGACTCCACACTCATTCTGAGGATGCACCATCACAGGGTACTTGTGAACTCTTCACCAACTCAGATAGACACCTCGGTTGGGCCACCAGGGTTGGGTCCTCATGTGGTGAATCACAAGTGAGGAGCAGCAGGTGGTGGAGGCAGGGACAGCAGTGGAAAGTCAGAGGAAAGCACAGGAAATTCCAACCTCTGCTCAGCTGGACATAGAAGCTGAACCTGGGAGGTCCTTCAACAAAGAGGATACACATGGAGCAGAATAAATATGATGCACCAACAGGCTTTCCAGCCACACTGCACATTTGGAGAGAAATCGGAGCAGTCCATCTCACCAATTAGTGCCATGATGTCGCATCCCTTTGTGATGATGTCTATATTCATGGAAAGAAGGGCCACCTGCATGGAGCATCAAACATGGCTCTCTGAATCTCCACCTATCACTGGCCCTTTATCCAGCTCTAGTTGTCCCCCCCCCCCCCACCTCCCCCCCCCCCCCCCACCCCCCACAACCAGCTTATTTTTCACCTCTCTTCTAGTTTTCCTTAGTTCTGTTGAAGAGTCATACGGACTCGAAACACTAACTGTGTTCCTCCCCGCAGATGCTGTCAGACCTGCTGAGGTTTTCCAGGTATTTTTATTTTTGTTTTGGCTCTCTGGATGCCACCTTAAACAGGATAGAGCAAAACCCAGCCTAGGCCCTTCAGTGCCTCGCAGAATGCAGCAAATTGTCCTTATCAAGCAAATGTACTAGGATCAGTTACCAGACTAACATAATCAAACACAGATGAAACAAACCATTGAACACCATAGCAACCAGTTTTTGGCAGCCCATTATAGAAAGGATTTTAATGGAATAGGCTAATTTATAGATACATCAAAATGATACCTCAATTGGAAAACTTTAGCCATGAGGAGAATCTTAAGATACTGGGACTATTTATACTGGTGCAGAGAAGGTTAAGAGGAAATTTAATAAACAGTTTCAAATTACAAAAGCTTTTGATGAAGTGACTAGGGAAATATTATTGTGTCTGTTTAGGGAATTAGTGACAAGGAATCATCAGCAACATTCCCTCTGCACCCTACTGCTGGCAAGTAAAATCCAGATGGCCATGTGAGAAGATAGTGAAAGGCAAAATGGAAGTGGAGACTCTGTTCAAAGCCTGTCCACTTCCTACCTGTTGCACCCCCTCCTTCCCACCTCCTTTCTCCCATCCCCACATGCTGCCTCTTGTCCCAGTGGCCAAATCTGCCCCTGTACAGGTGCAGGTGGGGCAGTCTTTGGCAGTCCCTCGCCAGCTCCAAAATCCAGACGATGTTGGCCAAGAGGCTCTCAACAGAGACAGCAGCCTGCCTCTAACTCTGCTCAAGGTTCAACCACATGGGCGTTAACAGGAGAAGGAAGAGTCAAGATTTGTAATTGCACAGGGCTGTGCACTATGTTACATTGTTAACATTATATTCAATTTTTCAGTCCAATAAAAATCATCTGTTTTACCATTGTCCCTCTTTTTGCATGCAGCCTGAGTGTCCGACAACTCATCTAATAAATAGGAAGGTGTGAGTTAAAGCCAAACAATAGGTCTCTGTGACAGAAATACTCTGTTGATGTATACTCTGCCTTGCCTTGGCAGATGAAGGGTGCCAAAAAGGTTCAGGATGTAGCTGCCATCTGGGTACATTGCTTCACTAACTATACCATGCCAGAATGAGGCCACCCCAGGTAGCAATATGGGCCCTTACCAGATTACATTTCCCCGCCTCCTCCTGTTCCTCAAGTTGCTCCTCCTGTGAAGACAGTGCACTCTGCACCTTCATCCCGCAGCGCCAGTGCTCACTGTGATGTGATGTTGTACAAGGCACAGCACACCACTATCATTCTCAAGGCCTGGGCTGGTACATGTCGGGGGTCTCCCAGATCAGCCCAGCCATGTAAAGGAGTATCTTCAGCATCCCGATTGCTTCCTCAGTAACCATTCTCATGGCCATGAGGCTTCGACTGTATCTCTCCTGGGTCTCATTAGGGAGGGGACAGAGGAAATTTACGAGAATGTTGCCAGGACTGGAAAATTGCAGCTATGAGGGAAGATTGGATAGGTTGGGGTTGTTCTCCTTGGAGCAGAGGAGGCTGAGAGGAGGTTTGATTGAAATGTACAGAATTATGAGGGGCCTGGATAGAGTGGATGGGAAGGGCCTAGTTACTTTAGCAGAGAGGTCAGTGACTAGGTTGCACAGATTTACAGTGATTAGTAGGAGGATTAGGGGGGAGATGAGGAAAACGTTTTTCATCGAGGGGAATGTAGAGGTCAGGAACTCACTGCCTGACAGGGTGGTGGGGACAGAAACCCTCAGCTGATTTAAAGGTGTCTGGGTATGCAGCTGTAGTGCTGTAACCTGCAGGGCTATGGACCAGATACTGGGAGTGGGATTAGACTGGGTGGCTCGTTTTTCAGCCGGTGTAGATACAATGGGCTGACTGGCCTTTCTCTGTACCGTGACTCTATGGTTCATTGTTTGAGCTGCTTAAGAGTTTCATCAATCGCATCTTCCAAGACTGAAGTGTGATCTGGGGGCCACCTTGATTGCCCACATGCATGAGGTCAATGACTTCCTGGTCCCTGGGCAAAAGCGGGGCAATGGTAACAAACAGATGATTTTTATTGAACTGAAAAATTGAATATAAAGTTAACAATGTAACATAGTACATAGCCCTGTGCAATTACAAATCTTTACTCTTCCTTTCACTGTTACGCTTATGTGGGAAGACAGCCAGAGCCGCAAAACCCAAGCGCCCACTCATTCTGACAGGGATCATCAGGTGGGATTGGAGATGGGGGTGGGGGGGGGCGGTGGTGTGGGTGCGCGTGGGAGGGGAAATTCAGATAGTGACACATTGGGACAGCTCCATGTCACTGTCTCACTTCTGGGCATGTATCCCTAGTGCAGGCTGCCAAGGAAACTGGCAACCCGCTCCACAGAGGCAGGCAGCCAATTAAGGCCCCAATCAGGGCCGTCTTCAGAACCTGCCAGTATTTTCCCACCATCGGACAGGCTGTGTCTGCAGGCCGGCAGCAGCTTGGAGGTGGCCTCCTGACAGCAACACAGAAGGCCGCTCTCTCAGTGGTCCAACAAATGAGCCACAAGGATGAACAGGCTGCAGCCCTGGCCCTAACCCTTCATGTGGAGGACTTTCTTCTCCACACTGATGGCCCTAACAACTCTGGGTCCTCTTACATTTAAAATTTTCAGCAGGTTTCTGAGAGCGCCTCTATTTTGAGAGGCCTTTGTGTTCGTCTTTCTGTCTTAGCAGTGCCACCTCTCTGCCGTGGGGCTATTGGCTGGACAGTGCTGTGGGCCCATGCATTGGGCCTTCTTCCTCCGAAGCCTGCCCTCCGTCCTTAATTGGATGGTAAACACATAGGTGGCCAATTAGGAGCCTGCTTCGCGTAGAGTGAAGTCAACGGGCTCCTTGACTACAAGCATGGGCTCGGGCCCTACATTTGGTGCCAATGTCAGGTTCTTGATGCCTGTGGGAATATTCAGCCCCCAACCCCTGGGGTGTGCACCTCAAACACTAGTGGGTTTGACAGAGAATCCCTTCATTGAGTCAGATAACTATACCCACATTGGTGAAGCACTTTGCTCCCAAATATCCATCTGTAATTTGAGTGGGAGGTGATGCTGTAGTGGTATTGTTGCTGGATAGTAATCCAGAGACCCAGCATATTGCTCTGGGGACCTGGGTTTGAATCCAGCTATGGCAGATGATGCAACTTAATTTCAATGAAAACGTGTAACTAAAATTCTAATGATGACCATGAAACCATTGCCAGTTGTTGTAAAAACCCACCTGGTTCACTAATGTCCTTTAGGGAAGGAAATCTGCCATCCTCACCTGGTCTGGCCTACATGAGACTCCAGACCCACAGCAATGTGATTAACCTCTTGACTGCCCTCCGAACTAGGGCAACTAGGGATGGGTAATAAATGCTGGCCTGGCCAATGACACCCACATCCCATGAATGAAAAAAAAGAATTATTCCTTTACTTCAGGCCTTTTCCATTCTCCTTTCAGCTTTTAATTTAACTTCCCATGACATTCCATTTTATCTCACTCAACCTCTTCCTTCATCTGTGCAATTGGCTTCTGTCCAGTACTGACTGTGTTGGGAGCTTGCATGAATTCTGTTAGAAGGGAATGCGTTCTGTCACTCCACTTCATCAAGCTGACCCCCAGGGAGGGCATTAGTGGTCACCTCCATTCAAAAAGACATGACTCACTCCCAATTTATTTGAATAATTTAAATCAAATGGAAGAAAGCTTTCCTCAGCTTTTTACTAATGGTCGGTGCATTCTGGGAACCCCTGATGATGCTGCAATAACAGATGGATCATTGCATCCCAGGCTATTTATTCCTGATACTTGGGCCAAGCTGGGAGCGAATGATAGAGTGTAAAGAAAGGCTCGCAGTTATATGATGGGCAGAATCGTGCCAGATTCGCACTAAGTGCAGTAGCGGGCGGGTAAGACGACGTTTCCATGGCAGGCAGGGTCCTATTCGCCTGCCACACCATCACTTCATTACACATGCAGCCCTGCGCACACCTCTCAGTGCTTCCAGCCCAGGACTGTCGCTCAGAAGACAGGATGGCCCTGAAAAAGACTACAGCCCCCACCGCCCCCCTCGCTTCAGAGACACGTCCCTTGAGCGCCTTTTGAATGCCGTGGAGGCCCACTTTGATGTCCTCTACGTTGCTCTGGTCACAGGAGGGGCATCCAGCATGGATGGCAACGGCAGAGCTGGTCAATGCCAACGCCCTGCCAAAGAGGACAGCCATCCAGTGCCGCTACAGGGTGAATAATCTCAGCTGTTCTGCCAGAGTAAGTCATTCTTCTCATCGCTCTCAACTCACACACACACACACACACACACACACACACACACACACAGAGGGATCTCACACCTTAAGGGACAACACCACTAACTCTCACACACACCCTCACATCTCCATCTGACTCATAACCTCTCCAGCTCACATCCTCATCCTGTCCATGGCTCCGCTCACCACACAAACATTCCACCCAGTGCCACGTGTCCTGCTCACACTCTCTCCCTCTGTTTTCATGCAGGAGAAGCTGGCTCACATCAGCAGGGAGAAGCCCCAGACTTGGGGTGGAGTGGCCCACGTTAGGTCCCTCACTCACTTTGAGGAGTGTGCCATTGTGCTGACTGGTGAGGATGTGGACCGTGCCTGCAGTGACAGTGAGGTTGATGGCGACACCCACTTGAGGATCCTGCACCACATCAACCCCCTCTCAACGTAACTGTGAGTGCCCCTCTCTCCTGCCTTTAACTCTGCTGTCATGCACTAATTATCTCTACTCTGGTTCACAGGGAGCTCTGCCAAGCAACCGACACCCTCAGCCAGCCAGTCCCTCAGCTCCATCCATGTCCTCACCTCCAGCCGAGGACATCTCCTCCATTGAAGAACTGGAAATAAGCAGCCTGGAAGACCCATCACAGTGCTTACCCACACCCTCCACCAGCGCAGAGACACACACCTCAGTGGGACCTAGATCTAGAGCAGGCTCGGGTTCACAATCTGGTGGTCACCACACGGACACATGTCCACAGCAGGAGGAGGCAGGTTCAGCTGAGCTCCCTGGCACTCAGAGGACAGTTGGGGGAAGAGGCATCTGTGAGGTCCGAGTCAGATGACAAGCCTCTGGATTCGGCCTTTCAACTCATCGTGGAGAGCCAGCAGAAGGCGGGGGAACATCACACAGAGCTGTTGGATGCCCTCAACAGAGTGATACGTGAGTCAGAGTGTGTCCGCCTGCTCTCTGATGAAGTGGTGCCTCCATGTGCACATATGGAGGTCTCCTTGGGAAGGATGGCGGATGCCATAGAGACCCTGGTCCAGCGGAATGTGGTTGTTTGTGCAGACCTGCACTCCATCACTGGAGCCAGGGGTGAGTTCCTGCAGTGGCAACATGAGAGGGAAATGGGACACCTCAACATCCCTCCAGCTGCTTCTTCCCCTCAAGGAGTCAGGCAGGGATCCCCTGCACCTGAAGGGAAGAGGAGCAGCAGCTGGACACCGCTGGGTCATCCACTGAGGAATCTCAGAGGCTGTCCTGTCCCTCTGAGTCCCCTTTGCCTGTGACCCTCTCAACCTCGTCCTCTGTCACCTTAGAGGGAGCAGCTGGCCAATGAATGATTCTGGGGGGAGTGTGTGTGTGTGTGGGGGGCAGGGCCTTTCAGAGTCTCACACACATATGGATCCTTCCCGTATCACGCTCATCTCCTGAGCGTTTTCAATGCTGCCTGCTGGGGTTCCCTTTCAGTTGTCCATCTGAGCTGAGCTGCATCTCCTCCCACCCACTGATCGCACTCCCATGCAGCACCTGTTCTTGCCCACCACGACTCTCGGTTCACTTTCGATTTAGCCAGTATGGCAGTAATACACTTTATCTTTCACTCACCCATCCTTTCCCCTCCCTCAGTCACCCATTTCCTTTCCCCCATCACTGTCGTCACCTTCCACCTCCCCTCTGTGACCGACCAGCCACAATGCCTTTCTTTCAGGGATGTCCGGGTGAATGTGCACATTCCCTTCCTTCCCAAAAATCCCACCCCCATCCACATTCACCTCCCCCACCTCCTCTTTCCCACCCCCAGGGACCATGTCTGCCTCCATGTCCCCACCAACCACACTCACTGCCCCTTCTACCAATACTGTCAAACCCTCACCCTCCTACCCTACTGCCTCCCTCTGCCCTCAGTCACTCTCACTATTCCCTTGTACCAGGCCCACCCTCCGTTCACTCCCCAGGAGGCAGTCATGGGTCATCAGATCCCTCCCCTGATGTTCTTCTGGATTCCGCCCCCCCCCAGACCCCTTCTCCCCGACACTTGGAACCCCTTTTTGAGCCCCTTTCCCCACCACCTCCCCCCCCCCACCATCACTGCCTCCCCCCAACTTGGTCCTCTCTCACCCCTGCTCCTCGGACTTCACCCCCACTTAGTCCTTCCCCCTTCAGACACCCTTACTTCTTCTGCCACCCTTAGTCCTTCCTCCCTTCCGACTCTTCCCTCCAGTCTTACTTCTTCCTCCAGCATTACTCCCTCCCATCTCCACACTCCTTCCACCTCTCAGACTCCCTCCCCTCTTTGCACTCCTTTCCCACTCCGAACTCCTTCTCTTACACCTTCCACCACCCCCTTACACCTACCTCCCCAGTTGCCGTCTTTTCCCGTTACCCCCCTCCCCCTGTACTCCCTCCCCCCTCCCAACCTCCTTGACCTTAACTGACACCTTCATTCGCCCCCCCAACCTCACCCCATCCTCACAACTTAATTCCCCCACTCCCAACCTCAGCCCGTATTGACACCTCTTCCCCTCCCAGTTGATCCTAGACCTTCCTCTCTGCCTGCTTGGCCATTATCCGTTGTGAGCAGACTCACAAAGGTGACTTTCCAAATTCCATGAGCTGCTTCGTGGTGGAGCCACGTCCATGAGAATCCACCCAGCATGTGATGGACGTTCCTCCGAGGCTCCAGCATCTTCTGCTCCTCGGATGTCTGCGATATGAGCAAGGCCCTGACAGTAAGTCCCAACTTCCGCACGTCAAACTTGTCAAGACGTGATTGGCACCAGTGGGTAATCATGCTGAGGTCGACGGACAACCCTGTGCAGGGGCTGGGGGAGGTGGTGGGGGTGATTCCGGCGGGCTGGCCTTATAACGATATGCAGATGTATTACAATGAGGTTCCCGCTGTCCGATGGCGGGAATCGCGGCCCCCGCCATCGAAGGGCTGAGCAGATGATTGTGAAACCGATTTTTGGCCTTCTTGCCATATCGTCTGCTCACTCCACCAAGCACGCCCGATGCCAGTGGGCACAGACGGATTCCGCCTACCGTCTTTCACAACCTCAGGATGTCCCACAGTGTTTTACAGTCGGTGAAGTACTTCTTCTGAAGCCAGATCCACAAGCATTCCATCAAAACTCAACTTCAATGAGCTGGACACCATGTCCAGATGGCCAAAAAGGGTCGTCCTCTCCAGCTCCTGTCTTCTCAACTCTCAAATGGCCAATGTTCCAAGGTGGGGGACCAAGAAAACATTACAAAGATATTCTGAAGCTCTGGAAGCATTGGCATTAATTGCTGCCAATTGTTCAGAATGGTGACACCTTGTCCGTCAAGATGCATCACACTTTGAGTCACATCTTAATGATAAGGCAGAACGGCAGCAGAGAAGGAAAGAGAAGGAAGCAAATCCTGCACTCCGGATCCCACTACCTCATGGGATGTCCTGCCTCATGTCACATGTTCGGTCACATGGAGATCCAAGGCAGAAATGTGTGACCCTCAATAGATGTCATCCTCGAATCGAGGGACAGCCGTTGAAACATAGGAAGTTCAGTGACCAATTTGCACGTGGCAAGATCCCACATACAGCTATGTGGCAAATATCAGATGTTAGTGGATATACGGGGCCTTGGTTTAAAGTTTCATGTGAATGGCAGCATCTCTAACAGTGAAGTACTCCCTCAGTAGGACTCAGCCTTAAGTTACCCCATCAGGCACCTACTGTGGGGTTTGACCCCATGACCTCTGACCCAGAGGTGAGAGTGTTACCACCAGAATAGCTGTTCTGTGATGATAAAGTGAGCCACACAGCTACTGTATAAAGCCTGCCATTCAATCGCTGGCTGGTAATCAGTTATGGACGTTAAAATTGGCCTCAGTGCTCTAGGTTAGGGAGAAGAAACATCAGCCCAGGTCCCTGCTCATCATCACCATTGCTGATAGGAGTTGGTATGTAGACATTAAGCAAAGAGACCACACTGAAGTTACCCTCAATTCCCCACCCTCAAGGATACTCAGTTTAATTTTTGCTGTATTCCTCCTTCCCAACAATGAGTCATCTCCAGATCCCAGCCTGTTCCTGAACCTCCCACTTGGATAAACCCCAAGAAGTAATTTGAATCATTCATTGGGATTTCCCAGTCAACAGGGTCAAAATTGGTCCAAATTCCACATGTTTATCAGTCACTAACGAGCGTCTAAAAGTACCAATTTCACAGGTAATGTCCCCAAGCACACTAGGAAAATGTCCAAGTATGTGATATTGGCAGAGTGTGGCATAAACCGCCTGTCTGTGTACACTGGGCAGAGTGTGACATAAACAGCCTGTCGGTGTACACTGGGCAGAGCATAACATAAACCACCCGTCTGTGTTCATTGGGCAGAGTGTGCCGTAAATGGCCTGTCTGTGTACACTGGGCAGAGTGCGACATAAACCACCTGTCTGTGTACATTGGGCAGAGTGTGCCGTAAACAACCTGTCTGTGTACACTGGCCAGAGTGCGACATAAACCACCTGTCTGTGTACACTGGGCAGAGTGCGACATAAACAGCCTGTCTGTGTACACTGGGCAGAGTGTGACATAAACAGCCTGTCTGTGGACATTGGGCAGAGTATGCCATAAACAGCCTGTCTGTGTACACTGGGCAGAGTGTGCCATAAACAGCTTGTCTGTGTACACTGGGCAGAGCATAACATAAACCACCTGTCTGTGTACACTGGGCAGAGTGTGATGTAAACAGCCTGTCTGTATACACTGGGCAGAGTGTGATGTAAACAGCCTGTCTGTGTACACTGGGCAGAGTGTACCCTAAACAGCCTGTCTGTGTACACTGGGAAGAGTGTGCCGTAAACAGCCTGTCTGTGTACACTGGGCAGAGTGCGACATAAACCGCCTGTTTGTGTACACTGGGCAGAGTGTGATGTAAACAGCCTGTCTGTGTACACTGGGCAGAGCATAACATAAACCACCTGTCTGTGTACATTGGGCAGAGTGTGCCGTAAACAACCTGTCTGTGTACACTGGCCAGAGTGCGACATAAACCGCTTGTCTGTGTAGACTGGCCAGAGTGCGACATAAACAGCCTGTCTGTGTACACTCGGCAGAGTGTGACACAAACAGCCTGTCTGTGTACACTGGTCAGAGTGTGACATAAGCAGCCTGTCTGTGGACATTGGGCAGAGTGTGCCATAAACAGCCTGTCTGTGTACACTGGGCAGAGCATAACATAAACAGCCTGTCTGTGTACACTGGGCAGCGCATAACATAAACCACCTGTCTGTGTACACTGGGCAGAGTGTGATGTAAACAGCCTGTCTGTGTACACTGAGCAGAGTGTGATGTAAACAGCCTGTCTGTGTACACTGGGCAGAATGTGATGTAAACAGCCTGTCTGTGTACACTGGGCAGAGTGTACCCTAAACAGCCTGTCTGTGTACACTGGGCAGAATATGTCGTAAACAGCCTGTCTGTGTACACTGGGCAGAGTGCGACATAAACCGTCTGTCTGTGTACACTGGGCAGAGTGTGATGTAAACAGCCTGTCTGTGTACACTGGGAAGAGTGTGCTGTAAACAGCCTGTCTATGTACACTGGGCAAAGTGCGACATAAACCGCCTGTCTGTGTACACTGGGCAGAGTGTGATGTAAACAGCCTGTCTGTGTACACTGGGCAGAGCATAACATAAACCACCTGTCTGTGTACATTGGGCAGAGTATGCCGTAAACAACCTGTCTGTGTACACTGGCCAGAATGCGACATAAACCGCCTGTCTGTGTACACTGGGCAGCGTGCGACATAAACAGCCTGTCTGTGTACACTGGGCAGAGTGTGATGTAAACAACCTGTCTGTGTACACTGGGCAGAGTGTGACATAAACCGCCTCTCTGTGTATACTGGGCAGAGTGCGATATAAACCGCCTCTCTGTGTACACTGGGCAGAGTGTGATGTAAACAGCCTGTCTGTGTACACTGGGCAGAGTGTGACATAAACCGCCTCTCTGTGTATACTGGGCAGTGTGCGATATAAACAGCCTGTCTGTGTACACTGGGCAGAGTGTGATGTAAACAGCCTGTCTGTGTACACTGGGCAGAGCATAACATAAACCACCTGTCTGTGTACATTGGGCAGAGTGTGCCGTAAACAACCTGTCTGTGTACACTGGCCAGAATGCGACATAAACCGCCTGTCTGTGTACACTGGCCAGAGTGTGATGTAAACAACCTGTCTGTGTACACTGGGCAGAGTGTGACATAAACCGCCTCTCTGTGTATACTGGGCAGGGTGTGACATGAACCACCTGTCTGTGTACACTGGGCAGAGTGTGATGTAAACAGCCTTTCTGTGTACACTGAGCAGAGTGTGCCGTAATAAGCCTGTCTGTGTACACTGGGCAGAGTGTGCCGTAAACAGCGTGTCTGTGTACACTGGGCAGAGCATAACATAAACAGCCTGTCTGTGTACACTGGGCAGAGTATCACATAAACCGCCTGTCTGTGTAAACTGGGCAGAGTGTGCCGTAAACAGCCTGTGTACACTGGGCAGAGTTATTTTTTATTAATTTATGGGATGTGGGTGACACTGGCTAGGCCAGCATTTATTGCCCAACCTTTATTGCCCTTGAGAAGGTGGTGGTGAGCTGCCTTCTAGAACCGCTGCAGTCTGTGTGCTGTAGGTATACCCACAGTGCTGTTAGGGAGGGAGTTCCATGATTTTGACCCAGCAACAGAGAAAGAACGATGATATATTCCCAAGTCAGGATGGTGAGTGGCTTGAAGGGGAATTTGCAGGTGGTGGTGTTCCCATGTATCTGCTGTCCTTGTCCTTCTAGATGTTAGCAGTCGTGGGTTTGGAAGGTGCTATCTAAGCAGCCTTGGTGAGTTCCTCCAGTGCATCTTGTAGATGGTACACACTGCTGCTACTGTTTGTCAGAGGCGGAGTGAATGTTTGTGGAAGGGGTGCCAATCAAGTGGGCTGCTTTATCCTGGGTAGTGCCAAGCTTCCTGAGTATTGTTAGAGCTGCACTCATCCAGTGGAGAATATTCCATCACACTCCTGACTTGTGCCTTGTAGATAGTGGACAAGTTTTGCGGAGACAGGAGGGGTGTCACTCCCCGCAGGATTCCTAGCCTCTGACCTGCTCTTGTAGCTACAGTATTTATATGGCTAGTCCAGTTCAGTTTCTGGTCAATGGCAACTCCTAGAATGTTGGTAGTGGGGGAATTCAGCAAAGGTAATGTCATTGAATGTCAATGCACGATGGTTAGATTTTCATGGTTGGAGACGTTCATTGCCCGGCATTTGTGTGGCGTGAATGTTACTTGCCACTTGAAAGCCCAAGCTTGGATATTGTCCAGATCTTGCTGCATTTGGACATGGGCTGCTTCAGTATCTGAGGAGTCGCGAATGGTGCTGAATATTGTGCAATCATCAGTGAACATCCCTACTTCTGACCTTATGATGGAAGGAAGGTCATTGATGAAGCAGCTGAAGATGGTTGGGCCTAGGACACTACCCTGAGGAACTCCTGCAGTGATGTCCTGCAGCTGAGATGACTGACCTCCAACAATCACAACCATCTTCCTTTGTGATAGGTATGACTCCAACCAACAGAGTGTTTTCCCCCTGATTCCCATTGACTCCCATTTTGCTAGGGCTCCTTGATGCCACACTCGGGCAAATGCTGCCTTGATTTCAAGGGCAGTCACTCTCACCTCACCTCAGGAATTCAGCTCTTTTGTCCATGTTTAAATCAAGGCTGTAATGAGGTCAGGAGCTGAGTGACCCTGGTGGAACCAAAACTAAGCATCAGTGACCGGGTTATTGCTGAGTAAATTCCACTTGATAGCACTGTTGGTGACCCCTTCTATTACTTTACTGATGTTTGTGAGTAGACTGATGGGGCAGTAATTGGTCAGGTTGGATTTGGACCACTTCTTGAATACAGGAAAAATCTGGGCAATTTTCCACATAGCTGGGTAGATGCCAGTGTTGTAGCTGTACTGGAACAGCTTGGCTAGGGGCGTGACAATTTCTGGGCAACAAGCCTTCGATACTATTGCCTCCTGTCCCTGTACATTCGGAAGACTGTGACTGAACATCCTGTCCCCATACACCAAGAAGAGTGTGACTGAACTTCCTGTCTCTGTACACCAGGAAGAGTGTGACTGAACCCCGTCTCTGTACATCGGGAAGAGTGTGACTGAACCTCCTGTCCTTGTGCACCGGGAAGAGAGTGACTGAACCTCCTGTCCCCATACCCTGGGAAGACTGTGACTGAACATCCTGTCTCTGTACACTGGGAAGAGTGTGACTGAACATCCTGTCTCTGACACCAGGCAGAGTATGACTGATGCTCCTGTCTCGGTACAACGGGAAGAGAGTGATTGAACCTCCTGTCCATGTTCACCGGGAAGAGTGTGACTGAACCTCCAGTCTCTGTACATCAGGAAGAGTGTGACTGAACTTCCTGTCTCTGTACATCAGGAAGAATGTGACTGAACCTCCTGTCTCTGTACACCGGGAAGAGTGTGACTGAACATCCTGTCTCTGTACACCGGGAGGAGTGTGACTGAACATCTTGTCTCTGTACACCGAGAAGAGTGTGACGGAAGCTCCTGTCTCTGTACATCGGGAAGAGTGTGACTGAACCTCCTGTCCCCATGCAGGGGGAAGAGTGTGACTGAACCTCATGTCCATGTTCACCAGGAAGAGTGTGACTGAACCTCCTGTCCCTGTACATTCGGAAGACTGTGACTGAACATCCTGTCCCCATACACCAAGAAGAGTGAGACTGAACTTCCTGTCTCTGTACACCAGGAAGAGTGTGACTGAACCCCGTCTCTGTACATCGGGAAGAGTGTGACTGAACCTCCTGTCCTTGTGCACCGGGAAGAGTGTGACTGAACCTCCAGTCCCCATACCCTGGGAAGACTGTGACTGAACATCCTGTCTCTGTACACTGGGAAGAGTGTGACTAAACATCCTGTCTCTGTACACCGGGAAGAGTGTGATTGAACCTCCTGACCCCAAACATCAGGAAGAGTGTGACTGAACATCCTATCCCTGTACACCGGGCACTGTGACTGAACCTCCTGTCGCTGTACATCGGGAAGAGTGTGACTGAAACTCCTGTCTCTGTACATCGGGAAGACTGTGACTGAATCTCCTAACGCTGCACACCAGGAAGACTGTGTCTGAACCTCCTGTCTCTGTACACCGGGAAGAGTGTGACTGAACCGCCTGTCCGCGAACACCAGGAAGAGTGTGACTGAACATCCTGTCTCTGTACACCAGGAAGAATGTGACTGAATCTCCAGTCTCTGTACACCGGGAAGAGTGTGACTGAACTTCCTGTCTCTGTACACCGGGAAGAGTGTGACTGAACCTCCTGTCCGCTAACACCAGGAAGAGTGTGACTGGACCTCCTGTCTCTGTACATCAGAAAGACTGTGACTGAACCTCCTGTCCCCGTGCACCGGGAAGAGTGTGACTGAACCTCCTGTCTCTGTACACCGGGAAGAGTGTGACTGAATGTCCTGTCCCTGTACATCGGAAAAGTGTGACTGAATCTCCTGTCTCTGTACACCAGGAAGAATGTGACTGAACCTCCTGTCCCCATACACCAGGAAGAGTGTGACTGAACCTCCTGTCTCTGTACATCAGGAAGACAGTGACTGAACCTCCTGTCCCTGTGCACTGGGAAGAGTGTGACTGAACCTCCTGTCTCTGTACACCGAGAAGAGTGTGACTGAACCTCCTGTCTCTGTACAGCGGGAAGAGTGTGACTGAACCTCCTGTCCCCAAACCCTGGGAAGATTGTGCCTGAACCACCTGTCTCTGTAAACCGGGAAGAGTGTGACTGAACCTCCTGTCCCCATACCACGGGAAGACTGTGACTGAACCTCCTGTCTCTGTACACCGGGAGGAGTGTGACAGAACCTCCTGTCTCTGTACATCGGGAAGAGTGTGACTGAACCTCCTGTCCCTGTACACCAATAAGAGTGTGACTGAATCTCCTGTCTCTGTACACCGGGAAGAGTGTGACTGAATCTCCTGTCCCTGAACATCGGAAAAGTGTGACTGAATGTCCTGTCTCTGTACATTCGGAAGAGTGTGACTGAACCTCCTGTTTCTGTACATTGGGAAGATTGTGACTGAACCTCCTGTTTCTGTACTGAATCTCCTGTCCCTGAACATCGGAAAAGTGTGACTGAATGTCCTGTCTCTGTACATTGGGAAGAGTGTGACTGAACCTCATGTCCCCATACCCCGGGAAGACTGTGACTGAACCTCCTGGCTCTGTAAATTGGGAAGAGTGTGACTGAATCACCTGTCCCCATACACCAGGAAGAGTGTGACTGAACCTCCTGTCTCTGTACATCGGGAAGAGTGTGACTGAAACTCCAGGCCCCATACCCCGGGAAGACTGTGACTGAACCTCCTGTCTCTGTACACCAGAAAGAGTGTGACTGAACCTCCTGTCTGTGTACATTGGGAAGAGTGTGACTGAACATCCTGTCTCGGTACATTGGGAAGATTGTGCCTGAACTTCCTGTCCCTGTACATCGGGAGGAGCGTGACTGAACCTCCTGTCTCTGCACATCAGGAAGAGCATGACTGAATCTCCTGTCACTGTACACAGGGAAGAGTGTGACTGAACCTCCTGCCTCTGTACACCGGGAAGAGTGTGACTGAACTTCCTGTCCCCGTA
The DNA here is from genome assembly GCA_026770705.1 of Isurus oxyrinchus. Taxonomy (NCBI): domain Eukaryota; kingdom Metazoa; phylum Chordata; class Chondrichthyes; order Lamniformes; family Lamnidae; genus Isurus; species Isurus oxyrinchus. The sequence goes on along the minus strand of JANJGN010000020.1, from coordinate 71,800,432 downwards.
CACGAGGAAGAGTGTGACTGAACCTCCTGTCTCTGTACACAAGGAAGAGTGTGACAGAACCTCCTGTCTCTGTAAACCAGGAAGAGTGTGACTGAACCTCCTGTCTCTGTACACAGGGAAGAGTGTGACTGAACCTCCTGTCTCTGTACATCGGGAAGAGTGTGACTGAACCTCTGTCCATGTACACCAGAAAGAGTGTGACTGAATGTCCTGTATCTGTACACCGGGAAGAGTGTGACTGAATCACCAGTCTCTGTACACTGGGAAGGGTGTGACTGAAGCTCCTGTCTCTGCACACCGGGAAGAGTGTGACTGATCCTCCTGTCCCCATACAACAGGAAGAGTGTGACTGAATCTCCTGTCTCTGTACACCGAAAAGAGTGTGAATGAACCTACTGTCCGCATGCCCCGGGAAGACTGTGACTGAACCTCCTGGCTCTGTACATTGGGAAGAGTGTGACTGAAAATCCGGTCCCCATACAGCAGGAAGAGTGTGACTGAACCTCCTGTCTCTGTACATCGGGAAGAGTGTGACTGAACCTCCTGTCTCTGTACATCGGGAAGAGTGTGACTGAACCTCCTGTCCCCATACGCCGGGAAGACTGTGACTGAAGCTCTTGTCTCTGTACACCGGGAAGAGTGTGACTGAACCTCCTATCTCTGTACATTGGGAAGAGTGTGACTGAACCTCCTGTCTCTGTACATTGGGAAGATTATGACTGAATGTCCTGTCTCTGTACGTTGGGAAGAGTGTGACTGAACCTCCAGTCTCTGTACACCGGGAAGAGTGTGACTGAATCTCCTGTCTCTGTACATTGGGAAGATTGTGACTGAATCTCCTGTCTCTGCACACCGAGAAGAGTGTGACTGAACACACTGTCCCCAGACCCCGGGAACACTGTGAGTGAACCTTCTGGCTCTGTACATTGGGAAGAGTGTGACTGAATGTCCTGTCCCTGTACATCGGAAAAGTGTGACTGAATCTCCTGTCTCTGTACACCAGGAAGAATGTGACTGAACCTCCTGTCCCCATACACCAGGAAGAGTGTGACTGAACCTCCTGTCTCTGTACATCAGGAAGACTGTGACTGAACCTCCTGCCCGCGTGCACTGGGAAGAGTGTGACTGAACCTCCTGTCTCTGTACACCGAGAAGAGTGTGACTGAACCTCCTGTCTCTGTACAGCGGGAAGAGTGTGACTGAACCTCCTGTCTCTGTACATCGGGAAGAGTGTGACTGAACCTCCTGTCCCCAAACCCTGGGAAGATTGTGCCTGAACCACCTGTCTCTGTACACTGGGAAGAGTGTGACTGAACCTCCGGTCTCTGTACACTGGGAAGAGTGTGACTGAACCTCCTGTCCCCATACCACGGGAAGACTGTGACTGAACCTCCTGTCTCTGTGCACCGGGAGGAGTGTGACTGAACCTCCTGTCTCTGTACATCGGGAAGAGTGTGACTGAACCTCCTGTCCCTGTACACCAATAAGAGTGTGACTGAATCTCCTGTCTCTGTACACCGGGAAGAGTGTGACTGAATCTCCTGTCCCTGAACATCGGAAAAGTGTGACTGCATCTCTTGTCTCTGTACATTCGGAAGAGTGTGACTGGACCTCCTGTCTCTGTACATTGGGAAGATTGTGACTGAACCTCCTGTCTCTGTACACCGAGAAGAGTGTGACTGAACCTCATGTCCCCATACCCTGGGAAGACTGTGACTGAACCTCCTGGCTCTGTAAATTGGGAAGAGTGTGACTGAATCACCTGTCCCCATACACCAGGAAGAGTGTGACTGAACCTCCTGTCTCTGTACATCGGGAAGAGTGTGACTGAAACTCCAGTCCCCATACCCCGGGAAGACTCTGACTGAACCTCCTGTCTCTGTACACCAGAAAGAGTGTGACTGAACCTCCTGTCTGTGTACATTGGGAAGAGTGTGACTGAACATCCTGTCTCGGTACATTGGGAAGATTGTGCCTGAAAATCCTGTCCCTGTACATCGGGAAGAACGTGACTGAACCTCCTGTCTCTATACATCAGGAGGAGCGTGACTGAACCTCCTGTCTCTGCACATCAGGAAGAGCATGACTGAATCTCATGTCACTGTACACAGGGAAGAGTGTGACTGAACCTCCTGTCTCTGTACACCGGGAAGAGTGTGACTGAACTTCCTGTCCCCGTACACGAGGAAGAGTGTGACTGAACCTCCTGTCTCTGTACACAAGGAAGAGTGTGACAGAACCTCCTGTCTCTGTAAACCAGGAAGAGTGTGACTGAACCTCCTGACTCTGTACACAGGGAAGAGTGTGACTGAACCTCCTGTCTCTGTACATCGGGAAGAGTGTGACTGAACCTCCTGAACACATACCCCGGGAAGACTGTGACTGAACCTCCTGTCTCTGTACAGCGGGAAGAGTGTGACTGAACCTCCTGTCTCTGTACATCGGGAAGAGTGTGACTGAACCTCTGTCCATGTACACCAGAAAGAGTGTGACTGAATGTCCTGTATCTGTACACCGGGAAGAGTGTGACTGAATCACCAGTCTCTGTACACTGGGAAGGGTGTGACTGAAGCTCCTGTCTCTGCACACCGGGAAGAGTGTGACTGAACCTCCTGTCCCCATACAGCAGGAAGAGGGTGACTGAATCTGCTGTCTCTGTACACCGAGAAGAGTGTGACTGAACCTACTGTCCGCATGCCCCGGGAAGACTGTGACTGAACCTCCTGGCTCTGTACATTGGGAAGAGTGTGACTGAAAATCCGGTCCCCATACAGCAGGAAGAGTGTGACTGAACCTCCTGTCTCTGTACATCGGGAAGAGTGTGACTGAACCTCCTGTCCCCATACGCTGGGAAGACTGTGACTGAACCTCTTGTCTCTGTACAGCGGGAAGAGTGTGACTGAACCTCCTGTCTCTGTACATTGGGAAGAGTGTGACTGAACCTCCTGTCTCTGTACATTGGGAAGATTATGACTGAACTTCCTGTCTCTGTACGTTGGGAAGAGTGTGACTGAACCTCCAGTCTCTGTACACCGGGAAGAGTGTGACTGAATCTCCTGTCCTCATAAACCAAGAAGATAGTGACTGAACCTCCTGTCTCTGTACACCAGGAAGAGTGTGACTGAACCTCCTATCCCCATGCACCGGGAAGAGTGTGACTGAACCTCCTGTCCCTGTACATCCGAAACAGTGTGACAGAATCTCCTGTCTCTACACCGGGAAGACTATGACTTAACGTCCTGTCCCTGTACGTTGGGAAGAGTGTGACTGAACCTCCTGTCCCCATACACCAGGAAGAGTGTGACTGAACCTGCTGTCTCTGTACATCAGGAAGACTGTGACTGAACCTCCTGTCCCGGTGCACCGGGAAGAGTGTGACTGAACCACCTGTCTCTGTACACCGGGAAGACTGTGACTGAACCTCCTGTCTCTACACCGGGAGGAGTGTGACTGAACGTCCTGTCTCTGTACATCGGGAAGAGTGTGACTGAATCTCCTGTCTCTGTACACCAGGAAGACTGTGACTTAACATCCTGTCCCTGTACAATGGGATGACTGTGACTGAACCTCCTGTCCCCACACACCAGGAAGAGTGTGACTGAACCTCCTAAATCCGTGCACCGGGAAGAGTGTGACTGAACCTCCTGTCTCTGTATATCAGGAAGACTGTGACTGAACCTCCTGTCCCCATACACCAGGAAGAGTGTGACTGAACCTCCTGTCCCCGTGCAACGGGAAGAGTGTGACTGAACCTCCTGTCTCTGTACACCGGGAAGACTGTGACTGAACCTTCTGTCTCTGTACATTGGGAAGAGTGTGACTGAACCTCCTGTCCCCATATCCCGGAAAGACTGTGACTGAACCTCCTGTCTCTGTACATGGGGAAGAGTGTGACTGAATCTCCTGTCCCCATACACCAGGACAAGAGTGACTGAACCTCCTGTCTCTGTACATTGGGAAGAGTGTGACGGAACATCCTGTCTCTGTACATTGGGAAAATTGTGACCGAATCTCCTGTCTCTGTACACCGAGAAGAGTGTGACTGAACCTACTGTCCGCATGCCCCGGGAAGACTGTGAGTGAACCTCCTGGCTCTGTACATTGGGAAGAGTGTGACTGAATCTCCGGTCCCCATACAGCAGGAAGAGTGTGACTGAACCTCCTGTCTCTGTACATCTGGAAGAGTGTGACTGAACCTCCTGTCTCTGTACATTGGGAAGAGTGTGACTGAACCTCCTGTCTCTGTACATTGGGAAGATTATGACTGAATTTCCTGTCTCTGTACGCCGGGAAGACTGTGACTGAACCTCTTGTCTCTGTACACCGGGAAGAGTGTGACTGAACCTCCTGTCTCTGTACATTGGGAAGAGTGTGACTGAACCTCCTGTCTCTGTACATTGGGAAAATTATGACTGAACTTCCTGTCTCTGTACGTTGGGAAGAGTGTGACTGAACCTCCAGTCTCTGTACTTTGGGAAGAGTGTGACTGAATCTCCTGTCCCCATAAACCAAGAAGATAGTGACTGAACGTCCTGTCTCTGTACACCGGGAAGAGTGTGACTGAACCTCCTGTCCCCATAAACCAAGAAGATAGTGACTGAACGTCCTGTCTCTGTACACCAGGAAGAGTGTGACTGAACCTCTTGCCCCATACACCGGGAAGAGTGTGAGTGAACCTCCTGTCCCCATACATCAGGAAGAGTGCGACTGAACCTCCTGTCTCTGTACACAAGGAAGAGTGTGACTGAACCTCCTGTCTCTGTACCCCAGAAAGAGTGTGACTGAACCTCCTGTCTCTGTAAACCGGGAAGAGTGTGACTGATCCTCCTGTCTCTGTACACCGGGAAGAGCGTGAGTGAACCTCCTGTCCCTGTACACTGGGAAGAGTGTGACTGAACCTCCTGTCCCCATACCCCGGGAAGACTGTGACTGAACCTCCTGTCTCTGTACACCGGGAAGAGTGTGACTGAATCTCCTGTCTCTGTACATCCGAAAGAGTGTGACTGAATCACCTGTCTCTGCACACCGGGAAGACTGTGACTTAACCTCCTCTCCCTGTACATTGGGAAGAGTGTGACAGAACCTCCTGTCCCCATACACCAGGAAGAATGTGATTAAAACTCCTGTCTCTGTACATCAGGAAGACTGTGACTGAACCTGCTGTCCCGGTGCACCGGGAAGAGTGTGACTGAACCTCCTGTCTCTGTACACCGTGAAGACAGTCACTGAACCTCCTGTCTCTACACCGGGAGGCGTGTGACTGAACCTCCTGTCTCTGTACACCGGGAAGAGTGTGACTGAACCTCATGTCTCTGCACACCGTGAAGAGTGTGACTGAACCTCCTGTCCCCATACACCAGGAAGAGTGTGACTGAACCTCCTATCCCCTTGCACCGGGAAGAGTGAGACTGAACGGCCAGTCTCTGCCTATCAGGAAGACTGTGACTGAACCTCCTCTCCCCATACAGCAGGAAGAGTGTGACTGAACCTCCTCTCCCCATACACGAGGAAGAGTGTGACTGAACCTCCTGTCCCCGTGCACTGGGAAGAGTGTGACTGAACATCCTGTACCCGTGCAGCGGGAAGAGTGTGACTGAACCTCCTGTCTCTGCACACCGTGAAGAGAGTGACTGAACCTCCTGTCTCTGTACAACGTGAAGAGTGTGACTGAACTTCCTGTCTCTGTACATAGGGAAGAGTGTGACAGAACCTCCTGTCCCCGTGCACTGGGAACAGTGTGACTAAACCTCCTGTCTCTGTACACCAGGAAGAGTGTGACTGAACCTCCTGTCCTCATGCACTGGGAAGAGTGTGACTGAACCTCCTGTCCCCATGCACCGGGAAGAGTGTGACTGAACCGCCTGTCTCTGTACACCGGGAAGAGTGTGACTGAACCTACTGCCTCCGTACATCGGAAAGATTGTGACTGAACCTCCTGTCTCCATGCACCGGGAAGAGTGTGACTGAATCTCCTGTCCCTGTACATCGGAAAGAGTGTGACTGAATCTCCTGTCCCTGTACATCAGGAAGACTGTGACTGAACTTACTATCCACATGCACCGGGAAGAGTGTGACTGAACCTCCTGTCTCTGTACACCGGGAAGATTGTGACTGAACCTCCTGTCCCCATACACCAGCACAAGTGTGACTGAACCTCCTGTCTCTGTACATTGGGAAGAGTGTGACTGAACCTCCTGTCTCTGTACATTGGGAAGATTGTGACTGAATCTCCAGTCTCTGTACACCGAGAAGAGTGTCACTGAACCTACTGTCCCCATACCCCGGGAACACTGTGAGTGAACCTCCTGGCTCTGTACATTGGGAAGAGTGTGACTGAACCTCCTGTCTCTGCACACCGGGAAGAGTGTGACTGAACCTCCTGTCACCATACAACAGGAAGAATGTGACTGAAACTCCTGTCTCTGTACACCAGGAAGAATGTGACTGAACCTCTTGTCTCTGTACACCGGGAAGAGTGTGACTGAACCTCCTGTCTCTGTACATTGGGAAGAGTGTGACTGAACCTCCAGTCTCTGTACACAAGGAAGACTGTGACTGAACCTCCTGTCTCTGTAAACCGGGAAGAGTGTGACTGATCCTCCTGTCTCTGTACTTTGGGAAGAGTGTGACTGAACGTCCTGTCTCTGTTCGTTGGGAAGAGTGTGACTGAACATCCAGTCTCTGTACACCGGGAAGAGTGTGACTGAATCTCCTGTCCCCATAAACCAAGAAGATACTGACTAAACCTCCTGTCTCTGTACACCGGGAAGAGTGTGACTGAACCTCCTGTCTCCATACACCGGGAAGAGTGTGAGTGAACCTCCTGGCTCTGTACCCCAGGAAGAGTGTGACTGAACCTCCTGTCTCTGTGCATCGGGAAGAATGTGACTGAAAATCCTGTCTCTGTACAACGGGAAGAGAGTAAACTGAACCTCCTGTCCCCATACCCTGGGAAGAGTGTGACTGAACCTCCTGTCTCTGTACACCGGGAAGACTATGACTGAACCTTCTGTCTCTGTACATTGGGAAGAGTGTGACTGAACCTCCAGTCCCCATACCCCGGGAAGACTGTGAGTGAACCTCCTGGCTCTGTACATTGGGAAGAGTGTGACTGAATCTCCGGTCCCCATACAGCAGGAAGAGTGTGACTGAACCTCCTGTCTCTGTACATCGGGAAGAGTGTGACTGAACCTCCTGTCTCTGTACATTGGGAAGAGTGTGACTGAACCTCCTGTCTCTGTACATTGGGAAGATTATGACTGAATTTCCTGTCTCTGTACGCCGGGAAGACTGTGACTGAACCTCTTGTCTCTGTACACCGGGAAGAGTGTGACTGAACCTCCTGTCTCTGTACATTGGGAAGAGTGTGACTGAACCTCCTGTCTCTGTACATTGGGAAAATTATGACTGAACTTCCTGTCTCTGTACGTTGGGAAGAGTGTGACTGAACCTCCAGTCTCTGTACTTTGGGAAGAGTGTGACTGAATCTCCTGTCCCCATAAACCAAGAAGATAGTGACTGAACGTCCTGTCTCTGTACACCGGGAAGAGTGTGACTGAACCTCCTGTCCCCATAAACCAAGAAGATAGTGACTGAACGTCCTGTCTCTGTACACCAGGAAGAGTGTGACTGAACCTCTTGCCCCATACACCGGGAAGAGTGTGAGTGAACCTCCTGTCCCCATACATCAGGAAGAGTGCGACTGAACCTCCTGTCTCTGTACACAAGGAAGAGTGTGACTGAACCTCCTGTCTCTGTACCCCAGAAAGAGTGTGACTGAACCTCCTGTCTCTGTAAACCGGGAAGAGTGTGACTGATCCTCCTGTCTCTGTACACCGGGAAGAGCGTGAGTGAACCTCCTGTCCCTGTACACTGGGAAGAGTGTGACTGAACCTCCTGTCCCCATACCCCGGGAAGACTGTGACTGAACCTCCTGTCTCTGTACACCGGGAAGAGTGTGACTGAATCTCCTGTCTCTGTACATCCGAAAGAGTGTGACTGAATCACCTGTCTCTGTACACCGGGAAGACTGTGACTTAACCTCCTCTCCCTGTACATTGGGAAGAGTGTGACAGAACCTCCTGTCCCCATACACCAGGAAGAATGTGATTAAAACTCCTGTCTCTGTACATCAGGAAGACTGTGACTGAACCTGCTGTCCCGGTGCACCGGGAAGAGTGTGACTGAACCTCCTGTCTCTGTACACCGTGAAGACAGTCACTGAACCTCCTGTCTCTACACCGGGAGGCGTGTGACTGAACCTCCTGTCTCTGTACACCGGGAAGAGTGTGACTGAACCTCATGTCTCTGCACACCGTGAAGAGTGTGACTGAACCTCCTGTCCCCATACACCAGGAAGAGTGTGACTGAACCTCCTATCCCCTTGCACCGGGAAGAGTGAGACTGAACGGCCAGTCTCTGCCTATCAGGAAGACTGTGACTGAACCTCCTCTCCCCATACAGCAGGAAGAGTGTGACTGAACCTCCTCTCCCCATACACGAGGAAGAGTGTGACTGAACCTCCTGTCCCCGTGCACTGGGAAGAGTGTGACTGAACATCCTGTACCCGTGCAGCGGGAAGAGTGTGACTGAACCTCCTGTCTCTGCACACCGTGAAGAGAGTGACTGAACCTCCTGTCTCTGTACAACGTGAAGAGTGTGACTGAACTTCCTGTCTCTGTACATAGGGAAGAGTGTGACAGAACCTCCTGTCCCCGTGCACTGGGAACAGTGTGACTAAACCTCCTGTCTCTGTACACCAGGAAGAGTGTGACTGAACCTCCTGTCCTCATGCACTGGGAAGAGTGTGACTGAACCTCCTGTCCCCATGCACCGGGAAGAGTGTGACTGAACCGCCTGTCTCTGTACACCGGGAAGAGTGTGACTGAACCTACTGCCTCCGTACATCGGAAAGATTGTGACTGAACCTCCTGTCTCCGTACATCGGGAAGACTGTGACTGAACCTCCTGTCCCCATGCACCGGGAAGAGTGTGACTGAATCTCCTGTCCCTGTACATCGGAAAGAGTGTGACTGAATCTCCTGTCCCTGTACATCAGGAAGACTGTGACTGAACTTACTATCCACATGCACCGGGAAGAGTGTGACTGAACCTCCTGTCTCTGTACACCGGGAAGATTGTGACTGAACCTCCTGTCCCCATACACCAGCACAAGTGTGACTGAACCTCCTGTCTCTGTACATTGGGAAGAGTGTGACTGAACCTCCTGTCTCTGTACATTGGGAAGATTGTGACTGAATCTCCAGTCTCTGTACACCGAGAAGAGTGTCACTGAACCTACTGTCCCCATACCCCGGGAACACTGTGAGTGAACCTCCTGGCTCTGTACATTGGGAAGAGTGTGACTGAACCTCCTGTCTCTGCACACCGGGAAGAGTGTGACTGAACCTCCTGTCACCATACAACAGGAAGAATGTGACTGAAACTCCTGTCTCTGTACACCAGGAAGAATGTGACTGAACCTCCTGTCTCTGTACATCGGGAAGACTGTGACTGAACCTCTTGTCTCTGTACACCGGGAAGAGTGTGACTGAACCTCCTGTCTCTGTACATTGGGAAGAGTGTGACTGAACCTCCAGTCTCTGTACACCAGGAAGACTGTGACTGAACCTCCTGTCTCTGTAAACCGGGAAGAGTGTGACTGATCCTCCTGTCTCTGTACTTTGGGAAGAGTGTGACTGAACGTCCTGTCTCTGTTCGTTGGGAAGAGTGTGACTGAACATCCAGTCTCTGTACACCGGGAAGAGTGTGACTGAATCTCCTGTCCCCATAAACCAAGAAGATACTGATTAAACCTCCTGTCTCTGTACACCGGGAAGAGTGTGACTGAACCTCCTGTCTCCATACACCGGGAAGAGTGTGAGTGAACCTCCTGGCTCTGTACCCCAGGAAGAGTGTGACTGAACCTCCTGTCTCTGTGCATCGGGAAGAATGTGACTGAAACTCCTGTCTCTGTACAACGGGAAGAGAGTAAACTGAACCTCCTGTCCCCATACCCTGGGAAGAGTGTGACTGAACCTCCTGTCTCTGTACACCGGGAAGACTATGACTGAACCTTCTGTCTCTGTACATTGGGAAGAGTGTGACTGAACCTCCAGTCCCCATACCCCGGAAAGACTGTGACTGAACCTCCTGTCTCTGTACATGGGGAAGAGTGTGACTGAATCTCCTGTCCCCATACACCAGGACAAGAGTGACTGAACCTCCTGTCTCTGTACATTGGGAAGAGTGTGACTGAACCTCCTGTCTCTGTACATTGGGAAAATTGTGACCCAATCTCCTGTCTCTGTACACCGAGAAGAGTGTGACTGAACCAACTGTCCGCATGCCCCGGGAAGACTGTGACTGAACCTCCTGGCTCTGTACATTGGGAAGAGTGTGACTGAATCTCCGGTCCCCATACAGCAGGAAGAGTGTGACTGAACCTCCTGTCTCTGTACATCGGGAAGAGTGTGACTGAACCTCCTGTCTCTGTACATTGGGAAGATTATGACTGAACTTCCTGTCTCTGAACATTGGGAAGTGTGTGACTGAAACTCCAGTCTCTGTACATTGGGAAGAGTGTGACTGAACCTCCTGTCTCTGTACATTGGGAAGATTGTGACAGAACCTCCTGTCTCTGTACTTTGGGAAGAGTGTGACTGAACCTCCTGTCTCTGTATGTTGGGAAGAGTGTGACTGAACCTCCTGTCTCTGTACGTTGGGAAGAGTGTGACAGAATCTCCTGTCCCCATAAAAGAAGAAGATAGTGACTGAACCTCCTGTCTCTGTACGTTGGGAAGAGTGTGACTGAACCTCCTGTCCCCATAAACCAAGAAGATAGTGACTGAACCTCCTGTCTCTGTACAACAGGAAGAGTGTGACTGAACCTCCTGTCTCTGTAAATCGGGAAGAGTGTGACTGAACCTCCTGTCCCCATACGCCTGGAAGACTGTGACTGAATCTCTTGTCTCTGTACACCGGGAAGAGTGTGACTGAACCTCCTGTCTCTGTACAGTGGGAAGAGTGTGACTGAACCTCCAGTCTCTGTACATTGGGAAGAGTGTGATTGAACCTCCTGTCCCCATACCCCAGGAAGACTGTGACTGAACCTCCTGTCTCTGGACACCGGGAAGAGTGTGACTGAACCTCCTGTCTCTGTACATTGGGAAGATTCTAACTGAACTTCCTGACTTTGTACATTGGGAAGAGTGTGACTGAACCTCCTGTCCCCATACGCCTGGAAGACTGTGACTGAATCTCTTGTCTCTGTACACCGGGAAGAGTGTGACTGAACCTCCTGTCTCTGTACAGTGGGAAGAGTGTGACTGAACCTCCAGTCTCTGTACATTGGGAAGAGTGTGATTGAACCTCCTGTCCCCATACCCCAGGAAGACTGTGACTGAACCTCCTGTCTCTGGACACCGGGAAGAGTGTGACTGAACCTCCTGTCTCTGTACATTGGGAAGATTCTAACTGAACTTCCTGACTCTGTACATTGGGAAGAGTGTGACTGAACCTCCAGTCTCTGAACATTGGAAGAGTGTGACTGAACCTCCTGTGTCTGTACACCGGGAAGAGTGTGACTGAACCTCCTGTCTCTGTACATTGGGAAGATTCTAACTGAACTTCCTGACTCTGTACATTGGGAAGAGTGTGACTGAACCTCCAGTCTCTGTACATTGGGAAGAGTGTGACTGAAACTCCTGTCTCTGTACATTGGGAAGATTCTAACTGAACTTCCTGACTCTGTACATTGGGAAGAGTGTGACTGAACCTCCAGTCTCTGAACATTGGGAAGAGTGTGACTGAACCTCCTGTCTCTGTACATTGGGAAGATTTTGACAGAACCTCCTGTCTCTGTACGTTGGGAAGAGTGTGACTGAATATCCAGTCTCTGTACACCGGGAAGAGTGTGACTGAATCTCCTGTCCCCATAAACCAAGAAGATAGTGACTGAACCTCCTGTCTCTGTACACCGGGAAGAGTGTGACTGAACCTCCTGTCTCCATACACCGGGAAGACTGTGAGTGAACCTCCTGTCCCCATACACCAGGAAGAGTGTGACTGAACCTCCTGTCTCTGTACACCAGGAAGAGTGTGACTGAACCTCCTGTCTCTGTACCCCAGGAAGAGTGTGACTGAACCTCCTGTCTCTGTAAACCGGGAAGAGTGTGACTGAACCTCCTGTCTCTGTGCATCGGGAAGAATGTGACTGAACCTCCTGTCTCTGTACAACGGGAAGAGAGTAAACTGAACCTCCTGTCCCCATACCCTGGGAAGAGTGTGACTGAACCTCCTGTCTCTGTACACTGGGAAGACAGTCACTGAACCTCCTGTCTCTACACCGGGAGGAGTGTGACTGAACCTCCGGTCTCTGTACATCGGGAAGAGTGTGACTGAGCCTCCTGTCTCTGTATATCAGGAAGACTGTGACTGAACCTCCTGTCCCCATACACCAGGAAGAGTGTGACTGAACCTCCTATCCCCATGCAACGGGAAGAGTGTGACTGAACCTCCTGTCTCTGTACACCGGGAAGAGTGTGACTGAACCTCCTGTCTCTCTACATTGGGAAGAGTGTGACTGAAACTCCTGTCTCTGTACATTGGGAAGATTCTAACTGAACTTCCTGACTCTGTACATTGGGAAGAGTGTGACTGAACCTCCAGTCTCTGAACATTGGGAAGAGTGTGACTGAACCTCCAGTCTCTGAACATTGGGAAGAGTGTGACTGAACGTCCTGTCTCTGTATATCAGGATGAATGTGACTGAACCTCCTGTCCCCATGCACCGGGAGGAGTGTGACTGAACCTCCTGTCTCTGTACACCGGGAAGAGTGTGACTGAACCTCCTGTCCCCATACACCAGCACAAGTGTGACTGAACCTCCTGTCTCTGTACATTGGGAAGATTGTGACTGAATCTCCTGTCTCTGTACACCGAGAAGAGTGTGACTGAACCTACTGTCCCCATACCCCGGGAACACTGTGAGTGAACCTCCTGGCTCTGTACACCGGGAAGAGTGTGACTGAAACTCCTGTCCCCATACACCAGGAAGAGTGTGACTGAACCTCCTGTCTCTGTACATCGGGAAGAGTGTGACTGAAACTCCTGTCCCCATACACCAGGAAGAGTGTGACTGAACCTCCTGTCTCTCTACATTGGGAAGAGTGTGACTGAAACTCCTGTCTCTGTACATTGGGAAGATTCTAACCGAACTTCCTGACTCTGTACATTGGGAAGAGTGTGACTGAACCTCCAGTCTCTGAACATTGGGAAGAGTGTGACTGAACCTCCTGTCTCTGTACTTTGGGAAGATTGTGACAGAACCTCCTGTCTCTGTTCGTTGGGAAGAGTGTGACTGAACCTCCTGTCTCTGTACGTTGGGAAGAGTGTGACTGAACCTCCAGTCTCTGTACACCGGGAAGAGTGTGACTGAATCTCCTGTCCCCATAAACCAAGAAGATACTGACTAAACCTCCTGTCTCTGTACACCGGGAAGAGTGTGACTGAACCTCCTGTCTCCATACACCGGGAAGAGTGTGAGTGAACCTCCTGGCCCCATACACCAGGAAGAGTGTGACTGAACCTCCTGTCTCTGTATACCAGGAAGAGTGTGACTGAACCTCCTGTCTCTGTACCCCAGGAAGAGTGTGACTGAACCTCCTGTCTCTGTGCATCGGGAAGAATGTGACTGAACCTCCTGTCTCTGTACAACGGGAAGAGAGTAAACTGAACCTCCTGTCCCCAGACCCCGGGAAGAGTGTGACTGAACCTCCTGTCTCTGTACACCGGGAAGACTATGACTGAACCTCCTGTCCCTGTACATGGGGAAGAGTGTGACTGAATCTCCTGTTCCCATACACCAGGAAGAGGGTGACTGAACCTCCTGTCTCTGTACATTGGGAAGAGTGTGACTGAACCTCCTGTCTCTGTACATCAGGAAGACTGTGACTGAACCTCCTGTCCCGGTGCACCGGGAAAAGTCTGACTGAACCACCTGTCTCTGTACACCGGGAAGACTGTGACTGAACCTCCTGTCTCTACACCGGGAGGAGTGTGACTGAACCTCCTGTCCCCGTGCACTGGGAAGAGTGTGACTAAACCTCCTGTCTCTGTACACCAGGAAGAGTGTGACTGAACCTCCTGTCCCCATGCACCGGGAAGAGTGTGACTGAACCTCCTGTCTCTGTACACCGGGAAGAGTGTGACTGAACGTACTGTCTCCGTACATCGGGAAGATTGTGACTGAACCTCCTGTCTCCGTACATCGGGAAGACTGTGACTTAACATCCTGTCCCTGTACAATGGGATGACTGTGACTGAACCTCCTGTCCCCATACACCAGGAAGAGTGTGACTGAACCTCCTAAATCCGGGCACCGGGAAGAGTGTGACTGAACCTCCTGTCTCTGGAAATCAGGAAGACTGTGACTGAACCTCCTGTCCCCATACACCAGGAAGAGTGTGAATGAACCTCCTATCCCCGTGCAACGGGAAGAGTGTGACTGAACCTCCTGTGCCTGTACACCGGGAAGACTGTGACTGAACCTTCTGTCTCTGTACATTGGGAAGATTGTGACTGAATCTCCTGTCTCTGTACACCAGGAAGACTGTGACTTAACATCCTGTCCCTGTACAATGGGATGACTGTGACTGAACCTCCTGTCCCCATACACCAGGAAGAGTATGACTGAACCTCCTAAATCCGTGCACCGGGAAGAGTGTGACTGAACCTCCTGTCTCTGGAAATCAGGAAGACTGTGACTGAACCTCCTGTCCCCATACCCCGGAAAGACTGTGACTGAACCTCCTGTCACTGTACATGGGGGAGAGTGTGACTGAATCTCCTGTCCCCATACACCAGGACAAGAGTGACTGAACCTCCTGTCTCTGTACATTGGGAAGAGTGTGACTGAACCTCCTGTCTCTGTACATTGGGAAAATTGTGACCGAATCTCCTGTCTCTGTACACCAAGAAGAGTGTGACTGATCCTGCTGTCCGCATGCCCCGGGAAGACTGTGAATGAACCTCCTGGCTCTGTGCATTGGGAAGAGTGTTACTGAATCTGCAGTCCCCATACAGCAGGACAAGAGTGACTGAACCTCCTGTCTCTGTACATTGGGAAGAGTGTGACTGAACCTCCTGTCTCTGTACATTGGGAAAATTGTGACCGAATCTCCTGTCTCTGTACACCAAGAAGAGTGTGACTGATCCTGCTGTCCGCATGCCCCGGGAAGACTGTGAGTGAACCTCCTGTCTCTGTACATCGGGAAGAGTGTGACTGAACCTCCTGTCCCCATAAGCCGGGAAGACTGTGACTGAATCTCTTGTCTCTGTACACTGGGAAGAGTGTGACTGAACCTCCTGTCTCTGTACATTGGGAAGAGTGTGACTGAACCTCCTGTCTCTGTACATTGGGAAGATTATGACTGAACTTCCTGTCTCTGTACATTGGGAAGTGTGTGACTGAACCTCCAGTCTCTGTACATTGGGAAGAGTGTGACAGAACCTCCTGACCACATACCCTGGGAAGACTGTGACTGAACCTCCTGTCTCTGTACAGCGGGAAGAGTGTGACTGAACCTCCTGTCTCTGTACATCGGGAAGAGTGTGACTGAACCTCTGTCCATGTACACCAGAAAGAGTGTGACTGAATGTCCTGGATCTGTACACCGGGAAGAGTGTGACTGAATCACCAGTCTCTGTCCACTGGGAAGGGTGTGACTGAAGCTCCTGTCTCTGCACACCGGGAAGAGTGTGACTGAACCTCCTGTCCCCATACAGCAGGAAGAGTGTGACTGAATCTGCTGTCTCTGTACACCGAGCAGAGTGTGACTGTACCTACTGTCCGCATGCCCCGGGAAGACTGTGACTGAACCTCCTGGCTCTGTACATTGGGAAGAGTGTGACTGAAAATCCGGTCCCCATACAGCAGGAAGAGTGTGACTGAACCTCCTGTCTCTGTACATCGGGAAGAGTGTGACTGAACCTCCTGTCCCCATACGCCGGGAAGACTGTGACTGAAACTCTTGTCTCTGTACACCGGGAAGAGTGTGACTGAACCTCCTGTCTCTGTACATTGGGAAGAGTGTGACTGAACCTCCAGTCTCTGTACACCAGGAAGAGTGTGACTGAACCTCCTGTCTCTGTAAACCGGGAAGAGTGTGACTGATCCTCCTGTCTCTGTACTTTGGGAAGAGTGTGACTGAACCTCCTGTCTCTGTTCGTTGGGAAGAGTGTGACTGAACATCCAGTCTCTGTACACCGGGAAGAGTGTGACTGAATCTCCTGTCCCCATAAACCAAGAAGATACTGACTAAACCTCCTGTCTCTGTACACCGGGAAGAGTGTGACTGAACCTCCTGTCTCCATACACCGGGAAGAGTGTGAGTGAACCTCCTGGCCCCATACACCAGGAAGAGTGTGACTGAACATCCTGTCTCTGTACCCCAGGAAGAGTGTGACTGAACCTCCTGTCTCTGTGCATCGGGAAGAATGTGACTGAACCTCCTGTCTCTGTGCATCGGGAAGAATGTGACTGAACCTCCTGTCTCTGTACAACGGGAAGAGAGTAAACTGAACCTCCTGTCCCCAGACCCCGGGAAGAGTGTGACTGAACCTCCTGTCTCTGTACACCGGGAAGACTATGACTGAAACTTCTGTCTCTGTACATTGGGAAGAGTGTGACTGAACCTCCAGTCCCCATACCCCGGAAAGACTGTGACTGAACCTCCTGTCTCTGTACATGGGGAAGAGTGTGACTGAATCTCCTGTCCCCATACACCAGGACAAGAGTGACTGAACCTCCTGTCTCTGTACATTGGGAAGAGTGTGACTGAACCTCCTGTCTCTGTACATTGGGAAAATTGTGACCCAATCTCCTATCTCTGTACACCGAGAAGAGTGTGACTGAACCAACTGTCTGCATGCCCAGGGAAGACTGTGAGTGAACCTCCTGGCTCTGTACATTGGGAAGAGTGTGACTGAATCTCCGGTCCCCATACAGCAGGAAGAGTGTGACTGAACCTCCTGTCTCTGTACATTGGGAAGAGTGTGACTGAACCTCCTGTCTCTGTACATTGGGAAGATTATGACTGAACTTCCTGTCTCTGAACATTGGGAAGTGTGTGACTGAAACTCCTGTCTCTGTACATTGGGAAGAGTGTGACTGAACCTCCTGTCTCTGTACATTGGGAAGATTGTGACAGAACCTCCTGTCTCTGTACTTTGGGAAGAGTGTGACTGAACCTCCTGTCTCTGTACGTTGGGAAGAGTGTGACTGAACCTCCTGTCTCTGTACACCGGGAAGAGTGTGACAGAATCTCCTGTCCCCATAAACCAAGAAGATAGTGACTGAACCTCCTGTCTCTGTACGTTGGGAAGAGTGTGACTGAACCTCCTGTCCCCATAAACCAAGAAGATAGTGACTGAACCTCGTGTCTCTGTACAACAGGAAGAGTGTGACTGAACCTCCTGTCTCTGGACACCGGGAAGAGTGTGACTGAACCTCCTGTCTCTGTACATTGGGAAGAGTGTGACTGAAACTCCTGTCTCTGTACATTGGGAAGATTCTAACTGAACTTCCTGACTCTGTACATTGGGAAGAGTGTGACTGAACCTCCTGTCTCTGTACATTGGGAAGATTTTGACAGAACCTCCTGTCTCTGTACGTTGGGAAGAGTGTGACTGAACATCCAGTCTCTGTACACCGGGAAGAGTGTGACTGAATCTCCTGTCCCCATATACCAAGAAGATACTGACTAAACCTCCTGTCTCTGTACACCGGGAAGAGTGTGACTGAACCTCCTGTCTCCATACACCGGGAAGACTGTGAGTGAACCTCCTGTCCCCATACACCAGGAAGAGTGTGACTGAACCTCCTGTCTCTGTACACCAGGAAGAGTGTGACTGAACCTCCTGTCTCTGTACCCCAGGAAGAGTGTGACTGAACCTCCTGTCTCTGTAAACCGGGAAGAGTGTGACTGAACCTCCTGTCTCTGTGCATCGGGAAGAATGTGACTGAACCTCCTGTCTCTGTACAACGGGAAGAGAGTAAACTGAACCTCCTGTCCCCATACCCCGGGAAGAGTGTGACTGAACGTACTGTCTCCGTACATCGGGAAGATTGTGACTGAACCTCCTGTCTCCGTACATCGGGAAGACTGTGACTTAACATCCTGTCCCTGTACAATGGGATGACTGTGACTGAACCTCCTGTCCCCATACACCAGGAAGAGTGTGACTGAACCTCCTAAATCCGGGCACCGGGAAGAGCGTGACTGAACCTCCTGTCTCTGGAAATCAGGAAGACTGTGACTGAACCTCCTGTCCCCATACACCAGGAAGAGTGTGAATGAACCTCCTATCCCCGTGCAACGGGAAGAGTGTGACTGAACCTCCTGTGCCTGTACACCGGGAAGACTGTGACTGAACCTTCTGTCTCTGTACATTGGGAAGATTGTGACTGAATCTCCTGTCTCTGTACACCAGGAAGACTGTGACTTAACATCCTGTCCCTGTACAATGGGATGACTGTGACTGAACCTCCTGTCCCCATACACCAGGAAGAGTGTGACTGAACCTCCTAAATCCGTGCACCGGGAAGAGTGTGACTGAACCTCCTGTCTCTGGAAATCAGGAAGACTGTGACTGAACCTCCTGTCTCTGTACATGGGGAAGAGTGTGACTGAATCTCCTGTCTCTGTACATTGGGAAAATTGTGACCGAATCTCCTGTCTCTGTACACCAAGAAGAGTGTGACTGATCCTGCTGTCCGCATGCCCCGGGAAGACTGTGAATGAACCTCCTGGCTCTGTACATTGGGAAGAGTGTTACTGAATCTGCAGTCCCCATACAGCAGGAAGAGTGTGACTGAACCTCCTGTCTCTGTACATCGGGAAGAGTGTGACTGAACCTCCTGTCCCCATACGCCGGGAAGACTGTGACTGAATCTCTTGTCTCTGTACACTGGGAAGAGTGTGACTGAACCTCCAGTCTCTGTACATTGGGAAGATTATGACTGAACTTCCTGTCTCTGTACATTGGGAAGTGTGTGACTGAACCTCCAGTCTCTGTACTTTGGGAAGAGTGTGAGTGAACCTCCTGACCCCATACATCAGGAAGAGTGCGACTGAACCTCCTGTCTCTGTACACCAGGAAGAGTGTGACTGAACATCCTGTCTCTGTACCCCACAAAGAGTGTGACTGAGCCTCCTGTCTCTGTACATCGGGAAGAGTGTGACTGAACCTCCTGTCTCTGTACATCGGGAAGAGTG
Organism: Isurus oxyrinchus; assembly: GCA_026770705.1. Lineage (NCBI taxonomy): Eukaryota > Metazoa > Chordata > Chondrichthyes > Lamniformes > Lamnidae > Isurus > Isurus oxyrinchus. Next base: position 71,781,155 of record JANJGN010000020.1, on the reverse strand, counting down.
TGACTGAACCTCCTGTCTCTGTACACCGGGAAGAGCGTGAGTGAACCTCCTGTCGCTGTACACCGGGAAGAGTGTGACTGAACCTCCTGTCCCCAACCCCGGGAAGACTGTGACTGAACCTCCTGTCTCTGTACACTGGGAAGAGTGTGACTGAATCTCCTGTCTCTGTACACCGGGAAGGGTGTGACTGAATCTCCTGTCCCAGAACATCCGAAAGAGTGTGACTGAATCTCCGGTCTCTGTACACCGGGAAGACTGTGACTTAACCTCCTCTCCCTGTACATTGGGAAGAATGTGACAGAACCTCCTGTCCCCATACACCAGGAAGAGTGTGATTGAACCTCCTGTCTCTGTACATCAGGAAGACTGTGACTGAACCTCCTGTCCCCGTGCACCGGGAAGAGTGTGACTGAACCTCCTGTCTCTGTACACCGGGAAGACAGTCACTGAATCTCCAGTCTCTACACCGGGAGGCGTGTGACTGAACCTCCTGTCTCTGTACATCGGGAAGAGAGTGACTGAACCTCCTGTCCCTACACTGGGAGGAGTGTGACTTAACCTCCAGTCCCTGTACATTGGGAAGACTGTGACTGAACCTCCTGTCCCCATACAACAGGAAGAGTGTGACTGAACCTCCTATCCCCGTGCACCGGGAAGAGTGAGACTGAACGGCCAGTCTCTGCATATCAGGAAGACTGTGACTGAACCTCCTCTCCCCATACACCAGGAAGAGTGTGACTGAACCTCCTGTCCCCGTGCACTGGGAAGAGTGTGACTGAACATCCTGTCCCCGTGCAGCGGGAAGAGTGTGACTGAACCTCCTGTCTCTGTACACCATGAAGAGTGTGACTGAACCTCCTGTCTCTGTACACCGTGAAGATTGTGACTGAACCTCCTGTCTCTGTACACTGTTAAGAGTGTGACTGAACCTCCTGTCTCTGTACATAGGGAAGAGTGTGACTGAACCTCCTGTCCCCGTGCACTGGGAAGAGTGTGACTAAACCTCCTGTCTCTGTACACCGGGAAGAGTGAGACTGAACCTCCTGTCCTCGTGCACCGGGAAGAGTGTGACTGAACCTCCTGTCTCTGTACACCGGGAAGACAGTCACTGAACCTCCTGTCTCTACACCGGGAGGCGTGTGACTGAACCTCCTGTCCCTGTACATCGGGAAGAGTGTGACTGAACCTCCTGTCTCTACACCAGGAGGAGTGTGACTTAACCTCCTGTCCCTGTACAATGGGAAGACTGTGACTGAACCTCCTGTCCACATACACCAGGAAGAGTGTGACTGAACCTCCTATCCCCTTGCACCGGGAAGAGTGAGACTGAACGGCCAGTCTCTGCATATCAGGAAGACTGTGACTGAACCTCCTCTCCCCATACACCAGGAAGAGTGTGACTGAACCTCCTGTCCCCGTGCACTGGGAAGAGAGTGACTGAACATCCTGTACCCGTGCAGCGGGAAGAGTGTGACTGAACCTCCTGTCTCTGCACACCGTGAAGAGTGTGACTGAACTTCCTGTCTCTGTACATAGGGAAGACTGTGACTGAACCTCCTGTCCCCGTGCACTGGGAAGAGTGTGACTAAACCTCCTGTCTCTGTACACCAGGAAGAGTGTGACTGAACCTCCTGTCCCCATGCACCGGGAAGAGTGTGACTGAACCTCCTGTCTCTATACACCGGGAAGAGTGTGACTGAACCTACTGTCTCCGTACATCGGGAAGATTGTGACTGAACCTCCTGTCTCCGTACATCGGGAAGACTGTGACTGAACCTCCTGTCCCCATGCACCGGGAAGAGTGTGATTGAACCTCCTGTCTCTGTACATCGGGAAGAGTGTGACTGAATCTCCTGTCTCTGTACACCAGGAAGACTGTGACTTAACATCCTGTCCCTGTACAATGGGATGACTGTGACTGAACCTCCTGTCCCCATACACCAGGAAGAGTGTGACTGAACCTCCTAAATCCGTGCACCGGGAAGAGTGTGACTGAACCTCCTGTCTCTGGAAATCAGGAAGACTGTGACTGAACCTCCTGTCCCCATACACCAGGAAGAGTGTGACTGAACCTCCTATCCCCGTGCAACGGGAAGAGTGTGAGTGAACCTCCTGTGTCTGAACACCGGGAAGACTGTGACTGAACCTTCTGTCTCTGTACATTGGGAAGAGTGTGACTGAACCTCCTGTCCCCATACCCCGGAAAGACTGTGACTGAACCTCCTGTCTCTGTACATGGGGAAGAGTGTGACTGAATCTCCTGTCCCCATACACCAGGACAAGAGTGACTGAACCTCCTGTCTCTGTACATTGGGAAGAGTGTGACTGAACCTCCTGTCTCTGTACATTGGGAAAATTGTGACCCAATCTCCTGTCTCTGTACACCGAGAAGAGTGTGACTGAACCTCCTGTGTCTGAACACCGGGAAGACTGTGACTGAACCTCCTGTCTCTGTACACCAGGAAGAGTGTGACTGAACCTCCTGTCCCCATACACCGGGAAGAGTGTGAGTGAACCTCCTGACCCCATACATCAGGAAGAGTGCGACTGAACCTCCTGTCGATGTACACCAGGAAGTGTGTGACTGAACATCCTGTCTCTGTACCCCACAAAGAGTGTGACTGAGCCTCCTGTCTCTGTAAACCGGGAAGAGTGTGACTGAACCTCCTGTCTCTGTACATCGGGAAGAGTGTGACTGAACCTCCTGTCTCTGTACACCGGGAAGAGCGTGAGTGAACCTCCTGTCTCTGTGCACCGGGAAGAGTGTGACTGAACCTCCTGTCCCCATACCCCGGGAAGACTGTGACTGAACCTCCTGTCTCTGTACACCGGGAAGAGTGTGACTGAATCTCCGGTCTCTGTACACCGGGAAGACTGTGACTTAACCTCCTCTCCCTGTACATTGGGAAGAGAGTGACAGAACCTCCTGTCCCCATACACCAGGAAGAGTGTGATTGAACTTCCTGTCTCTGTACATCAGGAAGACTGTGACTGAACCTCCTGTCCCCGTGCACCGGGAAGAGTGTGACTGAACCTCCTGTCTCTGTACATTGGGAAGAGTGTGACTGAAACTCCTGTCTCTGTACATTGGGAAGATTCTAACTGAACTTCCTGACTCTGTACATTGGGAAGAGTGTGACTGAACCTCCTGTCTCCGTACATCGGGAAGATTGTGACTCAACCTCCTGTCTCCGTACATCGGGAAGACTGTGACTGAACCTCCTGTCTCCATGCACTGGGAAGAGTGTGACTGAATCTCCTGTCCCCATGCACCGGGAAGAGTGTGACTGAACGTCCTGTCTCTGTACATCAGGATGACTGTGACTGAACCTCCTGTCCCCATGCACCGGGAGGAGTGTGACTGAACCTCCTGTCTCTGTACACCGAGAAGAGTGTGACTGAACCTCCTGTCCCCATACACCAGCACAAGTGTGACTGAACCTCCTGTCTCTGTACATTGGGAAGAGTGTGACTGAACCTCCTGTCTCTGTACATTGGGAAGATTGTGACTGAATCTCCTGTCTCTGTACACCGAGAAGAATGTGACTGAACCTACTGTCCCCATACCCCGGGAACACTGTGAGTGAACCTCCTGGCTCTGTACATTGGGAAGAGTGTGACTGAAACTCCTGTCCCCATTCACCAGGAAGAGTGTGACTGAACCTCCTGTCTCTGTACATCGGGAAGAGTTTGACTGAACCTCCTGTCCCCATACCCCGGGAAGACTGTGACTGAACCTCCTGTCTCTGTACACCGGGAAGAGTGTGACTGAACCTCCTGTCTCTCTACATTGGGAAGAGTGTGACTGAAACTCCTGTCTCTGTACACTGGGAAGATTCTAACCGAAATTCCTGACTCTGTACATTGGGAAGAGTGTGACTGAACCTCCTGTCTCTGTACATTGGGAAGATTGTGACAGAACCTCCTGTCTCTGTACTTTGGGAAGAGTGTGACTGAACATCCAGTCTCTGTACACCGGGAAGAGTGTGACTGGACCTCCTGTCTCTGTACATTGGGAAGATTGTGACTGAACCTCCTGTCTCTGTACACCGAGAAGAGTGTGACTGAACCTCATGTCCCCATACCCCGGGAAGACTGTGACTGAACCTCCTGGCTCTGTAAATTGGGAAGAGTGTGACTGAATCACCTGTCCCCATACACCAGGAAGAGTGTGACTGAACCTCCTGTCTCTGTACACCGGGAAGAGTGAGACTGAACCTCCTGTCCTCGTGCACCGGGAAGACAGTCACTGAACCTCCTGTCTCTACACCGGGAGGCGTGTGACTGAACCTCCTGTCCCTGTACATCGGGAATAGTGTGACTGAACCTCCTGTCTCTACACCAGGAGGAGTGTGACTTAACCTCCTGTCCCTGTACAATGGGAAGACTGTGACTGAACCTCCTGTCCACATACACCAGGAAGAGTGTGACTGAACCTCCTATCCCCTTGCACCGGGAAGAGTGAGACTGAACGGCCAGTCTCTGCATATCAGGAAGACTGTGACTGAACCTCCTCTCCCCATACACCAGGAAGAGTGTGACTGAACCTCCTGTCCCCGTGCACTGGGAAGAGAGTGACTGAACATCCTGTACCCGTGCAGCGGGAAGAGTGTGACTGAACCTCCTGTCTCTGCACACCGTGAAGAGTGTGACTAAACTTCCTGTCTCTGTACATAGGGAAGACTGTGACTGAACCTCCTGTCCCCGTGCACTGGGAAGAGTGTGACTAAACCTCCTGTCTCTGTACACCAGGAAGAGTGTGACTGAACCTCCTGTCCCCATGCACCGGGAAGAGTGTGACTGAACCTCCTGTCTCCATACACCGGGAAGAGTGTGACTGAACCTACTGTCTCCGTACATCGGGAAGATTGTGACTGAACCTCCTGTCTCCGTACATCGGGAAGACTGTGACTGAACCTCCTGTCCCCATGCACCGGGAAGAGTGTGATTGAACCTCCTGTCTCTGTACATCGGGAAGAGTGTGACTGAATCTCCTGTCTCTGTACACCAGGAAGACTGTGACTTAACATCCTGTCCCTGTACAATGGGATGACTGTGACTGAACCTCCTGTCCCCATACACCAGGAAGAGTGTGACTGAACCTCCTAAATCCGTGCACCGGGAAGAGTGTGACTGAACCTCCTGTCTCTGGAAATCAGGAAGACTGTGACTGAACCTCCTGTCCCCATACACCAGGAAGAGTGTGACTGAACCTCCTATCCCCGTGCAACGGGAAGAGTGTGAGTGAACCTCCTGTGTCTGAACACCGGGAAGACTGTGACTGAACCTTCTGTCTCTGTACATTGGGAAGAGTGTGACTGAACCTCCTGTCCCCATACCCCGGAAAGACTGTGACTGAACCTCCTGTCTCTGTACATGGGGAAGAGTGTGACTGAATCTCCTGTCCCCATACACCAGGACAAGAGTGACTGAACCTCCTGTCTCTGTACATTGGGAAGAGTGTGACTGAACCTCCTGTCTCTGTACATTGGGAAAATTGTGACCCAATCTCCTGTCTCTGTACACCGAGAAGAGTGTGACTGAACCTCCTGCGTCTGAACACCGGGAAGACTGTGACTGAACCTCCTGTCTCTGTACACCAGGAAGAGTGTGACTGAACCTCCTGTCCCCATACACCGGGAAGAGTGTGAGTGAACCTCCTGACCCCATACATCAGGAAGAGTGCGACTGAACCTCCTGTCGATGTACACCAGGAAGAGTGTGACTGAACATCCTGTCTCTGTACCCCACAAAGAGTGTGACTGAGCCTCCTGTCTCTGTAAACCGGGAAGAGTGTGACTGAACCTCCTGTCTCTGTACATCGGGAAGAGTGTGACTGAACCTCCTGTCTCTGTACACCGGGAAGAGCGTGAGTGAACCTCCTGTCTCTGTGCACCGGGAAGAGTGTGACTGAACCTCCTGTCCCCATACCCCGGGAAGACTGTGACTGAACCTCCTGTCTCTGTACACCGGGAAGAGTGTGACTGAATCTCCTGTCTCTGTACACCGGGAAGAGCGTGAGTGAACCTCCTGTCTCTGTGCACCGGGAAGAGAGTGACAGAACCTCCTGTCCCCATACACCAGGAAGAGTGTGATTGAACTTCCTGTCTCTGTACATCAGGAAGACTGTGACTGAACCTCCTGTCCCCGTGCACCGGGAAGAGTGTGACTGAACCTCCTGTCTCTGTACATTGGGAAGAGTGTGACTGAAACTCCTGTCTCTGTACATTGGGAAGATTCTAACTGAACTTCCTGACTCTGTACATTGGGAAGAGTGTGACTGAACCTCCTGTCTCCGTACATCGGGAAGATTGTGACTCAACCTCCTGTCTCCGTACATCGGGAAGACTGTGACTGAACCTCCTGTCTCCATGCACTGGGAAGAGTGTGACTGAATCTCCTGTCCCCATGCACCGGGAAGAGTGTGACTGAACGTCCTGTCTCTGTACATCAGGATGACTGTGACTGTACCTCCTGTCCCCATGCACCGGGAGGAGTGTGACTGAACCTCCTGTCTCTGTACACCGAGAAGAGTGTGACTGAACCTCCTGTCCCCATACACCAGCACAAGTGTGACTGAACCTCCTGTCTCTGTACATTGGGAAGAGTGTGACTGAACCTCCTGTCTCTGTACATTGGGAAGATTGTGACTGAATCTCCTGTCTCTGTACACCGAGAAGAATGTGACTGAACCTACTGTCCCCATACCCCGGGAACACTGTGAGTGAACCTCCTGGCTCTGTACATTGGGAAGAGTGTGACTGAAACTCCTGTCCCCATTCACCAGGAAGAGTGTGACTGAACCTCCTGTCTCTGTACATCGGGAAGAGTTTGACTGAACCTCCTGTCCCCATACCCCGGGAAGACTGTGACTGAACCTCCTGTCTCTGTACACCGGGAAGAGTGTGACTGAACCTCCTGTCTCTCTACATTGGGAAGAGTGTGACTGAAACTCCTGTCTCTGTACACTGGGAAGATTCTAACCGAAATTCCTGACTCTGTACATTGGGAAGAGTGTGACTGAACCTCCTGTCTCTGTACATTGGGAAGATTGTGACAGAACCTCCTGTCTCTGTACTTTGGGAAGAGTGTGACTGAACATCCAGTCTCTGTACACCGGGAAGAGTGTGACTGGACCTCCTGTCTCTGTACATTGGGAAGATTGTGACTGAACCTCCTGTCTCTGTACACCGAGAAGAGTGTGACTGAACCTCATGTCCCCATACCCCGGGAAGACTGTGACTGAACCTCCTGGCTCTGTAAATTGGGAAGAGTGTGACTGAATCACCTGTCCCCATACACCAGGAAGAGTGTGACTGAACCTCCTGTCTCTGTACACCGGGAAGAGTGAGACTGAACCTCCTGTCCTCGTGCACCGGGAAGACAGTCACTGAACCTCCTGTCTCTACACCGGGAGGCGTGTGACTGAACCTCCTGTCCCTGTACATCGGGAATAGTGTGACTGAACCTCCTGTCTCTACACCAGGAGGAGTGTGACTTAACCTCCTGTCCCTGTACAATGGGAAGACTGTGACTGAACCTCCTGTCCACATACACCAGGAAGAGTGTGACTGAACCTCCTATCCCCTTGCACCGGGAAGAGTGAGACTGAACGGCCAGTCTCTGCATATCAGGAAGACTGTGACTGAACCTCCTCTCCCCATACACCAGGAAGAGTGTGACTGAACCTCCTGTCCCCGTGCACTGGGAAGAGAGTGACTGAACATCCTGTACCCGTGCAGCGGGAAGAGTGTGACTGAACCTCCTGTCTCTGCACACCGTGAAGAGTGTGACTGAACTTCCTGTCTCTGTACATAGGGAAGACTGTGACTGAACCTCCTGTCCCCGTGCACTGGGAAGAGTGTGACTAAACCTCCTGTCTCTGTACACCAGGAAGAGTGTGACTGAACCTCCTGTCCCCATGCACCGGGAAGAGTGTGACTGAACCTCCTGTCTCCATACACCGGGAAGAGTGTGACTGAACCTACTGTCTCCGTACATCGGGAAGATTGTGACTGAACCTCCTGTCTCCGTACATCGGGAAGACTGTGACTGAACCTCCTGTCCCCATGCACCGGGAAGAGTGTGATTGAACCTCCTGTCTCTGTACATCGGGAAGAGTGTGACTGAATCTCCTGTCTCTGTACACCAGGAAGACTGTGACTTAACATCCTGTCCCTGTACAATGGGATGACTGTGACTGAACCTCCTGTCCCCATACACCAGGAAGAGTGTGACTGAACCTCCTAAATCCGTGCACCGGGAAGAGTGTGACTGAACCTCCTGTCTCTGGAAATCAGGAAGACTGTGACTGAACCTCCTGTCCCCATACACCAGGAAGAGTGTGACTGAACCTCCTATCCCCGTGCAACGGGAAGAGTGTGAGTGAACCTCCTGTGTCTGAACACCGGGAAGACTGTGACTGAACCTTCTGTCTCTGTACATTGGGAAGAGTGTGACTGAACCTCCTGTCCCCATACCCCGGAAAGACTGTGACTGAACCTCCTGTCTCTGTACATGGGGAAGAGTGTGACTGAATCTCCTGTCCCCATACACCAGGACAAGAGTGACTGAACCTCCTGTCTCTGTACATTGGGAAGAGTGTGACTGAACCTCCTGTCTCTGTACATTGGGAAAATTGTGACCCAATCTCCTGTCTCTGTACACCGAGAAGAGTGTGACTGAACCTCCTGCGTCTGAACACCGGGAAGACTGTGACTGAACCTCCTGTCTCTGTACACCAGGAAGAGTGTGACTGAACCTCCTGTCCCCATACACCGGGAAGAGTGTGAGTGAACCTCCTGACCCCATACATCAGGAAGAGTGCGACTGAACCTCCTGTCGATGTACACCAGGAAGAGTGTGACTGAACATCCTGTCTCTGTACCCCACAAAGAGTGTGACTGAGCCTCCTGTCTCTGTAAACCGGGAAGAGTGTGACTGAACCTCCTGTCTCTGTACATCGGGAAGAGTGTGACTGAACCTCCTGTCTCTGTACACCGGGAAGAGCGTGAGTGAACCTCCTGTCTCTGTGCACCGGGAAGAGTGTGACTGAACCTCCTGTCCCCATACCCCGGGAAGACTGTGACTGAACCTCCTGTCTCTGTACACCGGGAAGAGTGTGACTGAATCTCCTGTCTCTGTACACCGGGAAGAGCGTGAGTGAACCTCCTGTCTCTGTGCACCGGGAAGAGAGTGACAGAACCTCCTGTCCCCATACACCAGGAAGAGTGTGATTGAACTTCCTGTCTCTGTACATCAGGAAGACTGTGACTGAACCTCCTGTCCCCGTGCACCGGGAAGAGTGTGACTGAACCTCCTGTCTCTGTACATTGGGAAGAGTGTGACTGAAACTCCTGTCTCTGTACATTGGGAAGATTCTAACTGAACTTCCTGACTCTGTACATTGGGAAGAGTGTGACTGAACCTCCTGTCTCCGTACATTGGGAAAATTGTGACCCAATCTCCTGTCTCTGTACACCGAGACGAGTGTGACTGAACCTCCTGCGTCTGAACACCGGGAAGACTGTGACTGAACCTCCTGTCTCTGTACACCAGGAAGAGTGTGACTGAACCTCCTGTCCCCATACACCGGGAAGAGTGTGAGTGAACCTCCTGACCCCATACATCAGGAAGAGTGCGACTGAACCTCCTGTCGATGTACACCAGGAAGAGTGTGACTGAACATCCTGTCTCTGTACCCCACAAAGAGTGTGACTGAGCCTCCTGTCTCTGTAAACCGGGAAGAGTGTGACTGAACCTCCTGTCTCTGTACATCGGGAAGAGTGTGACTGAACCTCCTGTCTCTGTACACCGGGAAGAGCGTGAGTGAACCTCCTGTCTCTGTGCACCGGGAAGAGTGTGACTGAACCTCCTGTCCCCATACCCCGGGAAGACTGTGACTGAACCTCCTGTCTCTGTACACCGGGAAGAGTGTGACTGAATCTCCTGTCTCTGTACACCGGGAAGAGCGTGAGTGAACCTCCTGTCTCTGTGCACCGGGAAGAGAGTGACAGAACCTCCTGTCCCCATACACCAGGAAGAGTGTGATTGAACTTCCTGTCTCTGTACATCAGGAAGACTGTGACTGAACCTCCTGTCCCCGTGCACCGGGAAGAGTGTGACTGAACCTCCTGTCTCTGTACATTGGGAAGAGTGTGACTGAAACTCCTGTCTCTGTACATTGGGAAGATTCTAACTGAACTTCCTGACTCTGTACATTGGGAAGAGTGTGACTGAACCTCCTGTCTCCGTACATCGGGAAGATTGTGACTCAACCTCCTGTCTCCGTACATCGGGAAGACTGTGACTGAACCTCCTGTCTCCATGCACTGGGAAGAGTGTGACTGAATCTCCTGTCCCCATGCACCGGGAAGAGTGTGACTGAACGTCCTGTCTCTGTACATCAGGATGACTGTGACTGTACCTCCTGTCCCCATGCACCGGGAGGAGTGTGACTGAACCTCCTGTCTCTGTACACCGAGAAGAGTGTGACTGAACCTCCTGTCCCCATACACCAGCACAAGTGTGACTGAACCTCCTGTCTCTGTACATTGGGAAGAGTGTGACTGAACCTCCTGTCTCTGTACATTGGGAAGATTGTGACTGAATCTCCTGTCTCTGTACACCGAGAAGAATGTGACTGAACCTACTGTCCCCATACCCCGGGAACACTGTGAGTGAACCTCCTGGCTCTGTACATTGGGAAGAGTGTGACTGAAACTCCTGTCCCCATTCACCAGGAAGAGTGTGACTGAACCTCCTGTCTCTGTACATCGGGAAGAGTTTGACTGAACCTCCTGTCCCCATACCCCGGGAAGACTGTGACTGAACCTCCTGTCTCTGTACACCGGGAAGAGTGTGACTGAACCTCCTGTCTCTCTACATTGGGAAGAGTGTGACTGAAACTCCTGTCTCTGTACACTGGGAAGATTCTAACCGAAATTCCTGACTCTGTACATTGGGAAGAGTGTGACTGAACCTCCTGTCTCTGTACATTGGGAAGATTGTGACAGAACCTCCTGTCTCTGTACTTTGGGAAGAGTGTGACTGAACATCCAGTCTCTGTACACCGGGAAGAGTGTGACTGGACCTCCTGTCTCTGTACATTGGGAAGATTGTGACTGAACCTCCTGTCTCTGTACACCGAGAAGAGTGTGACTGAACCTCATGTCCCCATACCCCGGGAAGACTGTGACTGAACCTCCTGGCTCTGTAAATTGGGAAGAGTGTGACTGAATCACCTGTCCCCATACACCAGGAAGAGTGTGACTGAACCTCCTGTCTCTGTACATCGGGAAGAGTGTGACTGAAACTCCAGTCCCCATACCCCAGGAAGACTGTGACTGAACCTCCTGTCTCTGTACACCAGAAAGAGTGTGACAGAACCTCCTGTCTGTGTACATTGGGAAGAGTGTGACTGAACATCCTGTCTCGGTACATTGGGAAGATTGTGCCTGAACTTCCTGTCCCTGTACATCGGGAAGAACCTGACTGAACCTCCTGTCTCTGTACATCAGGAGGAGCGTGACTGAACCTCCTGTCTCTGCACATCAGGAAGAGCATGACTGAATCTCATGTCACTGTACACAGGGAAGAGTGTAACTGAACCTCCTGTCTCTGTACACCGGGAAGAGTGTGACTGAACCTCCTGTCTCTGTACACAAGGAAGAGTGTGACAGAACCTCCTGTCTCTGTAAACCAGGAAGAGTGTGACTGAACCTCCTGTCTCTGTACACAGGGAAGAGTGTGACTGAACCTCCTGTCTCTGTACATCGGGAAGAGTGTGACTGAACCTCCTGACCACATACCCCGGGAAGACTGTGACTGAACCTCCTGTCTCTTTACAGCGGGAAGAGTGTGACTGAACCTCCTGTCTCTGTACATCGGGAAGAGTGTGACTGAACCTCTGTCCATGTACACCAGAAAGAGTGTGACTGAATGTCCTGTATCTGTACACCGGGAAGAGTGTGACTGAATCACCAGTCTCTGTACACTGGGAAGGGTGTGACTGAAGCTCCTGTCTCTGCACACCGGGAAGAGTGTGACTGAACCTCCTGTCCCCATACAGCAGGAAGAGTGTGACTGAATCTGCTGTCTCTGTACACCGAGAAGAGTGTGACTCTACCTACTGTCTGCATGCCCCGGGAAGACTGTGACTGAACCTCCTGACTCTGTACATTTGGAAGAGTGTGACTGAAAATCCGGTCCCCATACAGCAGGAAGAGTGTGACTGAACCTCCTGTCTCTGTACATCGGGAAGAGTGTGACTGAACCTCCTGTCCCCATACGCCGGGAAGACTGTGACTGAACCTCTAGTCTCTGTACACCGGGAAGAGTGTGACTGAAACTCCTGTCTCTGTACATTGGGAAGAGTGTGACTGAACCTCCTGTCCCCATACCCCGGGAAGAGTGTGACTGAACCTCCTGTCTCTGGACACCGGGAAGAGTGTGACTGAACCTCCTGTCTCTGTACATTGGGAAGAGTGTGACTGAAACTCCTGTCTCTGTACATTGGGAAGATTCTAACTGAACTTCCTGACTCTGTACATTGGGAAGAGTGTGACTGAACCTCCTGTCTCTGTACATTGGGAAGATTTTGACAGAACCTCCTGTCTCTGTACGTTGGGAAGAGTGTGACTGAACATCCAGTCTCTGTACACCGGGAAGAGTGTGACTGAATCTCCTGTCCCCATATACCAAGAAGATACTGACTAAACCTCCTGTCTCTGTACACCGGGAAGAGTGTGACTGAACCTCCTGTCTCCATACACCGGGAAGACTGTGAGTGAACCTCCTGTCCCCATACACCAGGAAGAGTGTGACTGAACCTCCTGTCTCTGTACACCAGGAAGAGTGTGACTGAACCTCCTGTCTCTGTACCCCAGGAAGAGTGTGACTGAACCTCCTGTCTCTGTAAACCGGGAAGAGTGTGACTGAACCTCCTGTCTCTGTGCATCGGGAAGAATGTGACTGAACCTCCTGTCTCTGTACAACGGGAAGAGAGTAAACTGAACCTCCTGACCCCATACCCCGGGAAGAGTGTGACTGAACGTACTGTCTCCGTACATCGGGAAGATTGTGACTGAACCTCCTGTCTCCGTACATCGGGAAGACTGTGACTTAACATCCTGTCCCTGTACAATGGGATGACTGTGACTGAACCTCCTGTCCCCATACACCAGGAAGAGTGTGACTGAACCTCCTAAATCCGGGCACCGGGAAGAGTGTGACTGAACCTCCTGTCTCTGGAAATCAGGAAGACTGTGACTGAACCTCCTGTCCCCATACACCAGGAAGAGTGTGAATGAACCTCCTATCCCCGTGCAACGGGAAGAGTGTGACTGAACCTCCTGTGCCTGTACACCGGGAAGACTGTGACTGAACCTTCTGTCTCTGTACATTGGGAAGATTGTGACTGAATCTCCTGTCTCTGTACACCAGGAAGACTGTGACTTAACATCCTGTCCCTGTACAATGGGATGACTGTGACTGAACCTCCTGTCCCCATACACCAGGAAGAGTGTGACTGAAACTCCTAAATCCGTGCACCGGGAAGAGTGTGACTGAACCTCCTGTCTCTGGAAATCAGGAAGACTGTGACTGAACCTCCTGTCTCTGTACATGGGGAAGAGTGTGACTGAATCTCCTGTCCCCATACACCAGGACAAGAGTGACTGAACCTCCTGTCTCTGTACAATGGGAAGAGTGTGACTGAACCTCCTGTCTCTGTACATTGGGAAAATTGTGACCGAATCTCCTGTCTCTGTACACCAAGAAGAGTGTGACTGATCCTGCTGTCCGCATGCCCCGGGAAGACTGTGAATGAACCTCCTGGCTCTGTACATGGGAAGAGTGTTACTGAATCTGCGGTCCCCATACAGCAGGAAGAGTGTGACTGAACCTCCTGTCTCTGTACATCGGGAAGAGTGTGACTGAACCTCCTGTCCCCATACGCCGGGAAGACTGTGACTGAATCTCTTGTCTCTGTACACTGGGAAGAGTGTGACTGAACCTCCAGTCTCTGTACATTGGGAAGATTATGACTGAACTTCCTGTCTCTGTACATTGGGAAGTGTGTGACTGAACCTCCAGTCTCTGTACTTTGGGAAGAGTGTGACTGAACCTCCTGTCTCTGTACGTTGGGAAGAGTGAGACTGAACCTCCTGTCTCTGTACACCGGGAAGAGTGTGACTGAACCTCCAGTCTCTGTACACCGGGAAGAGTGTGACAGAATCTCCTGTCCCCATAAACCAAGAAGATAGTGACTGAACCTCCTGTCTCTGTACACCAGGAAGAGTGTGACTGAACCTCCTGTCCCCATACACCGGGAAGAGTGTGAGTGAACCTCCTGACCCCATACATCAGGAAGAGTGCGACTGAACCTCCTGTCTCTGTACACCAGGAAGAGTGTGACTGAACATCCTGTCTCTGTACCCCACAAAGAGTGTGACTGAGCCTCCTGTCTCTGTACATCGGGAAGAGTGTGACTGAACCTCCTGTCTCTGTACATCGGGAAGAGTGTGACTGAACCTCCTGTCTCTGTACACCGGGAAGAGCGTGAGTGAACCTCCTGTCGCTGTACACCGGGAAGAGTGTGACTGAACCTCCTGTCCCCAACCCCGGGAAGACTGTGACTGAACCTCCTGTCTCTGTACACTGGGAAGAGTGTGACTGAATCTCCTGTCTCTGTACACCGGGAAGGGTGTGACTGAATCTCCTGTCCCAGAACATCCGAAAGAGTGTGACTGAATCTCCGGTCTCTGTACACCGGGAAGACTGTGACTTAACCTCCTCTCCCTGTACATTGGGAAGAATGTGACAGAACCTCCTGTCCCCATACACCAGGAAGAGTGTGATTGAACCTCCTGTCTCTGTACATCAGGAAGACTGTGACTGAACCTCCTGTCCCCGTGCACCGGGAAGAGTGTGACTGAACCTCCTGTCTCTGTACACCGGGAAGACAGTCACTGAATCTCCAGTCTCTACACCGGGAGGCGTGTGACTGAACCTCCTGTCTCTGTACATCGGGAAGAGAGTGACTGAACATCCTGTCCCTACACTGGGAGGAGTGTGACTTAACCTCCAGTCCCTGTACATTGGGAAGACTGTGACTGAACCTCCTGTCCCCATACAACAGGAAGAGTGTGACTGAACCTCCTATCCCCGTGCACCGGGAAGAGTGAGACTGAACGGCCAGTCCCTGCATATCAGGAAGACTGTGACTGAACCTCCTCTCCCCATACACCAGGAAGAGTGTGACTGAACCTCCTGTCCCCGTGCACTGGGAAGAGTGTGACTGAACATCCTGTCCCCGTGCAGCGGGAAGAGTGTGACTGAACCTCCTGTCTCTGTACACCATGAAGAGTGTGACTGAACCTCCTGTCTCTGTACACCGTGAAGATTGTGACTGAACCTCCTGTCTCTGTACACTGTTAAGAGTGTGACTGAACCTCCTGTCTCTGTACATAGGGAAGAGTGTGACTGAACCTCCTGTCCCCGTGCACTGGGAAGAGTGTGACTAAACCTCCTGTCTCTGTACACCGGGAAGAGTGAGACTGAACCTCCTGTCCTCGTGCACCGGGAAGAGTGTGACTGAACCTCCTGTCTCTGTACACCGGGAAGACAGTCACTGAACCTCCTGTCTCTACACCGGGAGGCGTGTGACTGAACCTCCTGTCCCTGTACATCGGGAAGAGTGTGACTGAACCTCCTGTCTCTACACCAGGAGGAGTGTGACTTAACCTCCTGTCCCTGTACAATGGGAAGACTGTGACTGATCCTCCTGTCCACATACACCAGGAAGAGTGTGACTGAACCTCCTATCCCCTTGCACCGGGAAGAGTGAGACTGAACGGCCAGTCTCTGCATATCAGGAAGACTGTGACTGAACCTCCTCTCCCCATACACCAGGAAGAGTGTGACTGAACCTCCTGTCCCCGTGCACTGGGAAGAGAGTGACTGAACATCCTGTACCCGTGCAGCGGGAAGAGTGTGACTGAACCTCCTGTCTCTGCACACCTTGAAGAGTGTGACTGAACTTCCTGTCTCTGTACATAGGGAAGAGTGTGACTGAACCTCCTGTCCCCGTGCACTGGGAAGAGTGTGACTAAACCTCCTGTCTCTGTACACCAGGAAGAGTGTGACTGAACCTCCTGTCCCCATGCACCGGGAAGAGTGTGATTGAACCTCCTGTCTCTATACACCGGGAAGAGTGTGACTGAACCTACTGTCTCCGTACATCGGGAAGATTGTGACTGAACCTCCTGTCTCCGTACATCGGGAAGACTGTGACTGAACCTCCTGTCCCCATGCAACGGGAAGAGTGTGATTGAACCTCCTGTCTCTGTACATTGGGAAGAGTGTGACTGAATCTCCTGTCTCTGTACACCAGGAAGACTGTGACTTAACATCCTGTCCCTGTACAATGGGATGACTGTGACTGAACCTCCTGTCCCCATACACCAGGAAGAGTGTGACTGAACCTCCTAAATCCGTGCACCGGGAAGAGTGTGACTGAACCTCCTGTCTCTGGAAATCAGGAAGACTGTGACTGAACCTCCTGTCCCCATACACCAGGAAGAGTGTGACTGAACCTCCTATCCCCGTGCAACGGGAAGAGTGTGAGTGAACCTCCTGTGTCTGAACACCGGGAAGACTGTGACTGAACCTTCTGTCTCTGTACATTGGGAAGAGTGTGACTGAACCTCCTGTCCCCATACCCCGGAAAGACTGTGACTGAACCTCCTGTCTCTGTACATGGGGAAGAGTGTGACTGAATCTCCTGTCCCCATACACCAGGACAAGAGTGACTGAACCTCCTGTCTCTGTACATTGGGAAGAGTGTGACTGAACCTCCTGTCTCTGTACATTGGGAAAATTGTGACCCAATCTCCTGTCTCTGTACACCGAGAAGAGTGTGACTGAACCTCCTGTGTCTGAACACCGGGAAGACTGTGACTGAACCTCCTGTCTCTGTACACCAGGAAGAGTGTGACTGAACCTCCTGTCCCCATACACCGGGAAGAGTGTGAGTGAACCTCCTGACCCCATACATCAGGAAGAGTGCGACTGAACCTCCTGTCGATGTACACCAGGAAGAGTGTGACTGAACATCCTGTCTCTGTACCCCACAAAGAGTGTGACTGAGCCTCCTGTCTCTGTAAACCGGGAAGAGTGTGACTGAACCTCCTGTCTCTGTACATCGGGAAGAGTGTGACTGAACCTCCTGTCTCTGTACACCGGGAAGAGCGTGAGTGAACCTCCTGTCTCTGTGCACCGGGAAGAGTGTGACTGAACCTCCTGTCCCCATACCCCGGGAAGACTGTGACTGAACCTCCTGTCTCTGTACACCGGGAAGAGTGTGACTGAATCTCCGGTCTCTGTACACCGGGAAGACTGTGACTTAACCTCCTCTCCCTGTACATTGGGAAGAGAGTGACAGAACCTCCTGTCCCCATACACCAGGAAGAGTGTGATTGAACTTCCTGTCTCTGTACATCAGGAAGACTGTGACTGAACCTCCTGTCCCCGTGCACCGGGAAGAGTGTGACTGAACCTCCTGTCTCTGTACATTGGGAAGAGTGTGACTGAAACTCCTGTCTCTGTACATTGGGAAGATTCTAACTGAACTTCCTGACTCTGTACATTGGGAAGAGTGTGACTGAACCTCCTGTCTCCGTACATCGGGAAGATTGTGACTCAACCTCCTGTCTCTGTACATCGGGAAGACTGTGACTGAACCTCCTGTCTCCATGCACTGGGAAGAGTGTGACTGAATCTCCTGTCCCCATGCACCGGGAAGAGTGTGACTGAACGTCCTGTCTCTGTACATCAGGATGACTGTGACTGAACCTCCTGTCCCCATGCACCGGGAAGAGTGTGACTGAACCTCCTGTCTCTGTACACCGGGAAGAGTGTGACTGAACCTCCTGTCCCCATACACCAGCACAAGTGTGACTGAACCTCCTGTCTCAGTACATTGGGAAGAGTGTGACTGAACCTCCTGTCTCTGTACATTGGGAAGATTGTGACTGAATCTCCTGTCTCTGCACACCGAGAAGAATGTGACTGAACCTACTGTCCCCATACCCCGGGAACACTGTGAGTGAACCTCCTGGCTCTGTACATTGGGAAGAGTGTGACTGAAACTCCTGTCCCCATTCACCAGGAAGAGTGTGACTGAACCTCCTGTCTCTGTACATCGGGAAGAGTTTGACTGAACCTCCTGTCCCCATACCCCGGGAAGACTGTGACTGAACCTCCTGTCTCTGTACACCGGGAAGAGTGTGACTGAACCTCCTGTCTCTCTACATTGGGAAGAGTGTGACTGAAACTCCTGTCTCTGTACACTGGGAAGATTCTAACCGAAATTCCTGACTCTGTACATTGGGAAGAGTGTGACTGAACCTCCTGTCTCTGTACATTGGGAAGATTGTGACAGAACCTCCTGTCTCTGTACTTTGGGAAGAGTGTGACTGAACATCCAGTCTCTGTACACCGGGAAGAGTGTGACTGGACCTCCTGTCTCTGTACATTGGGAAGATTGTGACTGAACCTCCTGTCTCTGTACACCGAGAAGAGTGTGACTGAACCTCATGTCCCCATACCCCGGGAAGACTGTGACTGAACCTCCTGGCTCTGTAAATTGGGAAGAGTGTGACTGAATCACCTGTCCCCATACACCAGGAAGAGTGTGACTGAACCTCCTGTCTCTGTACATCGGGAAGAGTGTGACTGAAACTCCAGTCCCCATACCCCAGGAAGACTGTGACTGAACCTCCTGTCTCTGTACACCAGAAAGAGTGTGACTGAACCTCCTGTCTGTGTACATTGGGTAGAGTGTGACTGAACATCCTGTCTCGGTACATTGGGAAGATTGTGCCTGAACTTCCTGTCCCTGTACATCGGGAAGAACGTGACTGAACCTCCTGTCTCTGTACATCAGGAGGAGCGTGACTGAACCTCCTGTCTCTGCACATCAGGAAGAGCATGACTGAATCTCATGTCACTGTACACAGGGAAGAGTGTAACTGAACCTCCTGTCTCTGTACACCGGGAAGAGTGTGACTGAACCTCCTGTCTCTGTACACAAGGAAGAGTGTGACAGAACCTCCTGTCTCTGTAAACCAGGAAGAGTGTGACTGAACCTCCTGTCTCTGTACACAGGGAAGAGTGTGACTGAACCTCCTGTCTCTGTACATCGGGAAGAGTGTGACTGAACCTCCTGACCACATACCCCGGGAAGACTGTGACTGAACCTCCTGTCTCTTTACAGCGGGAAGAGTGTGACTGAACCTCCTGTCTCTGTACATCGGGAAGAGTGTGACTGAACCTCTGTCCATGTACACCAGAAAGAGTGTGACTGAATGTCCTGTATCTGTACACCGGGAAGAGTGTGACTGAATCACCAGTCTCTGTACACTGGGAAGGGTGTGACTGAAGCTCCTGTCTCTGCACACCGGGAAGAGTGTGACTGAACCTCCTGTCCCCATACAGCAGGAACAGTGTGACTGAATCTGCTGTCTCTGTACACCGAGAAGAGTGTGACTCTACCTACTGTCCGCATGCCCCGGGAAGACTGTGACTGAACCTCCTGGCTCTGTACATTTGGAAGAGTGTGACTGAAAATCCGGTCCCCATACAGCAGGAAGAGTGTGACTGAACCTCCTGTCTCTGTACATCGGGAAGAGTGTGACTGAACCTCCTGTCCCCATACGCCGGGAAGACTGTGACTGAACCTCTAGTCTCTGTACACCGGGAAGAGTGTGACTGAACCTCCTGTCTCTGTACATTGGGAAGAGTGTGACTGAACCTCCTGTCCCCATACCCCGGGAAGAGTGTGACTGAACCTCCTGTCTCTGGACACCGGGAAGAGTGTGACTGAACCTCCTGTCTCTGTACATTGGGAAGAGTGTGACTGAAACTCCTGTCTCTGTACATTGGGAAGATTCTAACTGAACTTCCTGACTCTGTACATTGGGAAGAGTGTGACTGAACCTCCTGTCTCTGTACATTGGGAAGATTTTGACAGAACCTCCTGTCTCTGTACGTTGGGAAGAGTGTGACTGAACATCCAGTCTCTGTACAACGGGAAGAGTGTGACTGAATCTCCTGTCCCCATATACCAAGAAGATACTGACTAAACCTCCTGTCTCTGTACACCGGGAAGAGTGTGACTGAACCTCCTGTCTCCATACACCGGGAAGACTGTGAGTGAACCTCCTGTCCCCATACACCAGGAAGAGTGTGACTGAACCTCCTGTCTCTGTACACCAGGAAGAGTGTGACTGAACCTCCTGTCTCTGTACACCAGGAAGAGTGTGACTGAACCTCCTCTCTCTGGAAATCAGGAAGACTGTGACTGAACCTCCTGTCCCCATACACCAGGAAGAGTGTGAATGAACCTCCTATCCCCGTGCAACGGGAAGAGTGTGACTGAACCTCCTGTGCCTGTACACCGGGAAGACTGTGACTGAACCTTCTGTCTCTGTACATTGGGAAGATTGTGACTGAATCTCCTGTCTCTGTACACCAGGAAGACTGTGACTTAACATCCTGTCCCTGTACAATGGGATGACTGTGACTGAACCTCCTGTCCCCATACACCAGGAAGAGTGTGACTGAACCTCCTAAATCCGTGCACCGGGAAGAGTGTGACTGAACCTCCTGTCTCTGGAAATCAGGAAGACTGTGACAGAACCTCCTGTCTCTGTACATGGGGAAGAGTGTGACTGAATCTCCTGTCCCCATACACCAGGACAAGAGTGACTGAACCTCCTGTCTCTGTACATGGGGAAGAGTGTGACTGAACCTCCTGTCTCTGTACATTGGGAAAATTGTGACCGAATCTCCTGTCTCTGTACACCAAGAAGAGTGTGACTGATCCTGCTGTCCGCATGCCCCGGGAAGACTGTGAATGAACCTCCTGGCTCTGTACATTGGGAAGAGTGTTACTGAATCTGCGGTCCCCATACAGCAGGAAGAGTGTGACTGAACCTCCTGTCTCTGTACATCGGGAAGAGTGTGACTGAACCTCCTGTCCCCATACGCCGGGAAGACTGTGACTGAATCTCTTGTCTCTGTACACTGGGAAGAGTGTGACTGAACCTCCAGTCTCTGTACATTGGGAAGATTATGACTGAACTTCCTGTCTCTGTACATTGGGAAGTGTGTGACTGAACCTCCAGTCTCTGTACTTTGGGAAGAGTGTGACTGAACCTCCTGTCTCTGTACGTTGGGAAGAGTGAGACTGAACCTCCTGTCTCTGTACACCGGGAAGAGTGTGACTGAACCTCCAGTCTCTGTACACCGGGAAGAGTGTGACAGAATCTCCTGTCCCCATAAACCAAGAAGATAGTGACTGAACCTCCTGTCTCTGTACACCAGGAAGAGTGTGACTGAACCTCCTGTCCCCATACACCGGGAAGAGTGTGAGTGAACCTCCTGACCCCATACATCAGGAAGAGTGCGACTGAACCTCCTGTCTCTGTACACCAGGAAGAGTGTGACTGAACTTCCTGTCTCTGTACATAGGGAAGAGTGTGACTGAACCTCCTGTCCCCGTGCACTGGGAAGAGTGTGACTAAACCTCCTGTCTCTGTACACCAGGAAGAGTGTGACTGAACCTCCTGTCCCCATGCACCGGGAAGAGTGTGATTGAACCTCCTGTCTCTATACACCGGGAAGAGTGTGACTGAACCTACTGTCTCCGTACATCGGGAAGATTGTGACTGAACCTCCTGTCTCCGTACATCGGGAAGACTGTGACTGAACCTCCTGTCCCCATGCACCGGGAAGAGTGTGATTGAACCTCCTGTCTCTGTACAGCGGGAAGAGTGTGACTGAATCTCCTGTCTCTGTACACCAGGAAGACTGTGACTTAACATCCTGTCCCTGTACAATGGGATGACTGTGACTGAACCTCCTGTCCCCATACACCAGGAAGAGTGTGACTGAACCTCCTAAATCCGTGCACCGGGAAGAGTGTGACTGAACCTCCTGTCTCTGGAAATCAGGAAGACTGTGACTGAACCTCCTGTCCCCATACACCAGGAAGAGTGTGACTGAACCTCCTATCCCCGTGCAACGGGAAGAGTGTGAGTGAACCTCCTGTGTCTGAACACCGGGAAGACTGTGACTGAACCTTCTGTCTCTGTACATTGGGAAGAGTGTGACTGAACCTCCTGTCCCCATACCCCGGAAAGACTGTGACTGAACCTCCTGTCTCTGTACATGGGGAAGAGTGTGACTGAATCTCCTGTCCCCATACACCAGGACAAGAGTGACTGAACCTCCTGTCTCTGTACATTGGGAAGAGTGTGACTGAACCTCCTGTCTCTGTACATTGGGAAAATTGTGACCCAATCTCCTGTCTCTGTACACCGAGACGAGTGTGACTGAACCTCCTGCGTCTGAACACCGGGAAGACTGTGACTGAACCTCCTGTCTCTGTACACCAGGAAGAGTGTGACTGAACCTCCTGTCCCCATACACCGGGAAGAGTGTGAGTGAACCTCCTGACCCCATACATCAGGAAGAGTGCGACTGAACCTCCTGTCGATGTACACCAGGAAGAGTGTGACTGAACATCCTGTCTCTGTACCCCACAAAGAGTGTGACTGAGCCTCCTGTCTCTGTAAACCGGGAAGAGTGTGACTGAACCTCCTGTCTCTGTACATCGGGAAGAGTGTGACTGAACCTCCTGTCTCTGTACACCGGGAAGAGCGTGAGTGAACCTCCTGTCTCTGTGCACCGGGAAGAGTGTGACTGAACCTCCTGTCCCCATACCCCGGGAAGACTGTGACTGAACCTCCTGTCTCTGTACACCGGGAAGAGTGTGACTGAATCTCCGGTCTCTGTACACCGGGAAGACTGTGACTTAACCTCCTCTCCCTGTACATTGGGAAGAGAGTGACAGAACCTCCTGTCCCCATACACCAGGAAGAGTGTGATTGAACTTCCTGTCTCTGTACATCAGGAAGACTGTGACTGAACCTCCTGTCCCCGTGCACCGGGAAGAGTGTGACTGAACCTCCTGTCTCTGTACATTGGGAAGAGTGTGACTGAAACTCCTGTCTCTGTACATTGGGAAGATTCTAACTGAACTTCCTGACTCTGTACATTGGGAAGAGTGTGACTGAACCTCCTGTCTCCGTACATCGGGAAGATTGTGACTCAACCTCCTGTCTCCGTACATCGGGAAGACTGTGACTGAACCTCCTGTCTCCATGCACTGGGAAGAGTGTGACTGAATCTCCTGTCCCCATGCACCGGGAAGAGTGTGACTGAACGTCCTGTCTCTGTACATCAGGATGACTGTGACTGAACCTCCTGTCCCCATGCACCGGGAGGAGTGTGACTGAACCTCCTGTCTCTGTACACCGGGAAGAGTGTGACTGAACCTCCTGTCCCCATACACCAGCACAAGTGTGACTGAACCTCCTGTCTCTGTACATTGGGAAGAGTGTGACTGAACCTCCTGTCTCTGTACATTGGGAAGATTGTGACTGAATCTCCTGTCTCTGTACACCGAGAAGAATGTGACTGAACCTACTGTCCCCATACCCCGGGAACACTGTGAGTGAACCTCCTGGCTCTGTACATTGGGAAGAGTGTGACTGAAACTCCTGTCCCCATTCACCAGGAAGAGTGTGACTGAACCTCCTGTCTCTGTACATCGGGAAGAGTTTGACTGAACCTCCTGTCCCCATACCCCGGGAAGACTGTGACTGAACCTCCTGTCTCTGTACACCGGGAAGAGTGTGACTGAACCTCCTGTCTCTCTACATTGGGAAGAGTGTGACTGAAACTCCTGTCTCTGTACACTGGGAAGATTCTAACCGAAATTCCTGACTCTGTACATTGGGAAGAGTGTGACTGAACCTCCTGTCTCTGTACATTGGGAAGATTGTGACAGAACCTCCTGTCTCTGTACTTTGGGAAGAGTGTGACTGAACATCCAGTCTCTGTACACCGGGAAGAGTGTGACTGGACCTCCTGTCTCTGTACATTGGGAAGATTGTGACTGAACCTCCTGTCTCTGTACACCGAGAAGAGTGTGACTGAACCTCATGTCCCCATACCCCGGGAAGACTGTGACTGAACCTCCTGGCTCTGTAAATTGGGAAGAGTGTGACTGAATCACCTGTCCCCATACACCAGGAAGAGTGTGACTGAACCTCCTGTCTCTGTACATCGGGAAGAGTGTGACTGAAACTCCAGTCCCCATACCCCAGGAAGACTGTGACTGAACCTCCTGTCTCTGTACACCAGAAAGAGTGTGACTGAACCTCCTGTCTGTGTACATTGGGAAGAGTGTGACTGAACATCCTGTCTCGGTACATTGGGAAGATTGTGCCTGAACGTCCTGTCCCTGTACATCGGGAAGAACGTGACTGAACCTCCTGTCTCTGTACATCAGGAGGAGCGTGACTGAACCTCCTGTCTCTGCACATCAGGAAGAGCATGACTGAATCTCATGTCACTGTACACAGGGAAGAGTGTAACTGAACCTCCTGTCTCTGTACACCGGGAAGAGTGTGACTGAACCTCCTGTCTCTGTACACAAGGAAGAGTGTGACAGAACCTCCTGTCTCTGTAAACCAGGAAGAGTGTGACTGAACCTCCTGTCTCTGTACACAGGGAAGAGTGTGACTGAACCTCCTGTCTCTGTACATCGGGAAGAGTGTGACTGAACCTCCTGACCACATACCCCGGGAAGACTGTGACTGAACCTCCTGTCTCTTTACAGCGGGAAGAGTGTGACTGAACCTCCTGTCTCTGTACATCGGGAAGAGTGTGACTGAACCTCTGTCCATGTACACCAGAAAGAGTGTGACTGAATGTCCTGTATCTGTACACCGGGAAGAGTGTGACTGAATCACCAGTCTCTGTACACTGGGAAGGGTGTGACTGAAGCTCCTGTCTCTGCACACCGGGAAGAGTGTGACTGAACCTCCTGTCCCCATACAGCAGGAACAGTGTGACTGAATCTGCTGTCTCTGTACACCGAGAAGAGTGTGACTCTACCTACTGTCCGCATGCTGCGGGAAGACTGTGACTGAACCTCCTGGCTCTGTACATTTGGAAGAGTGTGACTGAAAATCCGGTCCCCATACAGCAGGAAGAGTGTGACTGAACCTCCTGTCTCTGTACATCGGGAAGAGTGTGACTGAACCTCCTGTCTCTGTACATTGGGAAGAGTGTGACTGAACCTCCAGTCTCTGTACACCAGGAAGAGTGTGACTGAACCTCCTGTCACTGTAAACCGGGAAGAGTGTGACTGAACCTCCTGTCTCTGTTCGTTGGGAAGAGTGTGACTGAACATCCAGTCTCTGTACACCGGGAAGAGTGTGACTGAACCTCCTGTCTCTGTGCATCGGGAAGAATGTGACGGAACCTCCTGTCTCTGTACAACGGGAAGAGAGTAAACTGAACCTCCTGTCCCCAGACCCCGGGAAGAGTGTGACTGAACCTCCTGTCTCTGTGCATCGGGAAGAATGTGACTGAACCTCCTGTCTCTGTGCATCGGGAAGAATGTGACTGAACCTCCTGTCTCTGTACAACGGGAAGAGAGTAAACTGAACCTCCTGTCCCCAGACCCCGGGAAGAGTGTGACTGAACCTCCTGTCTCTGTACACCGGGAAGACTATGACTGAACCTTCTGTCTCTGTACATTGGGAAGAGTGTGACTGAACCTCCAGTCCTCATACCCCGGAAAGACTGTGACTGAACCTCCTGTCTCTGTACATAGGGAAGAGTGTGACTGAATCTCCTGTCCCCATACACCAGGACAAGAGTGACTGAACCTCCTGTCTCTGTACATTGGGAAGAGTGTGACTGAACCTCCTGTCTCTGTACACTGGGAAGAGTGTGACTGAACCTCCTGTCTCTGTACATTGGGAAAATTGTGACCCAATCTCCTGTCTCTGTACACCGAGAAGAGTGTGACTGAACCAACTGTCCGCATGCCCCGGGAAGACTGTGAGTGAACCTCCTGGCTCTGTACATTGGGAAGAGTGTGACTGAATCTCCGGTCCCCATACAGCAGGAAGAGTGTGACTGAACCTCCTGTCTCTGTACATTGGGAAGAGTGTGACTGAACCTCCTGTCTCTGTACATTGGGAAGATTGTGACTGAACTTCCTGTCTCTGAACATTGCGAAGTGTGTAACTGAAACTCCACTCTCTGTACATTGGGAAGAGTGTGACTGAACCTCCTGTCTCTGTACATTGGGAAGATTGTGACAGAACCTCCTGTCTCTGTACTTTGGGAAGAGTGCGACTGAACCTCCTGTCTCTGTACGTTGGGAAGAGTGTGACTGAACCTCCTGTCTCTGTACACCGGGAAGAGTGTGACAGAATCTCCTGTCCCCATAAACCAAGAAGATAGTGACTGAACCTCCTGTCTCTGTACGTTGGGAAGAGTGTGACTGAACCTCCTGTCCCCATAAACCAAGAAGATAGTGACTGAACCTCCTGTCTCTGTACAACAGGAAGAGTGTGACTGAACCTCCTGTCTCTGTACATCGGGAAGAGTGTGACTGAACCTCCTGTCCCCATACGCCTGGAAGACTGTGACTGAATCTCTTGTCTCTGTACACCGGGAAGAGTGTGACTGAACCTCCTGTCTCTGGACAGTGGGAAGAGTGTGACTGAACCTCCTGTCTCTGTACATTGGGAAGAGTGTGACTGAAACTCCTGTCTCTGTACATTGGGAAGATTCTAACTGAACTTCCTGACTCTGTACATTGGGAAGAGTGTGACTGAACCTCCTGTCTCTGTACATTGGGAAGATTTTGACAGAACCTCCTGTCTCTGTACGTTGGGAAGAGTGTGACTGAACATCCAGTCTCTGTACACCGGGAAGAGTGTGACTGAATCTCCTGTCCCCATAAACCAAGAAGATACTGACTAAACCTCCTGTCTCTGTACACCGGGAAGAGTGTGACTGAACCTCCTGTCTCCATACACCGGGAAGACTGTGAGTGAACCTCCTGTCCCCATACACCAGGAAGAGTGTGACTGAACCTCCTGTCTCTGTACACCAGGAAGAGTGTGACTGAACCTCCTGTCTCTGTACCCCAGGAAGAGTGTGACTGAACCTCCTGTCTCTGTAAACCGGGAAGAGTGTGACTGAACCTCCTGTCTCTGTGCATCGGGAAGAATGTGACTGAACCTCCTGTCTCTGTACAACGGGAAGAGAGTAAACTGAACCTCCTGTCCCCATACCCTGGGAAGAGTGTGACTGAACCTCCTGTCTCTGTACACTGGGAAGACAGTCACTGAACCTCCTGTCTCTACACCGGGAGGAGTGTGACTGAACCTCCGGTCTCTGTACATCGGGAAGAGTGTGACTGAGCCTCCTGTCTCTGTATATCAGGAAGACTGTGACTGAACCTCCTGTCCCCATACACCAGGAAGAGTGTGACTGAACCTTCTATCCCCATGCAACGGGAAGAGTGTGACTGAACCTCCTGTCTCTGTACACCGGGAAGAGTGTGACTGAACCTCCTGTCTCTCTACATTGGGAAGAGTGTGACTGAAACTCCTGTCTCTGTACATTGGGAAGATTCTAACTGAACTTCCTGACTCTGTACATTGGGAAGTGTGTGACTGAACCTCCTGTCTCTGTACATGGGGAAGAGTGTGACTGAATCTCCTGTCCCCATACACCAGGACAAGAGTGACTGAACCTCCTGTCTCTGTACAATGGGAAGAGTGTGACTGAACCTCCTGTCTCTGTACATTGGGAAAATTGTGACCGAATCTCCTGTCTCTGTACACCAAGAAGAGTGTGACTGATCCTGCTGTCCGCATGCACCGGGAAGACTTTGAATGAACCTCCTGGCTCTGTACATTGGGAAGAGTGTTACTGAATCTGCGGTCCCCATACAGCAGGAAGAGTGTGACTGAACCTCCTGTCTCTGTACATCGGGAAGAGTGTGACTGAACCTCCTGTCCCCATACGCCGGGAAGACTGTGACTGAATCTCTTGTCTCTGTACACCGGGAAGAGTGTGACTGAACCTCCTGTCTCTGTACACTGGGAAGAGTGTGACTGAACCTCCAGTCTCTGTACATTGGGAAGAGTGTGACTGAACCTCCTGTCTCTGTACATTGGGAAGATTATGACTGAACTTCCTGTCTCTGTACATTGGGAAGTGTGTGACTGAACCTCCATTCTCTGTACTTTGGGAAGAGTGTGACTGAACCTCCTGTCTCTGTACGTTGGGAAGAGTGAGACTGAACCTCCTGTCTCTGTACACCGGGAAGAGTGCGACAGAATCTCCTGTCCCCATAAACCAAGAAGATAGTGACTGAACCTCCTGTCTCTGTACACCAGGAAGAGTGTGACTGAACCTCCTGTCCCCATACACCGGGAAGAGTGTGAGTGAACCTCCTGACCCCATACATCAGGAAGAGTGCGACTGAACCTCCTGTCTCTGTACACCAGGAAGAGTGTGACTGAACATCCTGTCTCTGTACCCCACAAAGAGTGTGACTGAGCCTCCTGTCTCTGTACATCGGGAAGAGTGTGACTGAACCTCCTGTCTCTGTACATCGGGAAGAGTGTGACTGAACCTCCTGTCTCTGTACACCGGGAAGAGCGTGAGTGAACCTCCTGTCGCTGTACACCGGGAAGAGTGTGACTGAACCTCCTGTCCCCATACCCCGGGAAGACTGTGACTGAACCTCCTGTCTCTGTACACTGGGAAGAGTGTGACTGAATCTCCTGTCTCTGTACACCGGGAAGGGTGTGACTGAATCTCCTGTCCCAGAACATCCGAAAGAGTGTGACTGAATCTCCGGTCTCTGTACACCGGGAAGACTGTGACTTAACCTCCTCTCCCTGTACATTGGGAAGAATGTGACAGAACCTCCTGTCCCCATACACCAGGAAGAGTGTGATTGAACCTCCTGTCTCTGTACATAGGGAAGAGTGTGACTGAACCTCCTGTCCCCGTGCACTGGGAAGAGTGTGACTAAACCTCCTGTCTCTGTACACCGGGAAGAGTGAGACTGAACCTCCTGTCCTCGTGCACCGGGAAGACAGTCACTGAACCTCCTGTCTCTACACCGGGAGGCGTGTGACTGAACCTCCTGTCCCTGTACATCGGGAAGAGTGTGACTGAACCTCCTGTCTCTACACCAGGAGGAGTGTGACTTAACCTCCTGTCCCTGTACAATGGGAAGACTGTGACTGAACCTCCTGTCCACATACACCAGGAAGAGTGTGACTGAACCTCCTATCCCCTTGCACCGGGAAGAGTGAGACTGAACGGCCAGTCTCTGCATATCAGGAAGACTGTGACTGAACCTCCTCTCCCCATACACCAGGAAGAGTGTGACTGAACCTCCTGTCCCCGTGCACTGGGAAGAGAGTGACTGAACATCCTGTACCCGTGCAGCGGGAAGAGTGTGACTGAACCTCCTGTCTCTGCACACCGTGAAGAGTGTGACTGAACTTCCTGTCTCTGTACATAGGTAAGACTGTGACTGAACCTCCTGTCCCCGTGCACTGGGAAGAGTGTGACTAAACCTCCTGTCTCTGTACACCAGGAAGAGTGTGACTGAACCTCCTGTCCCCATGCACCGGGAAGAGTGTGACTGAACCTCCTGTCTCTATACACCGGGAAGAGTGTGACTGAACCTACTGTCTCCGTACATCGGGAAGATTGTGACTGAACCTCCTGTCTCCGTACATCGGGAAGACTGTGACTGAACCTCCTGTCCCCATGCACCGGGAAGAGTGTGATTGAACCTCCTGTCTCTGTACATCGGGAAGAGTGTGACTGAATCTCCTGTCTCTGTACACCAGGAAGACTGTGACTTAACATCCTGTCCCTGTACAATGGGATGACTGTGACTGAACCTCCTGTCCCCATACACCAGGAAGAGTGTGACTGAACCTCCTAAATCCGTGCACCGGGAAGAGTGTGACTGAACCTCCTGTCTCTGGAAATCAGGAAGACTGTGACTGAACCTCCTGTCCCCATACACCAGGAAGAGTGTGACTGAACCTCCTATCCCCGTGCAACGGGAAGAGTGTGACTGAACCTCCTGTGTCTGAACACCGGGAAGACTGTGACTGAACCTTCTGTCTCTGTACATTGGGAAGAGTGTGACTGAACCTCCTGTCCCCATACCCCGGAAAGACTGTGACTGAACCTCCTGTCTCTGTACATGGGGAAGAGTGTGACTGAATCTCCTGTCCCCATACACCAGGACAAGAGTGACTGAACCTCCTGTCTCTGTACATTGGGAAGAGTGTGACTGAACCTCCTGTCTCTGTACATTGGGAAAATTGTGACCCAATCTCCTGTCTCTGTACACCGAGAAGAGTGTGACTGAACCTCCTGTGTCTGAACACCGGGAAGACTGTGACTGAACCTCCTGTCTCTGTACACCAGGAAGAGTGTGACTGAACCTCCTGTCCCCATACACCGGGAAGAGTGTGAGTGAACCTCCTGACCCCATACATCAGGAAGAGTGCGACTGAACCTCCTGTCGATGTACACCAGGAAGAGTGTGACTGAACATCCTGTCTCTGTACCCCACAAAGAGTGTGACTGAGCCTGATGTCTCTGTAAACCGGGAAGAGTGTGACTGAACCTCCTGTCTCTGTACATCGGGAAGAGTGTGACTGAACCTCCTGTCTCTGTACACCGGGAAGAGTGTGAGTGAACCTCCTGTCTCTGTGCACCGGGAAGAGTGTGACTGAACCTCCTGTCCCCATACCCCGGGAAGACTGTGACTGAACCTCCTGTCTCTGTACACCGGGAAGAGTGTGACTGAACCTCCTGTCTCTGTACATTGGGAAAATTGTGACCGAATCTCCTGTCTCTGTACACCAAGAAGAGTGTGACTGATCCTGCTGTCCGCATGCACCGGGAAGACTTTGAATGAACCTCCTGGCTCTGTACATTGGGAAGAGTGTTACTGAATCTGCGGTCCCCATACAGCAGGAAGAGTGTGACTGAACCTCCTGTCTCTGTACATCGGGAAGAGTGTGACTGAACCTCCTGTCTCTGTACATCGGGAAGAGTGTGACTGAATCTCTTGTCTCTGTACACCGGGAAGAGTGTGACTGAACCTCCTGTCTCTGTACACTGGGAAGAGTGTGACTGAACCTCCAGTCTCTGTACATTGGGAAGAGTGTGACTGAACCTCCTGTCTCTGTACATTGGGAAGATTATGACTGAACTTCCTGTCTCTGTACATTGGGAAGTGTGTGACTGAACCTCCATTCTCTGTACTTTGGGAAGAGTGTGACTGAACCTCCTGTCTCTGTACGTTGGGAAGAGTGAGACTGAACCTCCTGTCTCTGTACACCGGGAAGAGTGCGACAGAATCTCCTGTCCCCATAAACCAAGAAGATAGTGACTGAACCTCCTGTCTCTGTACACCAGGAAGAGTGTGACTGAACCTCCTGTCCCCATACACCGGGAAGAGTGTGAGTGAACCTCCTGACCCCATACATCAGGAAGAGTGCGACTGAACCTCCTGTCTCTGTACACCAGGAAGAGTGTGACTGAACATCCTGTCTCTGTACCCCACAAAGAGTGTGACTGAGCCTCCTGTCTCTGTACATCGGGAAGAGTGTGACTGAACCTCCTGTCTCTGTACATCGGGAAGAGTGTGACTGAACCTCCTGTCTCTGTACACCGGGAAGAGCGTGAGTGAACCTCCTGTCTCTGTACACCGGGAAGAGTGTGACTGAACCTCCTGTCCCCATACCCCGGGAAGACTGTGACTGAACCTCCTGTCTCTGTACACTGGGAAGAGTGTGACTGAATCTCCTGTCTCTGTACACCGGGAAGGGTGTGACTGAATCTCCTGTCCCAGAACATCCGAAAGAGTGTGACTGAATCTCCGGTCTCTGTACACCGGGAAGACTGTGACTTAACCTCCTCTCCCTGTACATTGGGAAGAATGTGACAGAACCTCCTGTCCCCATACACCAGGAAGAGTGTGATTGAACCTCCTGTCTCTGTACATCAGGAAGACTGTGACTGAACCTCCTGTCCCCGTGCACCGGGAAGAGTGTGACTGAACCTCCTGTCTCTGTACACCGGGAAGACAGTCACTGAATCTCCAGTCTCTACACCGGGAGGCGTGTGACTGAACCTCCTGTCTCTGTACATCGGGAAGAGAGTGACTGAACCTCCTGTCCCTACACTGGGAGGAGTGTGACTTAACCTCCAGTCCCTGTACATTGGGAAGACTGTGACTGAACCTCCTGTCCCCATACAACAGGAAGAGTGTGACTGAACCTCCTATCCCCGTGCACCGGGAAGAGTGAGACTGCACGGCCAGTCTCTGCATATCAGGAAGACTGTGACTGAACCTCCTCTCCCCATACACCAGGAAGAGTGTGACTGAACCTCCTGTCCCCGTGCACTGGGAAGAGTGTGACTGAACATCCTGTCCCCGTGCAGCGGGAAGAGTGTGACTGAACCTCCTGTCTCTGTACACCATGAAGAGTGTGACTGAACCTCCTGTCTCTGTACACCGTGAAGATTGTGACTGAACCTCCTGTCTCTGTACACTGTTAAGAGTGTGACTGAACCTCCTGTCTCTGTACATAGGGAAGAGTGTGACTGAACCTCCTGTCCCCGTGCACTGGGAAGAGTGTGACTAAACCTCCTGTCTCTGTACACCGGGAAGAGTGAGACTGAACCTCCTGTCCTCGTGCACCGGGAAGAGTGTGACTGAACCTCCTGTCTCTGTACACCGGGAAGACAGTCACTGAACCTCCTGTCTCTACACCGGGAGGCGTGTGACTGAACCTCCTGTCCCTGTACATCGGGAAGAGTGTGACTGAACCTCCTGTCTCTACACCAGGAGGAGTGTGACTTAACCTCCTGTCCCTGTACAATGGGAAGACTGTGACTGAACCTCCTGTCCACATACACCAGGAAGAGTGTGACTGAACCTCCTATCCCCTTGCACCGGGAAGAGTGAGACTGAACGGCCAGTCTCTGCATATCAGGAAGACTGTGACTGAACCTCCTCTCCCCATACACCAGGAAGAGTGTGACTGAACCTCCTGTCCCCGTGCACTGGGAAGAGAGTGACTGAACATCCTGTACCCGTGCAGCGGGAAGAGTGTGACTGAACCTCCTGTCTCTGCACACCGTGAAGAGTGTGACTGAACTTCCTGTCTCTGTACATAGGGAAGAGTGTGACTGAACCTCCTGTCCCCGTGCACTGGGAAGAGTGTGACTAAACCTCCTGTCTCTGTACACCAGGAAGAGTGTGACTGAACCTCCTGTCCCCATGCACCGGGAAGAGTGTGACTGAACCTCCTGTCTCTATACACCGGGAAGAGTGTGACTGAACCTACTGTCTCCGTACATCGGGAAGATTGTGACTGAACCTCCTGTCTCCGTACATCGGGAAGACTGTGACTGAACCTCCTGTCCCCATGCACCGGGAAGAGTGTGATTGAACCTCCTGTCTCTGTACATCGGGAAGAGTGTGACTGAATCTCCTGTCTCTGTACACCAGGAAGACTGTGACATAACATCCTGTCCCTGTACAATGGGATGACTGTGACTGAACCTCCTGTCCCCATACACCAGGAAGAGTGTGACTGAACCTCCTAAATCCGTGCACCGGGAAGAGTGTGACTGAACCTCCTGTCTCTGGAAATCAGGAAGACTGTGACTGAACCTCCTGTCCCCATACACCAGGAAGAGTGTGACTGAACGTCCTATCCCCGTGCAACGGGAAGAGTGTGACTGAACCTCCTGTGTCTGAACACCGGGAAGACTGTGACTGAACCTTCTGTCTCTGTACATTGGGAAGAGTGTGACTGAACCTCCTGTCCCCATACCCCGGAAAGACTGTGACTGAACCTCCTGTCTCTGTACATGGGGAAGAGTGTGACTGAATCTCCTGTCCCCATACACCAGGACAAGAGTGACTGAACCTCCTGTCTCTGTACATTGGGAAGAGTGTGACTGAACCTCCTGTCTCTGTACATTGGGAAAATTGTGACCCAATCTCCTGTCTCTGTACACCGAGAAGAGTGTGACTGAACCTCCTGTGTCTGAACACCGGGAAGACTGTGACTGAACCTCCTGTCTCTGTACAACAGGAAGAGTGTGACTGAACCTCCTGTCCCCATACACCGGGAAGAGTGTGAGTGAACCTCCTGACCCCATACATCAGGAAGAGTGCGACTGAACCTCCTGTCGATGTACACCAGGAAGAGTGTGACTGAACATCCTGTCTCTGTACCCCACAAAGAGTGTGACTGAGCCTCCTGTCTCTGTAAACCGGGAAGAGTGTGACTGAACCTCCTGTCTCTGTACATCGGGAAGAGTGTGACTGAACCTCCTGTCTCTGTACACCGGGAAGAGCGTGAGTGAACCTCCTGTCTCTGTGCACCGGGAAGAGTGTGACTGAACCTCCTGTCCCCATACCCCGGGAAGACTGTGACTGAACCTCCTGTCTCTGTACACCGGGAAGAGTGTGACTGAATCTCCTGTCTCTGTACACCGGGAAGGGTGTGACTGAATCTCCTGTCCCAGTACATCCGAAAGAGTGTGACTGAATCTCCGGTCTCTGTACACCGGGAAGACTGTGACTTAACCTCCTCTCCCTCTACATTGGGAAGAGAGTGACAGAACCTCCTGTCCCCATACACCAGGAAGAGTGTGATTGAACTTCCTGTCTCTGTACATCAGGAAGACTGTGACTGAACCTCCTGTCCCCGTGCACCGGGAAGAGTGTGACTGAACCTGCTGTCTCTGTACATTGGGAAGAGTGTGACTGAAACTCCTGTCTCTGTACATTGGGAAGATTCTAACTGAACTTCCTGACTCTGTACATTGGGAAGAGTGTGACTGAACCTCCTGTCTCCGTACATCGGGAAGATTGTGACTCAACCTCCTGTCTCCGTACATCGGGAAGAGTGTGACTGAACCTCCTGTCTCCATGTACTGGGAAGAGTGTGACTGAATCTCCTGTCCCCATGCACCGGGAAGAGTGTGACTGAACGTCCTGTCTCTGTACATCAGGATGACTGTGACTGAACCTCCTGTCCCCATGCACCGGGAGGAGTGTGACTGAACCTCTTGTCTCTGTACACCGGGAAGAGTGTGACTGAACCTCCTGTCCCCATACACCAGCACAAGTGTGACTGAACCTCCTGTCTCTGTACATTGGGAAGAGTGTGACTGAACCTCCTGTCTCTGTACATTGGGAAGATTGTGACTGAATCTCCTGTCTCTGTACACCGAGAAGAATGTGACTGAACCTACTGTCCCCATACCCCGGGAACACTGTGAGTGAACCTCCTGGCTCTGTACATTGGGAAGAGTGTGACTGAAACTCCTGTCCCCATTCACCAGGAAGAGTGTGACTGAACCTCCTGTCTCTGTACATCGGGAAGAGTTTGACTGAACCTCCTGTCCCCATACCCCGGGAAGACTGTGACTGAACCTCCTGTCTCTGTACACCGGGAAGAGTGTGACTGAACCTCCTGTCTCTCTACATTGGGAAGAGTGTGACTGAAACTCCTGTCTCTGTACACTGGGAAGATTCTAACCGAAATTCCTGACTCTGTACATTGGGAAGAGTGTGACTGAACCTCCTGTCTCTGTACATTGGGAAGATTTTGACAGAACCTCCTGTCTCTGTACGTTGGGAAGAGTGTGACTGAATCTCCTGTCCCCATAAACCAAGAAGATACTGACTAAACCTACTGTCTCTGTACACCGGGAAGAGTGTGACTGAACCTCCTGTCTCTGTGCATCGGGAAGAGTGTGACTGAACCTCCTGTCTCTGTACATTGGGAAGAGTGTGACTGAAACTCCTGTCTCTGTACATTGGGAAGATTCTAACTGAACTTCCTGACTCTGTACATTGGGAAGAGTGTGACTGAACCTCCTGTCTCTGTACATTGGGAAGATTTTGACAGAACCTCCTGTCTCTGTACGTTGGGAAGAGTGTGACTGAACATCCAGTCTCTGTACACCGGGAAGAGTGTGACTGAATCTCCTGTCCCCATAAACCAAGAAGATACTGACTAAACCTCCTGTCTCTGTACACCGGGAAGAGTGTGACTGAACCTCCTGTCTCCATACACCGGGAAGACTGTGAGTGAACCTCCTGTCCCCATACACCAGGAAGAGTGTGACTGAACCTCCTGTCTCTGTACACCAGGAAGAGTGTGACTGAACCTCCTGTCTCTGTACCCCAGGAAGAGTGTGACTGAACCTCCTGTCTCTGTAAACCGGGAAGAGTGTGACTGAACCTCCTGTCTCTGTGCATCGGGAAGAATGTGACTGAACCTCCTGTCTCTGTACAACGGGAAGAGAGTAAACTGAACCTCCTGTCCCCATACCCTGGGAAGAGTGTGACTGAACCTCCTGTCTCTGTACACTGGGAAGACAGTCACTGAACCTCCTGTCTCTACACCGGGAGGAGTGTGACTGAACCTCCGGTCTCTGTACATCGGGAAGAGTGTGACTGAGCCTCCTGTCTCTGTATATCAGGAAGACTGTGACTGAACCTCCTGTCCCCATACACCAGGAAGAGTGTGACTGAACCTCCTATCCCCATGCAACGGGAAGAGTGTGACTGAACCTCCTGTCTCTGTACACCGGGAAGAGTGTGACTGAACCTCCTGTCTCTCTACATTGGGAAGAGTGTGACTGAAACTCCTGTCTCTGTACATTGGGAAGATTCTAACTGAACTTCCTGACTCTGTACATTGGGAAGTGTGTGACTGAACCTCCTGTCTCTGTACATGGGGAAGAGTGTGACTGAATCTCCTGTCCCCATACACCAGGACAAGTGTGACTGAACCTCCTGTCTCTGTACAATGGGAAGAGTGTGACTGAACCTCCTGTCTCTGTACATTGGGAAAATTGTGACCGAATCTCCTGTCTCTGTACAAGAAGAGTGTGACGGATCCTGCTGTCCGCATGCCCCGGGAAGACTGTGAATGAACCTCCTGGCTCTGTACATTGGGAAGAGTGTTACTGAATCTGCGGTCCCCATACAGCAGGAAGAGTGTGACTGAACCTCCTGTCTCTGTACATCGGGAAGAGTGTGACTGAACCTCCTGTCCCCATACGCCGGGAAGACTGTGACTGAATCTCTTGTCTCTGTACACCGGGAAGAGTGTGACTGAACCTCCTGTCTCTGTACACTGGGAAGAGTGTGACTGAACCTCCAGTCTCTGTACATTGGGAAGAGTGTGACTGAACCTCCTGTCTCTGTTCATTGGGAAGATTATGACTGAACTTCCTGTCTCTGTACATTGGGAAGTGTGTGACTGAACCTCCATTCTCTGTACTTTGGGAAGAGTGTGACTGAACCTCCTGTCTCTGTACGTTGGGAAGAGTGAGACTGAACCTCCTGTCTCTGTACACCGGGAAGAGTGCGACAGAATCTCCTGTCCCCATAAACCAAGAAGATAGTGACTGAACCTCCTGTCTCTGTACACCAGGAAGAGTGTGACTGAACCTCCTGTCCCCATACACCGGGAAGAGTGTGAGTGAACCTCCTGACCCCATACATCAGGAAGAGTGCGACTGAACCTCCTGTCTCTGTACACCAGGAAGAGTGTGACTGAACATCCTGTCTCTGTACCCCACAAAGAGTGTGACTGAGCCTCCTGTCTCTGTACATCGGGAAGAGTGTGACTGAACCTCCTGTCTCTGTACATCGGGAAGAGTGTGACTGAACCTCCTGTCTCTGTACACCGGGAAGAGCGTGAGTGAACCTCCTGTCGCTGTACACCGGGAAGAGTGTGACTGAACCTCCTGTCCCCATACCCCGGGAAGACTGTGACTGAACCTCCTGTCTCTGTACACTGGGAAGAGTGTGACTGAATCTCCTGTCTCTGTACACCGGGAAGGGTGTGACTGAACCTCCTGTCTCTGTACCCCAGGAAGAGTGTGACTGAACCTCCTGTCTCTGTAAACCGGGAAGAGTGTGACTGAACCTCCTGTCTCTGTGCATCGGGAAGAATGTGACTGAACCTCCTGTCTCTGTACAACGGGAAGAGAGTAAACTGAACCTCCTGTCCCCAGACCCTGGGAAGAGTGTGACTGAACCTCCTGTCTCTGTACACTGGGAAGACAGTCACTGAACCTCCTGTCTCTACACCGGGAGGAGTGTGACTGAACCTCCGGTCTCTGTACATCGGGAAGAGTGTGACTGAGCCTCCTGTCTCTGTATATCAGGAAGACTGTGACTGAACCTCCTGTCCCCATACACCAGGAAGAGTGTGACTGAACCTCCTATCCCCATGCAACGGGAAGAGTGTGACTGAACCTCCTGTCTCTGTACACCGGGAAGAGTGTGACTGAACCTCCTGTCTCTCTACATTGGGAAGAGTGTGACTGAAACTCCTGTCTCTGTACATTGGGAAGATTCTAACTGAACTTCCTGACTCTGTACATTGGGAAGTGTGTGACTGAACCTCCTGTCTCTGTACATGGGGAAGAGTGTGACTGAATCTCCTGTCCCCATACACCAGGACAAGTGTGACTGAACCTCCTGTCTCTGTACAATGGGAAGAGTGTGACTGAACCTCCTGTCTCTGTACATTGGGAAAATTGTGACCGAATCTCCTGTCTCTGTACACCAAGAAGAGTGTGACGGATCCTGCTGTCCGCATGCCCCGGGAAGACTGTGAATGAACCTCCTGGCTCTGTACATTGGGAAGAGTGTTACTGAATCTGCGGTCCCCATACAGCAGGAAGAGTGTGACTGAACCTCCTGTCTCTGTACATCGGGAAGAGTGTGACTGAACCTCCTGTCCCCATACGCCGGGAAGACTGTGACTGAATCTCTTGTCTCTGTACACCGGGAAGAGTGTGACTGAACCTCCTGTCTCTGTACACTGGGAAGAGTGTGACTGAACCTCCAGTCTCTGTACATTGGGAAGAGTGTGACTGAACCTCCTGTCTCTGTTCATTGGGAAGATTATGACTGAACTTCCTGTCTCTGTACATTGGGAAGTGTGTGACTGAACCTCCATTCTCTGTACTTTGGGAAGAGTGTGACTGAACCTCCTGTCTCTGTACGTTGGGAAGAGTGAGACTGAACCTCCTGTCTCTGTACACCGGGAAGAGTGCGACAGAATCTCCTGTCCCCATAAACCAAGAAGATAGTGACTGAACCTCCTGTCTCTGTACACCAGGAAGAGTGTGACTGAACCTCCTGTCCCCATACACCGGGAAGAGTGTGAGTGAACCTCCTGACCCCATACATCAGGAAGAGTGCGACTGAACCTCCTGTCTCTGTACACCAGGAAGAGTGTGACTGAACATCCTGTCTCTGTACCCCACAAAGAGTGTGACTGAGCCTCCTGTCTCTGTACATCGGGAAGAGTGTGACTGAACCTCCTGTCTCTGTACATCGGGAAGAGTGTGACTGAACCTCCTGTCTCTGTACACCGGGAAGAGCGTGAGTGAACCTCCTGTCGCTGTACACCGGGAAGAGTGTGACTGAACCTCCTGTCCCCATACCCCGGGAAGACTGTGACTGAACCTCCTGTCTCTGTACACTGGGAAGAGTGTGACTGAATCTCCTGTCTCTGTACACCGGGAAGGGTGTGACTGAATCTCCTGTCCCAGAACATCCGAAAGAGTGTGACTGAATCTCCGGTCTCTGTACACCGGGAAGACTGTGACTTAACCTCCTCTCCCTGTACATTGGGAAGAATGTGACAGAACCTCCTGTCCCCATACACCAGGAAGAGTGTGATTGAACCTCCTGTCTCTGTACATCAGGAAGACTGTGACTGAACCTCCTGTCCCCGTGCACCGGGAAGAGTGTGACTGAACCTCCTGTCTCTGTACACCGGGAAGACAGTCACTGATTCTCCAGTCTCTACACCGGGAGGCGTGTGACTGAACCTCCTGTCTCTGTACATCGGGAAGAGAGTGACTGAACCTCCTGTCCCTACACTGGGAGGAGTGTGACTTAACCTCCAGTCCCTGTACATTGGGAAGACTGTGACTGAACCTCCTGTCCCCATACAACAGGAAGAGTGTGACTGAACCTCCTATCCCCGTGCACCGGGAAGAGTGAGACTGCACGGCCAGTCTCTGCATATCAGGAAGACTGTGACTGAACCTCCTCTCCCCATACACCAGGAAGAGTGTGACTGAACCTCCTGTCCCCGTGCACTGGGAAGAGTGTGACTGAACATCCTGTCCCCG
This sequence comes from Isurus oxyrinchus, assembly GCA_026770705.1. NCBI lineage: Eukaryota > Metazoa > Chordata > Chondrichthyes > Lamniformes > Lamnidae > Isurus > Isurus oxyrinchus. Next base: position 71,740,964 of record JANJGN010000020.1, on the reverse strand, counting down.
TGCAGCGGGAAGAGTGTGACTGAACCTCCTGTCTCTGTACACCATGAAGAGTGTGACTGAACCTCCTGTCTCTGTACACCGTGAAGATTGTGACTGAACCTCCTGTCTCTGTACACTGTTAAGAGTGCGACTGAACCTCCTGTCTCTGTACATAGGGAAGAGTGTGACTGAACCTCCTGTCCCCGTGCACTGGGAAGAGTGTGACTAAACCTCCTGTCTCTGTACACCGGGAAGAGTGAGACTGAACCTCCTGTCCTCGTGCACCGGGAAGAGTGTGACTGAACCTCCTGTCTCTGTACACCGGGAAGACAGTCACTGAACCTCCTGTCTCTACACCGGGAGGCGTGTGACTGAACCTCCTGTCCCTGTACATCGGGAAGAGTGTGACTGAACCTCCTGTCTCTACACCAGGAGGAGTGTGACTTAACCTCCTGTCCCTGTACAATGGGAAGACTGTGACTGAACCTCCTGTCCACATACACCAGGAAGAGTGTGACTGAACCTCCTATCCCCTTGCACCGGGAAGAGTGAGACTGAACGGCCAGTCTCTGCATATCAGGAAGACTGTGACTGAACCTCCTCTCCCCATACACCAGGAAGAGTGTGACTGAACCTCCTGTCCCCGTGCACTGGGAAGAGAGTGACTGAACATCCTGTACCCGTGCAGCGGGAAGAGTGTGACTGAACCTCCTGTCTCTGCACACCGTGAAGAGTGTGACTGAACTTCCTGTCTCTGTACATAGGGAAGAGTGTGACTGAACCTCCTGTCCCCGTGCACTGGGAAGAGTGTGACTAAACCTCCTGTCTCTGTACACCAGGAAGAGTGTGACTGAACCTCCTGTCCCCATGCACCGGGAAGAGTGTGACTGAACCTCCTGTCTCTATACACCGGGAAGAGTGTGACTGAACCTACTGTCTCCGTACATCGGGAAGATTGTGACTGAACCACCTGTCTCCGTACATCGGGAAGACTGTGACTGAACCTCCTGTCCCCATGCACCGGGAAGAGTGTGATTGAACCTCCTGTCTCTGTACATCGGGAAGAGTGTGACTGAATCTCCTGTCTCTGTACACCAGGAAGACTGTGACTTAACATCCTGTCCCTGTACAATGGGATGACTGTGACTGAACCTCCTGTCCCCATACACCAGGAAGAGTGTGACTGAACCTCCTAAATCCGTGCACCGGGAAGAGTGTGACTGAACCTCCTGTCTCTGGAAATCAGGAAGACTGTGACTGAACCTCCTGTCCCCATACACCAGGAAGAGTGTGACTGAACCTCCTATCCCCGTGCAACGGGAAGAGTGTGACTGAACCTCCTGTGTCTGAACACCGGGAAGACTGTGACTGAACCTTCTGTCTCTGTACATTGGGAAGAGTGTGACTGAACCTCCTGTCCCCATACCCCGGAAAGACTGTGACTGAACCTCCTGTCTCTGTACATGGGGAAGAGTGTGACTGAATCTCCTGTCCCCATACACCAGGACAAGAGTGACTGAACCTCCTGTCTCTGTACATTGGGAAGAGTGTGACTGAACCTCCTGTCTCTGTACATTGGGAAAATTGTTTCCCAATCTCCTGTCTCTGTACACCGAGAAGAGTGTGACTGAACCTCCTGTGTCTGAACACCGGGAAGACTGTGACTGAACCTCCTGTCTCTGTACACCAGGAAGAGTGTGACTGAACCTCCTGTCCCCATACACCGGGAAGAGTGTGAGTGAACCTCCTGACCCCATACATCAGGAAGAGTGCGACTGAACCTCCTGTCTCTGTACACCAGGAAGAGTGTGACTGAACATCCTGTCTCTGTACCCCACAAAGAGTGTGACTGAGCCTCCTGTCTCTGTAAACCGGGAAGAGTGTGACTGAACCTCCTGTCTCTGTACATCGGGAAGAGTGTGACTGAACCTCCTGTCTCTGTACACCGGGAAGAGCGTGAGTGAACCTCCTGTCTCTGTGCACCGGGAAGAGTGTGACTGAACCTCCTGTCCCCATACCCCGGGAAGACTGTGACTGAACCTCCTGTCTCTGTACACCGGGAAGAGTGTGACTGAATCTCCTGTCTCTGTACACCGGGAAGGGTGTGACTGAATCTCCTGTCCCAGTACATCCGAAAGAGTGTGACTGAATCTCCGGTCTCTGTACACCGGGAAGTCTGTGACTTAACCTCCTCTCCCTGTACATTGGGAAGAGAGTGACAGAACCTCCTGTCCCCATACACCAGGAAGAGTGTGATTGAACTTCCTGTCTCTGTACATCAGGAAGACTGTGACTGAACCTCCTGTCCCCGTGCACCGGGAAGAGTGTGACTGAACCTCCTGTCTCTGTACATTGGGAAGAGTGTGACTGAAACTCCTGTCTCTGTACATTGGGAAGATTCTAACTGAACTTCCTGACTTTGTACATTGGGAAGAGTGTGACTGAACCTCCTGTCTCCGTACATCGGGAAGATTGTGACTCAACCTCCTGTCTCCGTACATCGGGAAGACTGTGACTGAACCTCCTGTCTCCATGCACTGGGAAGAGTGTGACTGAATCTCCTGTCCCCATGCACCGGGAAGAGTGTGACTGAACGTCCTGTCTCTGTACATCAGGATGACTGTGACTGAACCTCCTGTCCCCATGCACCGGGAGGAGTGTGACTGAACCTCCTGTCTCTGTACACTGGGAAGAGTGTGACTGAACCTCCTGTCCCCATACACCAGCACAAGTGTGACTGAACCTCCTGTCTCTGTACATTGGGAAGAGTGTGACTGAACCTCCTGTCTCTGTACATTGGGAAGATTGTGACTGAATCTCCTGTCTCTGTACACCGAGAAGAATGTGACTGAACCTACTGTCCCCATACCCCGGGAACACTGTGAGTGAACCTCCTGGCTCTGTACATTGGGAAGAGTGTGACTGAAACTCCTGTCCCCATTCACCAGGAAGAGTGTGACTGAACCTCCTGTCTCTGTACATCGGGAAGAGTTTGACTGAACCTCCTGTCCCCATACCCCGGGAAGACTGTGACTGAACCTCCTGTCTCTGTACACCGGGAAGAGTGTGACTGAACCTCCTGTCTCTCTACATTGGGAAGAGTGTGACTGAAACTCCTGTCTCTGTACACTGGGAAGATTCTAACCGAAATTCCTGACTCTGTACATTGGGAAGAGTGTGACTGAACCTCCAGTCTCTGAACATTGGGAAGAGTGTGACTGAACCTCCTGTCTCTGTACATTGGGAAGATTGTGACAGAACCTCCTGTCTCTGTACTTTGGGAAGAGTGTGACTGAACATCCAGTCTCTGTACACCGGGAAGAGTGTGACTGGACCTCCTGTCTCTGTACATTGGGAAGATTGTGACTGAACCTCCTGTCTCTGTACACCGAGAAGAGTGTGACTGAACCTCATGTCCCCATACCCCGGGAAGACTGTGACTGAACCTCCTGGCTCTGTAAATTGGGAAGAGTGTGACTGAATCACCTGTCCCCATACACCAGGAAGAGTGTGACTGAACCTCCTGTCTCTGTACATCGGGAAGAGTGTGACTGAAACTCCAGGCCCCATACCCCGGGAAGACTGTGACTGAACCTCCTGTCTCTGTACACCAGAAAGAGTGTGACTGAACCTCCTGTCTGTGTACATTGGGAAGAGTGTGACTGAACATCCTGTCTCGGTACATTGGGAAGATTGTGCCTGAACTTCCTGTCCCTGTACATCAGGAAGAACGTGACTGAACCTCCTGTCTCTGTACATCAGGAGGAGCGTGACTGAACCTCCTGTCTCTGCACATCAGGAAGAGCATGACTGAATCTCATGTCACTGTACACAGGGAAGAGTGTAACTGAACCTCCTGTCTCTGCACACCGGGAAGAGTGTGACTGAACCTCCTGTCCCCATACAGCAGGAAGAGTGTGACTGAATCTGCTGTCTCTGTACACCGAGAAGAGGGTGACTGTACCTACTGTCCGCATGCCCCGGGAAGACTGTGACTGAACCTCCTGGCTCTGTACATTTGGAAGAGTGTGACTGAAAATCCGGTCCCCATACAGCAGGAAGAGTGTGACTGAACCTCCTGTCTCTGTACATCGGGAAGAGTGTGACTGAAACTCCTGTCCCCATACGCCGGGAAGACTGTGACTGAACCTCTAGTCTCTGTACACCGGGAAGAGTGTGACTGAACCTCCTGTCTCTGTACATTGGGAAGTGTGTGACTGAATCTCCAGTCTCTGTACACCAGGAAGAGTGTGACTGAACCTCCTGTCTCTGTATACCGGGAAGAGTGTGACTGATCCTCCTGTCTCTGTACTTTGGGAAGAGTGTGACTGAACCTCCTGTCTCTGTTCGTTGGGAAGAGTGTGACTGAACATCCAGTCTCTGTACACCGGGAAGAGTGTGACTGAATCACCTGTCCCCATAAACCAAGAAGATACTGACTAAACCTCCTGTCTCTGTACACCGGGAAGAGTGTGACTGAACCTCCTGTCTCTGTGCATCGGGAAGAATGTGACTGAACCTCCTGTCTCTGTACAACGGGAAGAGAGTAAATTGAACCTCCTGTCCCCAGACCCCGGGAAGAGTGTGACTGAACCTCCTGTCTCTGTGCATCGGGAAGAATGTGACTGAACCTCCTGTCTCTGTGCATCGGGAAGAATGTGACTGAACCTCCTGTCTCTGTACAACGGGAAGAGAGAAACTGAACCTCCTGTCCCCAGACCCCGGGAAGAGTGTGACTGAACCTCCAGTCCTCATACCCCGGAAAGACTGTGACTGAACCTCCTGTCTCTGTACATGGGGAAGAGTGTGACTGAATCTCCTGTCCCCATACACCAGGACAAGAGTGACTGAACCTCCTGTCTCTGTACATTGGGAAGAGTGTGACTGAACCTCCTGTCTCTGTACATTGGGAAGAGTGTGACTGAACCTCCTGTCTCTGTACATTGGGAAAATTGTGACCCAATCTCCTGTCTCTGTACACCGAGAAGAGTGTGACTGAACCAACTGTCCGCATGCCCCGGGAAGACTGTGAGTGAACCTCCTGGCTCTGTACATTGGGAAGAGTGTGACTGAATCTCCGGTCCCCATACAGCAGGAAGAGTGTGACTGAACCTCCTGTCTCTGTACATTGGGAAGATTGTGACAGAACCTCCTGTCTCTGTACTTTGGGAAGAGTGTGACTGAACCTCCTGTCTCTGTACGTTGGGAAGAGTGTGACTGAACCTCCTGTCTCTGTACACCGGGAAGAGTGTGACAGAATCTCCTGTCCCCATAAACCAAGAAGATAGTGACTGAACCTCCTGTCTCTGTACGTTGGGAAGAGTGTGACTGAACCTCCTGTCCCCATAAACCAAGAAGATAGTGACTGAACCTCCTGTCTCTGTACAACAGGAAGAGTGTGACTGAACCTCCTGTCTCTGTACATCGGGAAGAGTGTGACTGAACCTCATGTCTCTGTACATTGGGAAGAGTGTGACTGAAACTCCTGTCTCTGTACATTGGGAAGATTCTAACTGAACTTCCTGACTCTGTACATTGGGAAGAGTGTGACTGAACCTCCTGTCTCTGTACATTGGGAAGATTTTGACAGAACCTCCTGTCTCTGTACGTTGGGAAGAGTGTGACTGAACATCCAGTCTCTGTACACCGGGAAGAGTGTGACTGAATCTCCTGTCCCCATAAACCAAGAAGATACTGACTAAACCTCCTGTCTCTGTACACCGGGAAGACTGTGACTGAACCTCCTGTCTCCATACACCGGGAAGACTGTGAGTGAACCTCCTGTCCCCATACACCAGGAAGAGTGTGACTGAACCTCCTGTCTCTGTACACCAGGAAGAGTGTGACTGAACCTCCTGTCTCTGTACCCCAGGAAGAGTGTGACTGAACCTCCTGTCTCTGTAAACCGGGAAGAGTGTGACTGAACCTCCTGTCTCTGTGCATCGGGAAGAATGTGACTGAACCTCCTGTCTCTGTACAACGGGAAGAGAGTAAACTGAACCTCCTGTCCCCATACCCTGGGAAGAGTGTGACTGAACCTCCTGTCTCTGTACACTGGGAAGACAGTCACTGAACCTCCTGTCTCTACACCGGGAGGAGTGTGACTGAACCTCCGGTCTCTGTACATCGGGAAGAGTGTGACTGAGCCTCCTGTCTCTGTATATCAGGAAGACTGTGACTGATCCTCCTGTCCCCATACACCAGGAAGAGTGTGACTGAACCTCCTATCCCCATGCAACGGGAAGAGTGTGACTGAACCTCCTGTCTCTGTACACCGGGAAGAGTGTGACTGAACCTCCTGTCTCTCTACATTGGGAAGAGTGTGACTGAAACTCCTGTCTCTGTACATTGGGAAGATTCTAACTGAACTTCCTGACTCTGTACATTGGGAAGAGTGTGACTGAACCTCCAGTCTCTGAACATTGGGAAGAGTGTGACTGAACCTCCAGTCTCTGAACATTGGGAAGAGTGTGACTGAACCTCCTGTCTCCGTATATCGGGAAGATTGTGACTCAACCTCCTGTCTCCGTACATCGGGAAGACTGTGACTGAACCTCCTGTCCCCATGCACTGGGAAGAGTGTGACGGAATCTCCTGTCCCCATGCACCGGGAAGAGTGTGACTGAACGTCCTGTCTCTGTATATCAGGATGAATGTGACTGAACCTCCTGTCCCCATACCCCGGGAAGACTGTGAGAGAACCTCCTGGCTCTGTACATTGGGAAGAGTGTGACTGAACCTCCTGTCTATGTACATTGGGAAGAGTGTGACTGAACATCCTGACCCCGTGCAACAGGAAAAGTGTGACTAAAAATCCTGTCTCTGTACACTGGGAAGAGTGTGACTGAACCTCCTGTCCTCGTGCACTGGGAAGAGTGTGACTGAACCTCCTGTCTCTGTACACCGGGAAGAGTGTGACTGAACCTCCTGTCCCCATACACCAGGAAGAGTGTGACTGAACCTGCTGTCTCTGTACCCCAGGAAGAGTGTGACTGAACCTCCTGTCTCTGTAAACCGGGAAGAGTGTGACTGAAGCTCCTGTCTCTGTACACCGAGAAGAGTGTGACTGAACCTCCTGCCTCTGTACACCGTGAAGAGTGAGACTGAACACCCTGTCTCTGTACACCGTGAAGAGTGTGACTGAACCTCCTGTCTCTGTACATAGGGAAGAGTGTGACTGAACATCCTGACCCCGTGCAACAGGAAAAGTGTGACTAAAAATCCTGTCTCTGTACACCGGGAAGAGTGTGACTGAACCTCCTGTCCTCGTGCACTGGGAAGAGGGTGACTGAACCTCCTGTCTCTGTACACCGGGAAGAGTGTGACTGAACCTCCTGACCCCATACACCGGGAAGAGTGTGACTGAACCTCCTGTCCCCATACACCAGGAAGAGTGTGACTGAACCTCCTGTCTCTGTACCCCAGGAAGAGTGTGACTGAACCTCCTGTCTCTGTAAACCGGGAAGAGTGTGACTGAAGCTCCTGTCTCTGTACACCGGGAAGAGCGTGACTGAACCTCCTGTCTCTACACCGGGAGGACTGTGACTGAACCTCCTGTCTCTGTACACCGGGAAGACTGTGACTGAACCTCCTGTCTCTGTACACCGGGAAGACAGTGACTGAACCTCCTGTCTCTACACCGGGAGGAGTGTGACTGAACCTCCTGTCTCTGTACATCGGGAAGAGTCTGACTGAACCTCCTGTCTCTAAACCGGGACGAGTGTGACTTAACCTCCTGTCCCTCTACATTGGTAAGACTGTGACTGAACCTCCTGTACCCAAACACCAGGAAGATTGTGACTGAACCTTCTATCCCTGTGCACCGGGAAGAGTGTGACTGAACGCCCAGTCTCTGTATATCAGGTAGACTGTGACTGAATCTCCTCTCCGGATACACCAGGAAGAGTGTGACTGAACCTCCTGTCCCCATGCACTGGGAAGAGTGTGACTGAACCTCCTGTGCCGTGAACCAGGAAGAGTGTGACTGAACCTCCTGTCTCTGTAGGTTGGGCAGAGTGTGAGTGAACCTCCTGTCTCTGTACACCAGGAAGAGTGTTCCTGAATCTCCTGTCCCCAGAAACCAAGAAGATAGTGACTGAACCTCCTGTCTCTGTACACCGGGAAGAGTGTGAGTGAACCTCATGTCCCCATACACCGGGAAGAGTGTGAGTGAACCTCCTGTCCCCATAAAACTGGAAGAGTGTGACTGAAACTCCTGTCTCTGTAAACGAGGAAGAGTGTGACTGAACCTCCTTTCGCTGTGCATCGGGATGCGTGTGACTGAACCTCCTGTCTCTGTACGCCGTGAAGAGTGTGACTGAACAGCCTGTCTCTGTACACCGTGAAGAGTGTGACTGAACCTCCTGTCTCTGTACATAGGGAAGAGTGTGACTGAACCTCCTGACCCCGTGCAACAGGAAAAGTGTGACTAAAAATCCTGTCTCTGTACACCGGGAAGAGTGTCACTGAACCTCCTGTCCTCGTGCACTGGGAAGAGAGTGACTGAACCTCCTGTCCCCATGCACCGAGAAGAGTGTGACTGAACCTCCTGTCTCTGTACACCGTGAAGAGTGAGACTGAACACCCTGTCTCTGTACACCGTGAAGAGTGTGACTGAATCTCCTGTCTCTGTACATAGGGAAGAGTGTGACTGAACATCCTGACCCCGTGCAACAGGAAAAGTGTGACTAAAAATCCTGTCTCTGTACACCGGGAAGAGTGTGACTGAACCTCCTGTCCTCGTGCACTGGGAAGAGTGTGACTGAACCTCCTGTCTCTGTACACCGGGAAGAGTGTGACTGAACCTCCTGTCCCCATACACCGGGAAGAGTGTGACTGAACCTCCTGTCCCCATACACCAGGAAGAGTGTGACTGAACCTCCTGTCTCTGTACCCCAGGAAGAGTGTGACTGAACCTCCTGTCTCTGTAAACCGGGAAGAGTGTGACTGAAGCTCCTGTCTCTGTACACCGGGAAGAGCGTGACGGAACCTCCTGTCTCTACACCGGGAGGAGTGTGACTGAACCTCCTGTCTCTGTACACTGGGAAGACTGTGACTGAACCTCCTGTCTCTGTACACCGGGAAGACAGTGACTGAACCTCCTGTCTCTACACCGGGAGGAGTGTGACTGAACCTCCTGTCTCTGTACATCGGGAAGAGTCTGACTGAACCTCCTGTCTCTAAACCGGGACAAGTGTGACTTAACCTCCTGTCCCTGTACATTGGTAAGACTGTGACTGAACCTCCTGTACCCAAACACCAGGAAGATTGTGACTGAACCTTCTATCCCTGTGCACTGGGAAGAGTGTGACTGAACGCCCAGTCTCTGTATATCAGGTAGACTGTGACAGAACCTCCACTCCGGATACACCAGGAAGAGTGTGACTGAACCTCCTGTCCCCATGCACTGGGAAGAGTGTGACTGAACATCCTGTCCCCGTGAACCAGGAAGAGTGAGACTGAACCTCCTGTCTCTGTACACCGTGAAGAGTGTGACTGAACCTCCTGTCTCTGTACACCATGAAGAGTGTGACTGAACCTCCTGTCCCCATACACCAGGACAAGTGTGACTGAACCTCCAGTCTCTGTACATTGGGAAGAGTGTGACTGAACCTCCTGTCTCTGTAGGTTGGGCAGAGTGTGAGTGAACCTCCAGTCTCTTTACACCGGGAAGAGTGTGACTGAATCTCCTGTCCCCATAAACCAAGAAGATAGTGACTGAACCTCCTGTCTCTGTACACCGGGAAGAGTGTGAGTGAACCTCATGTCCCCATACATCGGGAAGAGTGTGAGTGAACCTCCTGTCCCCATACAACAGGAAGAGTGTGACTGAAGCTCCTGTTTCAGTAAACGAGGAAGAGTGTGACTGAACCTCCTTTCTCTGTGCATCGGGAAGAGTGTGACTGAACCTCCTGTCTCTGTACACCGGGAAGAGCATGACTGAACCTCCTGTCTCTGTACACCGGGAAGAGCGTGACTGAACCTCCTGTCTCTGTACACCGGGAAGAGCGTGACTGAACCTCCTGACCACATACCCCAGGAAGACTGTGACTGAACCTCCTGTCTCTGTACACCGGGAGGAGTGTGACTGAACCTCCTGTCGCTGTACAGAGGGAAGAGTGTGACTGAACCTCCTGTCTCTGTACATCGGGAAGAGTGTGACTGAACTTCCTGTCCATGTACACCAAAAAGAGTGTGACTGAATCTCCTGTCTCTGTACACCGGGAACAGTGTGACTGAATCACCTGTCTCTGTACACTGGGAAGAGTGTGACTGAACCTCCTGTCTCTGTACAACGGGATCAGTGTGCCTGAACCTCCTGTCCCCATACACCAGGAAGAGTGTGACTGAACCTCCGGTCTCTGTACACCTGGAAGACTGTGACTGAACCTCCTGTCTCTGTACACCGGGAAGAGTGTGACTGAATCTGCTGTCTCTGTACACCGGGAAAAGTGTGACTGAATCTCCTGTCCCTGTACATCCGAAAGAGTGTGACTGAATCTCCTGTCTCTGTACACCGGGAACCCTGTGACTTAACCTTCTGTCCCTGTACATAGGGAAGAGTGTGATAGAACCTCCTGTCCCCATACACCAGGAAGACTGTGACTGAACCTCCTGTCTCTATACATCAGGAAGACTGTGACTGAACCTCCTGTCCCGGTGCACCGGGAAGAGTGTGACTGAATCTCCTGTCTCTGTACACCGGGAAGACAGTGACTGAACCTCCTGTCTCTACACCGGGAGCAGTGTAACTGAACCTCCTGTCTCTGTACACCATGAAGAGTGTGACTGAACAGCCTGTCTCTGTACACCGTGAAGAGTGTGACTGAACCTCCTGTCTCTGTACATAGGGAAGAGTGTGACTGAACCTCCTGATCCCATGCAACAGGAAAAGTGTGACTAAAAATCCTGTCTCTGTACACCGGGAAGAGTGTGACTGAACCTCCTGTCCTCGTGCACTGGGAAGAGAGTGACTGAACCTCCTGTCCCCATGCCCCGAGAAGAGTGTGACTGAACCTCCTGTCTCTGTACACCGTGAAGAGTGAGACTGAACACCCTGTCTTTGTACACCGTGAAGACTGTGACTGAACCTCCTGTCTCTGTACACCGGGAAGAGTGTGACTGAATCTCCTGTCTCTGTACACCGGGAAGAGTGTGACTGAATCTCCTGTCCCTGTACATCCGAAAGAGTGTGACTGAATCTCCTGTCTCTGTACACCGGGAACCCTGTGACTTAACCTCCTGTCCCTGTACATTGGGAAGAGTGTGACAGAACCTCCTGTCCCCATACACCAGGAAGACCGTGACTGAACCTCCTGTCTCTGTACATCAGGAAGACTGTGACTGAACCTCCTGTCTCTGTACACCGGGAAGAGTGTGACTGAATCTCCTGTCTCTGTACAACGGGAAGACAGTGACTGAACCTCCTGTCTCTACAACGGGAGCAGTGTGACTGAACCTCCTGTCTCTGCACATCGGGAAGAGTGTTACTGAACCTCCTGTCTCTACACCGGGAGGAGTGCGACTTAACCTCCTGTCCCTGTACATTGGGAAGACTGTGACTGAACCTCATGTCCCCATACACCAGGAAGAGTGTAACTGAAGATCCTATCCCCATGCACCGGGAAGAGTGTGACTGAACGTCCAGTCTCTGTATATCAGGAAGACTGTGACTGAACCTCCTCACCCCATACACCAGGAAGAGTGTGACTGAACCTCCTGTCCCCGTGCACTGGGAAGAGTGTGACTGAACCTCCTGTCCCCATGCACGAGGAAGAGTGTGACTGAACCTCCTGCCTCTGTACACCGTGAAGAGTGTGACTGAACACCCTGTCTCTGTACAGAGGGAAGAGTGTGACTGAACCTCCTGTCTCTGTACATCGGGAAGAGTGTGACTGAACCTCCTGTCCATGTACACCAGAAAGAGTGTGACTGAATCTCCTGTCTCTGTACACCGGGAACAGTGTGACTGAATCACCTGTCTCTGTACACTGGGAAGAGTGTGACTGAACCTCCTGTCTCTGTACAACGGGATCAGTGTGCCTGAACCTCCTGTCCACATACACCAGGAAGAGTGTGACTGAACCTCCTGTCTCTGTACACCGGGAAGACTGTGACTGAAACTCCTGTCTCTGTACACCGGGAAGAGTGTGACTGAATCTCCTGTCTCTGTACACCGGGAAGAGTGTGACTGAATCTCCTGTCCCTGTACATCCGAAAGAGTGTGACTGAATCTCCTGTCTCTGTACACCGGGAACCCTGTGACTTAACCTCCTGTCCCTGTACATTGGGAAGAGTGTGACAGAACCTCCTGTCCCCATACACCAGGAAGACCGTGACTGAACCTCCTGTCTCTGTACATCAGGAAGACTGTGACTGAACCTCCTGACTCTGTACACCGGGAAGAGTGTGACTGAATCTCCTGTCTCTGTACAACGGGAAGACAGTGACTGAACCTCCTGTCTCTACACCGGGAGCAGTGTGACTGAACCTCCTGTCTCTGTACAACGGGAAGAGTGTGACTGAACCTCCTGTCCCCATACACCAGGAAGAGTGTGACTGAACATCCTATCCCCATGCACCGGGAAGAGTGTGACTGAACGTCCAGTCTCTGTATATCAGGAAGACTGTGACTGAACCTCCTCACGCCATACACCAGGAAGAGTGTGACTGAACCTCCTGTCCCCGTGCACTGGGAAGAGTGTGACTGAACCTCCTGTCCCCATGCACCTGGAAGAGTGTGACTGAACCTCCTGCCTCTGTACACCGTGAAGAGTGTGACTGAACACCCTGTCTCTGTACAGAGGGAAGAGTGTGACTGAACCTCCTGTCTCTGTACATCGGGAAGAGTGTGACTGAACCTCCTGTCCATGTACACCAGAAAGAGTGTGACTGAATCTCCTGTCTCTGTACACCGGGAAGAGTGTGACTGAACCTCCTGACCCCATACACCGGGAAGAGTGTGACTGAACCTCCTGTCCCCATACACCAGGAAGAGTGTGACTGAACCTCCTGTCTCTGTACCCCAGGAAGAGTGTGACTGAACCTCCTGTCTCTGTAAACCGGGAAGAGTGTGACTGAAGCTCCTGTCTCTGTACACCGGGAAGAGCGTGACTGAACCTCCTGTCTCTACACCGGGAGGACTGTGACTGAACCTCCTGTCTCTGTACACCGGGAAGACTGTGACTGAACCTCCTGTCTCTGTACACCGGGAAGACAGTGACTGAACCTCCTGTCTCTACACCGGGAGGAGTGTGACTGAACCTCCTGTCTCTGTACATCGGGAAGAGTCTGACTGAACCTCCTGTCTCTAAACCGGGACGAGTGTGACTTAACCTCCTGTCCCTCTACATTGGTAAGACTGTGACTGAACCTCCTGTACCCAAACACCAGGAAGATTGTGACTGAACCTTCTATCCCTGTGCACCGGGAAGAGTGTGACTGAACGCCCAGTCTCTGTATATCAGGTAGACTGTGACTGAATCTCCTCTCCGGATACACCAGGAAGAGTGTGACTGAACCTCCTGTCCCCATGCACTGGGAAGAGTGTGACTGAACCTCCTGTGCCGTGAACCAGGAAGAGTGTGACTGAACCTCCTGTCTCTGTAGGTTGGGCAGAGTGTGAGTGAACCTCCTGTCTCTGTACACCAGGAAGAGTGTTCCTGAATCTCCTGTCCCCAGAAACCAAGAAGATAGTGACTGAACCTCCTGTCTCTGTACACCGGGAAGAGTGTGAGTGAACCTCATGTCCCCATACACCGGGAAGAGTGTGAGTGAACCTCCTGTCCCCATAAAACTGGAAGAGTGTGACTGAAACTCCTGTCTCTGTAAACGAGGAAGAGTGTGACTGAACCTCCTTTCGCTGTGCATCGGGATGCGTGTGACTGAACCTCCTGTCTCTGTACGCCGTGAAGAGTGTGACTGAACAGCCTGTCTCTGTACACCGTGAAGAGTGTGACTGAACCTCCTGTCTCTGTACATAGGGAAGAGTGTGACTGAACCTCCTGACCCCGTGCAACAGGAAAAGTGTGACTAAAAATCCTGTCTCTGTACACCGGGAAGAGTGTCACTGAACCTCCTGTCCTCGTGCACTGGGAAGAGAGTGACTGAACCTCCTGTCCCCATGCACCGAGAAGAGTGTGACTGAACCTCCTGTCTCTGTACACCGTGAAGAGTGAGACTGAACACCCTGTCTCTGTACACCGTGAAGAGTGTGACTGAATCTCCTGTCTCTGTACATAGGGAAGAGTGTGACTGAACATCCTGACCCCGTGCAACAGGAAAAGTGTGACTAAAAATCCTGTCTCTGTACACCGGGAAGAGTGTGACTGAACCTCCTGTCCTCGTGCACTGGGAAGAGTGTGACTGAACCTCCTGTCTCTGTACACCGGGAAGAGTGTGACTGAACCTCCTGTCCCCATACACCGGGAAGAGTGTGACTGAACCTCCTGTCCCCATACACCAGGAAGAGTGTGACTGAACCTCCTGTCTCTGTACCCCAGGAAGAGTGTGACTGAACCTCCTGTCTCTGTAAACCGGGAAGAGTGTGACTGAAGCTCCTGTCTCTGTACACCGGGAAGAGCGTGACGGAACCTCCTGTCTCTACACCGGGAGGAGTGTGACTGAACCTCCTGTCTCTGTACACTGGGAAGACTGTGACTGAACCTCCTGTCTCTGTACACCGGGAAGACAGTGACTGAACCTCCTGTCTCTACACCGGGAGGAGTGTGACTGAACCTCCTGTCTCTGTACATCGGGAAGAGTCTGACTGAACCTCCTGTCTCTAAACCGGGACGAGTGTGACTTAACCTCCTGTCCCTGTACATTGGTAAGACTGTGACTGAACCTCCTGTACCCAAACACCAGGAAGATTGTGACTGAACCTTCTATCCCTGTGCACTGGGAAGAGTGTGACTGAACGCCCAGTCTCTGTATATCAGGTAGACTGTGACAGAACCTCCACTCCGGATACACCAGGAAGAGTGTGACTGAACCTCCTGTCCCCATGCACTGGGAAGAGTGTGACTGAACATCCTGTCCCCGTGAACCAGGAAGAGTGAGACTGAACCTCCTGTCTCTGTACACCGTGAAGAGTGTGACTGAACCTCCTGTCTCTGTACACCATGAAGAGTGTGACTGAACCTCCTGTCCCCATACACCAGGACAAGTGTGACTGAACCTCCAGTCTCTGTACATTGGGAAGAGTGTGACTGAACCTCCTGTCTCTGTAGGTTGGGCAGAGTGTGAGTGAACCTCCAGTCTCTTTACACCGGGAAGAGTGTGACTGAATCTCCTGTCCCCATAAACCAAGAAGATAGTGACTGAACCTCCTGTCTCTGTACACCGGGAAGAGTGTGAGTGAACCTCATGTCCCCATACATCGGGAAGAGTGTGAGTGAACCTCCTGTCCCCATACAACAGGAAGAGTGTGACTGAAGCTCCTGTTTCAGTAAACGAGGAAGAGTGTGACTGAACCTCCTTTCTCTGTGCATCGGGAAGAGTGTGACTGAACCTCCTGTCTCTGTACACCGGGAAGAGCATGACTGAACCTCCTGTCTCTGTACACCGGGAAGAGCGTGACTGAACCTCCTGTCTCTGTACACCGGGAAGAGCGTGACTGAACCTCCTGACCACATACCCCAGGAAGACTGTGACTGAACCTCCTGTCTCTGTACACCGGGAGGAGTGTGACTGAACCTCCTGTCGCTGTACAGAGGGAAGAGTGTGACTGAACCTCCTGTCTCTGTACATCGGGAAGAGTGTGACTGAACTTCCTGTCCATGTACACCAAAAAGAGTGTGACTGAATCTCCTGTCTCTGTACACCGGGAACAGTGTGACTGAATCACCTGTCTCTGTACACTGGGAAGAGTGTGACTGAACCTCCTGTCTCTGTACAACGGGATCAGTGTGCCTGAACCTCCTGTCCCCATACACCAGGAAGAGTGTGACTGAACCTCCGGTCTCTGTACACCTGGAAGACTGTGACTGAACCTCCTGTCTCTGTACACCGGGAAGAGTGTGACTGAATCTGCTGTCTCTGTACACCGGGAAAAGTGTGACTGAATCTCCTGTCCCTGTACATCCGAAAGAGTGTGACTGAATCTCCTGTCTCTGTACACCGGGAACCCTGTGACTTAACCTTCTGTCCCTGTACATAGGGAAGAGTGTGATAGAACCTCCTGTCCCCATACACCAGGAAGACTGTGACTGAACCTCCTGTCTCTATACATCAGGAAGACTGTGACTGAACCTCCTGTCCCGGTGCACCGGGAAGAGTGTGACTGAATCTCCTGTCTCTGTACACCGGGAAGACAGTGACTGAACCTCCTGTCTCTACACCGGGAGCAGTGTAACTGAACCTCCTGTCTCTGTACACCATGAAGAGTGTGACTGAACAGCCTGTCTCTGTACACCGTGAAGAGTGTGACTGAACCTCCTGTCTCTGTACATAGGGAAGAGTGTGACTGAACCTCCTGATCCCATGCAACAGGAAAAGTGTGACTAAAAATCCTGTCTCTGTACACCGGGAAGAGTGTGACTGAACCTCCTGTCCTCGTGCACTGGGAAGAGAGTGACTGAACCTCCTGTCCCCATGCCCCGAGAAGAGTGTGACTGAACCTCCTGTCTCTGTACACCGTGAAGAGTGAGACTGAACACCCTGTCTTTGTACACCGTGAAGACTGTGACTGAACCTCCTGTCTCTGTACACCGGGAAGAGTGTGACTGAATCTCCTGTCTCTGTACACCGGGAAGAGTGTGACTGAATCTCCTGTCCCTGTACATCCGAAAGAGTGTGACTGAATCTCCTGTCTCTGTACACCGGGAACCCTGTGACTTAACCTCCTGTCCCTGTACATTGGGAAGAGTGTGACAGAACCTCCTGTCCCCATACACCAGGAAGACCGTGACTGAACCTCCTGTCTCTGTACATCAGGAAGACTGTGACTGAACCTCCTGTCTCTGTACACCGGGAAGAGTGTGACTGAATCTCCTGTCTCTGTACAACGGGAAGACAGTGACTGAACCTCCTGTCTCTACAACGGGAGCAGTGTGACTGAACCTCCTGTCTCTGCACATCGGGAAGAGTGTTACTGAACCTCCTGTCTCTACACCGGGAGGAGTGCGACTTAACCTCCTGTCCCTGTACATTGGGAAGACTGTGACTGAACCTCATGTCCCCATACACCAGGAAGAGTGTGACTGAACATCCTATCCCCATGCACCGGGAAGAGTGTGACTGAACGTCCAGTCTCTGTATATCAGGAAGACTGTGACTGAACCTCCTCACCCCATACACCAGGAAGAGTGTGACTGAACCTCCTGTCCCCGTGCACTGGGAAGAGTGTGACTGAACCTCCTGTCCCCATGCACGAGGAAGAGTGTGACTGAACCTCCTGCCTCTGTACACCGTGAAGAGTGTGACTGAACACCCTGTCTCTGTACAGAGGGAAGAGTGTGACTGAACCTCCTGTCTCTGTACATCGGGAAGAGTGTGACTGAACCTCCTGTCCATGTACACCAGAAAGAGTGTGACTGAATCTCCTGTCTCTGTACACCGGGAACAGTGTGACTGAATCACCTGTCTCTGTACACTGGGAAGAGTGTGACTGAACCTCCTGTCTCTGTACTACGGGATCAGTGTGCCTGAACCTCCTGTCCACATACACCAGGAAGAGTGTGACTGAACCTCCTGTCTCTGTACACCGGGAAGACTGTGACTGAAACTCCTGTCTCTGTACACCGGGAAGAGTGTGACTGAATCTCCTGTCTCTGTACACCGGGAAGAGTGTGACTGAATCTCCTGTCCCTGTACATCCGAAAGAGTGTGACTGAATCTCCTGTCTCTGTACACCGGGAACCCTGTGACTTAACCTCCTGTCCCTGTACATTGGGAAGAGTGTGACAGAACCTCCTGTCCCCATACACCAGGAAGACCGTGACTGAACCTCCTGTCTCTGTACATCAGGAAGACTGTGACTGAACCTCCTGACTCTGTACACCGGGAAGAGTGTGACTGAATCTCCTGTCTCTGTACAACGGGAAGACAGTGACTGAACCTCCTGTCTCTACACCGGGAGCAGTGTGACTGAACCTCCTGTCTCTGTACAACGGGAAGAGTGTGACTGAACCTCCTGTCCCCATACACCAGGAAGAGTGTGACTGAACATCCTATCCCCATGCACCGGGAAGAGTGTGACTGAACGTCCAGTCTCTGTATATCAGGAAGACTGTGACTGAACCTCCTCACGCCATACACCAGGAAGAGTGTGACTGAACCTCCTGTCCCCGTGCACTGGGAAGAGTGTGACTGAACCTCCTGTCCCCATGCACCTGGAAGAGTGTGACTGAACCTCCTGCCTCTGTACACCGTGAAGAGTGTGACTGAACACCCTGTCTCTGTACAGAGGGAAGAGTGTGACTGAACCTCCTGTCTCTGTACATCGGGAAGAGTGTGACTGAACCTCCTGTCCATGTACACCAGAAAGAGTGTGACTGAATCTCCTGTCTCTGTACACCGGGAAGAGTGTGACTGAACCTCCTGACCACATACCCCAGGAAGACTGTGACTGAACCTCCTGTCTCTGTATACCGGGAGGAGTGTGACTGAACCTCCTGTCTCTGTACAGAGGGAAGAGTGTGACTGAACGTCCAGTCTCTGTATATCAGGAAGACTGTGACTGAACCTCCTCACCCCATACACCAGGAAGAGTGTGACTGAACCTCCTGTCCCCGTGCACTGGGAAGAGTGTGACTGAACCTCCTGTCTCTGTAGGTTGGGCAGAGTGTGAGTGAACCTCCAGTCTCTTTACACCGGGAAGAGTGTGACTGAATCTCCTGTCCCCATAAACCAAGAAGATAGTGACTGAACCTCCTGTCTCTGTACACCGGGAAGAGTGTGAGTGAACCTCATGTCCCCATACATCGGGAAGAGTGTGAGTGAACCTCCTGTCCCCATACAACAGGAAGAGTGTGACTGAACCTCCTGTCTCAGTAAACGAGGAAGAGTGTGACTGACCCTCCTTTCTCTGTACACCGGAAAGAGCATGACTGAACCTCCTGTCTCTGTACACCGGGAAGAGCGTGACTGAACCTCCTGTCTCTGTACACCGGGAAGAGTGTGACTGAACCTCCTGTTCACATACCCCAGGAAGACTGTGACTGAACCTCCTGTCTCTGTACACCGGGAGGAGTGTGACTGAACCTCCTGTCTCTGTACAGAGGGAAGAGTGTGACTGAACCTCCTGTCTCTGTACATCGGGAAGAGTGTGACTGAACCTCCTGTCCATGTACACCAGAAAGAGTGTGACTGAATCTCCTGTCTCTGTACACCGGGAACAGTGTGACTGAATCACCTGTCTCTGTACACTGGGAAGAGTGTGACTGAACCTCCTGTCTCTGTACAACGGGATCAGTGTGCCTGAACCTCCTGTCCCCATACACCAGGAAGAGTGTGACTGAACCTCCTGTCTCGGTACACCTGGAAGACTGTGACTGAACCTCCTGTCTCTGTACACCGGGAAGAGTGTGACTGAATCTGCTGTCTCTGTACATCGGGAAAAGTGTGACTGAATCTCCTGTCCCTGTACATCCGAAAGAGTGTGACTGAATCTCCTGTCTCTGTACACCGGGAACCCTGTGACTTAACCTTCTGTCCCTGTACATAGGGAAGAGTGTGATAGAACCTCCTGTCCCCATACACCAGGAAGACTGTGACTGAACCTCCTGTCTCTGTACATCAGGAAGACTGTGACTGAACCTCCTGTCCCGGTGCACCGGGAAGAGTGTGACTGAATCTCCTGTCTCTGTACACCGGGAAGACAGTGACTGAACCTCCTGTCTCTACACCGGGAGCAGTGTGACTGAACCTCCTGTCTCTGTACACCATGAAGAGTGTGACTGAACAGCCTGTCTCTGTACACCGTGAAGAGAGTGACTGAACCTCCTGTCTCTGTACATAGGGAAGAGTGTGACTGAACCTCCTGACCCCATGCAACAGGAAAAGTGTGACTAAAAATCCTGTCTCTGTACACCGGGAAGAGTGTGACTGAACCTCCTGTCCTCGTGCACTGGGAAGAGAGTGACTGAACCTCCTGTCCCCATGCCCCGAGAAGAGTGTGACTGAACCTCCTGTCTCTGTACACCGTGAAGAGTGAGACTGAACACCCTGTCTCTGTACACCGTGAAGACTGTGACTGAACCTCCTGTCTCTGTACACCGGGAAGAGTGTGACTGAATCTCCTGTCTCTGTACACCGGGAAGAGTGTGACTGAATCTCCTGTCCCTGTACATCCGAAAGAGTGTGACTGAATCTCCTGTCTCTGTACACCGGGAACCTTGTGACTTAACCTCCTGTCCCTGTACATTGGGAAAAGTGTGACAGAACCTCCTGTCCCCATACACCAGGAAGACCGTGACTGAACCTCCTGTCTCTGTACATCAGGAAGACTGTGACTGAACCTCCTGTCTCTGTACACCGGGAAGAGTGTGACTGAATCTCCTGTCTCTGTACAACGGGAAGACAGTGACTGAACCTCCTGTCTCTACAACGGGAGCAGTGTGACTGAACCTCCTGTCTCTGTACATCGGGAAGAGTGTGACTGAACCTCCTGTCTCTACACCGGGAGGAGTGCGACTTAACCTCCTGTCCCTGTACATTGGGAAGACTGTGACTGAACCTCATGTCCCCATACACCAGGAAGAGTGTGACTGAACATCCTATCCCCATGCACCGGGAAGAGTGTGACTGAACGTCCAGTCTCTGTATATCAGGAAGACTGTGACTGAACCTCCTCACCCCATACACCAGGAAGAGTGTGACTGAACCTCCTGTCCCCGTGCACTGGGAAGAGTGTGACTGAACCTCCTGTCCCCATGCACCAGGAAGAGTGTGACTGAACCTCCTGCCTCTGTACACCGTGAAGAGTGTGACTGAACACCCTGTCTCTGTACAGAGGGAAGAGTGTGACTGAACCTCCTGTCTCTGTACATCGGGAAGAGTGTGACTGAACCACCTGTCCATGTACACCAGAAAGAGTGTGACTGAATCTCCTGTCTCTGTACACCGGGAACAGTGTGACTGAATCACCTGTCTCTGTACACTGGGAAGAGTGTGACTGAACCTCCTGTCTCTGTACAACGGGATCAGTGTGCCTGAACCTCCTGTCCACATACACCAGGAAGAGTGTGACTGAAACTCCTGTCTCTGTACACCGGGAAGAGTGTGACTGAATCTCCTGTCTCTGTACACCGGGAAGAGTGTGACTGAATCTCCTGTCCCTGTACATCCGAAAGAGTGTGACTGAATCTCCTGTCTCTGTACACCGGGAACCCTGTGACTTAACCTCCTGTCACTGTACATTGGGAAGAGTGTGACAGAACCTCCTGTCCCCATACACCAGGAAGACCGTGACTGAACCTCCTGTCTCTGTACATCAGGAAGACTGTGACTGAACCTCCTGTCTCTGTACACCGGGAAGAGTGTGACTGAATCTCCTGTCTCTGTACAACGGGAAGACAGTGACTGAACCTCCTGTCTCTACACCGGGAGCAGTGTGACTGAACCTCCTGTCTCTGTACATCGGGAAGAGTGTGACTGAACCTCATGTCCCCATACACCAGGAAGAGTGTGACTGAACATCCTATCCCCATGCACCGGGAAGAGTGTGACTGAACGTCCAGTCTCTGTATATCAGGAAGACTGTGACTGAAACTCCTCACCCCATACACCAGGAAGAGTGTGACTGAACCTCCTGTCCCCGTGCACTGGGAAGAGTGTGACTGAACCTCCTGTCCCCATGCACCAGGAAGAGTGTGACTGAACCTCCTGCCTCTGTACACCGTGAAGAGTGTGACTGAACACCCTGTCTCTGTACAGAGGGAAGAGTGTGACTGAACCTCCTGTCTCTGTACATCGGGAAGAGTGTGACTGAACCTCCTGTCCATGTACACCAGAAAGAGTGTGACTGAATCTCCTGTCTCTGTACACCGGGAACAGTGTGACTGAAAGTCCTGTCTCTGTACAACGGGATCAGTGTGCTTGAACCTCCTGTCCCCATACACCAGGAAGAGTGTGACTGAACCTCCTGTCTCTGTACACCTGGAAGACTGTGACTGAACCTCCTGTCTCTGTACACCGGGAAGAGTGTGACTGAATCTGCTGTCTCTGTACACCGGGAAAAGTGTGACTGAATCTCCTGTCCCTGTACATCCGAAAGAGTGTGATCTGAATCTCCTGTCTCTGTACACCGGGAACCCTGTGACTTAACCTTCTGTCCCTGTACATAGGGAAGAGTGTGATAGAACCTCCTGTCCCCATACACCAGGAAGACTGTGACTGAACCTCCTGTCTCTGTACATCAGAAGACTGTGACTGAACCTCCTGTCCCGGTGCACCGGGAAGAGTGTGACTGAATCTCCTGTCTCTGTACACCGGGAAGACAGTGACTGAACCCCCTGTCTCTACACCGGAAGCAGTGTGACTGAACCTCCTGTCTCTGTACATCGGGAAGAGTGTGACTGAACCTCCTGTCTCTACACCGGGAGGAGTGCGACTTAACCTCCTGTCCCTGTACATTGGGAAGACTGTGACTGAACCTCCTGTCCCCATACACCAGGAAGACTGTGACTGAACCTCCTATCCCCATGCACCGGGAAGAGTGTGACTGAATGTCAGGTCTCTGTATATCAGGAAGACTGTGACTGAACCTCCTCTCCCCATACACCAGGAAAAGTGTGACTGAACCTCCTGTCCCCGTGCACTGGGAAGAGTGTGACTGAACCTCCTGTCCCCATGCACCAGGAAGTGTGTGAATGAACCTCCTGTCTCTGTACGCCGTGAAGAGTGTGACTGAACAGCCTGTCTCTGTACACCATGAAGAGTGTGACTGAACCTCCTGTCTCTGTACATAGGGAAGAGTGTGACTGAACCTCCTGACCCCGTGCAACAGGAAAAGTGTGACTAAAAATCCTGTCTCTGTACACCGGGAAGAGTGTGACTGAACCTCCTGTCCTCGTGCACTGGGAAGAGAGTGACTGAACCTCCTGTCCCCATGCACCGAGAAGAGTGTGACTGAACCTCCTGTCTCTGTACACCGTGAAGAGTGAGACTGAACACCCTGTCTCTGTACACCGTGAAGAGTGTGACTGAACCTCCTGTCTCTGTACACTGGGAAGAGTGTGACTGAACCTCCTGTCTCTGTACAACGGGAACAGTGTGACTGAACCTCCTGTCCCCATACACCAGGAAGAGTGTGACTGAACCTCCTGTCTCTGTACACCGGGAAGACTGTGACTGAACCTCCTGTCTCTGTACACCGGGAAGAGTGTGACTGAATCTCCTGTCTCTGTACACCGGGAAGAGTGTGACTGAATCTCCTGTCCCTGTACATCCGAAAGAGTGTGACTGAATCTCCTGTCTCTGTACACCGGGAACCCTGTGACTTAACCTCCTGTCCCTGTACATTGGGAAGAGTGTGACAGAACCTCCTGTCCCCATACACCAGGAAGACCGTGACTGAACCTCCTGTCTCTGTACATCAGGAAGACTGTGACTGAACCTCCTGTCTCTGTACACCGGGAAGAGTGTGACTGAATCTCCTGTCTCTGTACAACGGGAAGACAGTGACTGAACCTCCTGTCTCTACACCGGGAGCAGTGTGACTGAACCTCCTGTCTCTGTACATCGGGAAGAGTGTGACTGAACCTCCTGTCTCTACACCGGGAGGAGTGCGACTTAACCTCCTGTCCCTGTACATTGGGAAGACTGTGACTGAACCTCATGTCCCCATACACCAGGAAGAGTGTGACTGAACATCCTATCCCCATGCACCGGGAAGAGTGTGACTGAACGTCCAGTCTCTGTATATCAGGAAGACTGTGACTGAACCTCCTCACCCCATACACCAGGAAGAGTGTGACTGAACCTCCTGTCCCCGTGCACTGGGAAGAGTGTGACTGAACCGCCTGTCCCCATGCACCAGGAAGAGTGTGACTGAACCTCCTGCCTCTGTACATCGTGAAGAGTGTGACTGAACACCCTGTCTCTGTACACCGTGAAGAGTGTGACTGAACCACATGTCTCTGTACATAGGGAAGAGTGTGACTGAACCTCCTGACCCCGTGCAACAGGAAAAGTGTGACTAAAAATCCTGTCTCTGTACACCGGGAAGAGTGTGACTGAACCTCCTGTCCTCGTGCACTGGGAAGAGTGTGACTGAACCTCCTGTCTCTGTACACCGGGAAGAGTGTGACTGAACCTCCTGTCCCGATACACCGGGAAGAGTGTGACTGAACCTCCTGTCCCCATACACCAGGAAGAGTGTGACTGAACCTCCTGTCTCTGTATACGAGGAAGAGTGTGACTGAACCTCCTGTCTCTGTACCCCAGGAAGAGTGTGACTGAACCTCCTGTCTCTGTACATAGGGAAGAGTGTGACTGAACCTCCTGACCCCGTGCAACAGGAAAAGTGTGACTAAATATCCTGTCTCTGTACACCGGGAAGAGTGTGACTGAACCTCCTGTCCTCGTGCACTGGGAAGAGAGTGACTGAACCTCCTGTCCCCATGCACCGAGAAGAGTGTGACTGAACCTCCTGTCGCTGTACACCGTGAAGAGTGAGACTGAACACCCTGTCTCTGTACACCGTGAAGAGTGTGACTGAACCTCCTGTCTCTGTACACTGGGAAGAGTGTGACTGAACCTCCTGTCTCTGTACAACGGGAACAGTGTGACTGAACCTCCTGTCCCCATACACCAGGAAGAGTGTGACTGAACCTCCTGTCTCTGTACACCGGGAAGACTGTGACTGAACCTCCTGTCTCTGTACACCGGGAAGAGTGTGACTGAATCAACTGTCTCTGTACACCGGGAAGAGTGTGACTGAATCTCCTGTCCCTGTACATCCGAAAGAGTGTGACTGAATCTCCTGTCTCTGTACACCGGGAACCCTGTGACTTAACCTCCTGTCCCTGTACATTGGGAAGAGTGTGACAGAACCTCCTGTCCCCATACACCAGGAAGACCGTGACTGAACCTCCTGTCTCTGTACATCAGGAAGACTGTGACTGAACCTCCTGTCTCTGTACACCGGGAAGAGTGTGACTGAACCTCCTGTCCTCGTGCACTGGGAAGAGAGTGACTGAACCTCCTGTCCCCATGCACCGAGAAGAGTGTGACTGAACCTCCTGTCGCTGTACACCGTGAAGAGTGAGACTGAACACCCTGTCTCTGTACACCGTGAAGAGTGTGACTGAACCTCCTGTCTCTGTACACTGGGAAGAGTGTGACTGAACCTCCTGTCTCTGTACAACGGGAACAGTGTGACTGAACCTCCTGTCCCCATACACCAGGAAGAGTGTGACTGAACCTCCTGTCTCTGTACACCGGGAAGACTGTGACTGAACCTCCTGTCTCTGTACACCGGGAAGAGTGTGACTGAATCAACTGTCTCTGTACACCGGGAAGAGTGTGACTGAATCTCCTGTCCCTGTACATCCGAAAGAGTGTGACTGAATCTCCTGTCTCTGTACACCGGGAACCCTGTGACTTAACCTCCTGTCCCTGTACATTGGGAAGAGTGTGACAGAACCTCCTGTCCCCATACACCAGGAAGACCGTGACTGAACCTCCTGTCTCTGTACATCAGGAAGACTGTGACTGAACCTCCTGTCTCTGTACACCGGGAAGAGTGTGACTGAATCTCCTGTCTCTGTACAACGGGAAGACAGTGACTGAACCTCCTGTCTCTACACCGGGAGCAGTGTGACTGAACCTCCTGTCTCTGTACATCGGGAAGAGTGTGACTGAACCTCCTGTCTCTACACCGGGAGGAGTGCGACTTAACCTCCTGTCCCTGTACATTGGGAAGACTGTGACTGAACCTCATGTCCCCATACACCAGGAAGAGTGTGACTGAACATCCTATCCCCATGCACCGGGAAGAGTGTGACTGAACGTCCAGTCTCTGTATATCAGGAAGACTGTGACTGAACCTCCTCACCCCATACACCAGGAAGAGTGTGACTGAACCTCCTGTCCCCGTGCACTGGGAAGAGTGTGACTGAACCGCCTGTCCCCATGCACCAGGAAGAGTGTGACTGAACCTCCTGCCTCTGTACATCGTGAAGAGTGTGACTGAACACCCTGTCTCTGTACACCGTGAAGAGTGTGACTGAACCACATGTCTCTGTACATAGGGAAGAGTGTGACTGAACCTCCTGACCCCGTGCAACAGGAAAAGTGTGACTAAAAATCCTGTCTCTGTACACCGGGAAGAGTGTGACTGAACCTCCTGTCCTCGTGCACTGGGAAGAGTGTGACTGAACCTCCTGTCTCTGTACACCGGGAAGAGTGTGACTGAACCTCCTGTCCCGATACACCGGGAAGAGTGTGACTGAACCTCCTGTCCCCATACACCAGGAAGAGTGTGACTGAACCTCCTGTCTCTGTATACGAGGAAGAGTGTGACTGAACCTCCTGTCTCTGTACCCCAGGAAGAGTGTGACTGAACCTCCTGTCTCTGTAAACCGGGAAGAGTGTGACTGAACCTCCTGTCTCTGTACACCGGGAAGAGTGTGACTGAATCTCCTGTCCCCATAAACCAAGAAGATAGTGACTGAACCTCCTGTCTCTGTACACCGGGACGAGTGTGAGTGAACCTCATGTCCCCATACATCGGGAAGAGTGTGAGTGAACCTCCTGTCCCCATACAACAGGAAGAGTGTGACTGAACCTCCTGTCTCTGTAAACGAGGAAGAGTGTGACTGAACCTCCTTTCTCTGTGCATCGGGAAGAGTGTGACTGAACCTCCTGTCTCTGTACACCGGGAAGAGCGTGACTGAACCTCCTGTCACTGTACACCGGGAAGAGTGTGACTGAAGCTCTTGACCACATACCCTGGGACGACTGTGACTGAACCTCCTGTCTCTGTACACCGGGAGGAGTGTGACTGAACCTCCTGTCTCTGTACCCCAGGAAGAGTGTGACTGAACCTCCTGTCTCTGTACATCGGGAAGAGTGTGACTGAACGTCCTGTCCATGTACACCAGAAAGAGTGTGACTGAATCTCCTGTCTCTGTACACCGGGAACAGTGTGACTGAATCACCTGACTCTGTACACTGGGAAGAGTGTGACTGAACCTCCTGTCTCTGTACAACGGGAACAGTGTGACTGAACCTCCTGTCCCCATACACCAGGAAGAGTGTGACTGAACCTCCTGTCTCTGTACACCGGGAAGAGTGTGACTGAATCTCCTGTCTCTGTACAACGGGAATACAGTGACTGAACCTCCTGTCTCTACACCGGGAAAAGTGTGACTGAACCTCCTGTCTCTGTACATCGGGAAGAGTGTGACTGAACCTCCTGTCTCTACACCGGGAGGAGTGCGACTTAAGCTCCTGTCCCTGTACATTGGGAAGACTGTGACTGAACCTCATGTCCCCATACACCAGGAAGAGTGTGACTGAACATCCTATCCCCATGCACCGGGAAGAGTGTGACTGAACGTCCAGTCTCTGTATATCAGGAAGACTGTGACTGAACCTCCTCACCCCATACACCAGGAAGAGTGTGACTGAACCTCCTGTCCCCGTGCACTGGGAAGAGTGTGACTGAACCTCCTGTCCCCATGCACCAGGAAGAGTGTGACTGAACCTCCTGCCTCTGTACACCGTGAAGAGTGTGACTGAACACCCTGTCTCTGTACAGAGGGAAGAGTGTGACTGAACCTCCTGTCTCTGTACATCGGGAAGAGTGTGACTGAACCTCCTGTCCATGTACACCAGAAAGAGTGTGACTGAATCTCCTGTCTCTGTACACCGGGAACAGTGTGACTGAAAGTCCTGTCTCTGTACAACGGGATCAGTGTGCCTGAACCTCCTGTCCCCATACACCAGGAAGAGTGTGACTGAACCTCCTGTCTCTGTACACCTGGAAGACTGTGACTGAACCTCCTGTCTCTGTACAGCGGGAAGAGTGTGACTGAATCTGCTGTCTCTGTACACCGGGAAAAGTGTGACTGAATCTCCTGTCCCTGTACATCCGAAAGAGTGTGATCTGAATCTCCTGTCTCTGTACACCGGGAACCCTGTGACTTAACCTTCTGTCCCTGTACATAGGGAAGAGTGTGATAGAACCTCCTGTCCCCATACACCGGGAAGACTCTGACTGAACCTCCTGTCTCTGTACATCAGAAGACTGTGACTGAACCTCCTGTCCCGGTGCACCGGGAAGAGTGTGACTGAATCTCCTGTCTCTGTACACCGGGAAGACAGTGACTGAACCTCCTGTCTCTACACCGGAAGCAGTGTGACTGAACCTCCTGTCTCTGTACATCGGGAAGAGTGTGACTGAACCTCCTGTCTCTACACCGGGAGGAGTGCGACTTAACCTCCTGTCCCTGTACATTGGGAAGACTGTGACTGAACCTCCTGTCCCCATACACCAGGAAGACTGTGACTGAACCTCCTATCCCCATGCACCGGGAAGAGTGTGACTGAATGTCAGGTCTCTGTATATCAGGAAGACTGTGACTGAACCTCCTCTCCCCATACACCAGGAAAAGTGTGACTGAACCTCCTGTCCCCGTGCACTGGGAAGAGTGTGACTGAACCTCCTGTCCCCATGCACCAGGAAGTGTGTGAATGAACCTCCTGTCTCTGTACGCCGTGAAGAGTGTGACTGAACAGCCTGTCTCTGTACACCATGAAGAGTGTGACTGAACCTCCTGTCTCTGTACATAGGGAAGAGTGTGACTGAACCTCCTGACCCCGTGCAACAGGAAAAGTGTGACTAAAAATCCTGTCTCTGTACACCGGGAAGAGTGTGACTGAACCTCCTGTCCTCGTGCACTGGGAAGAGAGTGACTGAACCTCCTGTCCCCATGCACCGAGAAGAGTGTGACTGAACCTCCTGTCTCTGTACACCGTGAAGAGTGAGACTGAACACCCTGTCTCTGTACACCGTGAAGAGTGTGACTGAACCTCCTGTCTCTGTACACTGGGAAGAGTGTGACTGAACCTCCTGTCTCTGTACAACGGGAACAATGTGACTGAACCTCCTGTCCCCATACACCAGGAAGAGTGTGACTGAACCTCCTGTCTCTGTACACCGGGAAGACTGTGACTGAACCTCCTGTCTCTGTACAGCGGGAAGAGTGTGACTGAATCTCCTGTCTCTGTACACCGGGAAGAGTGTGACTGAATCTCCTGTCCCTGTACATCCGAAAGAGTGTGACTGAATCTCCTGTCTCTGTACACCGGGAACCCTGTGACTTAACCTCCTGTCCCTGTACATTGGGAAGAGTGTGACAGAACCTCCTGTCCCCATACACCAGGAAGACCGTGACTGAACCTCCTGTCTCTGTACATCAGGAAGACTGTGACTGAACCTCCTGTCTCTGTACACCGGGAAGAGTGTGACTGAATCTCCTGTCTCTGTACAACGGGAAGACAGTGACTGAACCTCCTGTCTCTACACCGGGAGCAGTGTGACTGAACCTCCTGTCTCTGTACATCGGGAAGAGTGTGACTGAACCTCCTGTCTCTACACCGGGAGGAGTGCGACTTAACCTCCTGTCCCTGTACATTGGGAAGACTGTGACTGAACCTCATGTCCCCATACACCAGGAAGAGTGTGACTGAACATCCTATCCCCATGCACCGGGAAGAGTGTGACTGAACGTCCAGTCTCTGTATATCAGGAAGACTGTGACTGAACGTCCTCACCCCATACACCAGGAAGAGTGGGACTGAACCTCTTGTCCCCGTGCACTGGGAAGAGTGTGACTGAACCTCCTGCCTCTGTACACCGTGAAGAGCGTGACTGAACACCCTGTCTCTGTACACCGTGAAGAGTGTGACTGAACCTCATGTCTCTGTACATAGGGAAGAGTGTGACTGAACCTCCTGACCCCGTGCAACAGGAAAAGTGTGACTAAAATTCCTGTCTCTGTACACCGGGAAGAGTGTGACTGAACCTCCTGTCCTCGTGCACTGGGAAGAGTGTGACTGAACCTCCTGTCTCTGTACACCGGGAAGAGTGTGACTGAACCTCCTGTCCCGATACACCGGGAAGAGTGTGACTGAAACTCCTGTCCCCATACACCAGGAAGAGTGTGACTGAACCTCCTGTCTCTGTATACGAGGAAGAGTGTGACTGAACCTCCTGTCTCTGTACCCCAGGAAGAGTGTGACTGAACCTCCTGTCTCTGTAAACCGGGAAGAGTGTGACTGAACCTCCTGTCTCTGTACACCGGGAAGAGTGTGACTGAATCTCCTGTCCCCATAAACCAAGAAGATAGTGACTGAACCTCCTGTCTCTGTACACCGGGAAGAGTGTGAGTGAACCTCATGTCCCCATACATCGGGAAGAGTGTGAGTGAACCTCCTGTCCCCATACAACAGGAAGAGTGTGACTGAACCTCCTGTCTCTGTAAACGAGGAAGAGTGTGACTGAACCTCCTTTCTCTGTGCATCGGGAAGAGTGTGACTGAACCTTCTGTCTCTGTACACCGGGAAGAGCGTGACTGAACCTCCTGTCTCTGTACACCGGGAAGAGTGTGACTGAACCTCCTGACCACATACCCTGGGACGACTGTGACTGAACCTCCTGTCTCTGTACACCGGGAGGAGTGTGACTGAACCTCCTGTCTCTGTACAGCGGGAAGAGTGTGACTGAACCTCCTGTCTCTGTACATCGGGAAGTGTGAGACTGAACGTCCTGTCCATGTACACCAGAAAGAGTGTGACTGAATCTCCTGTCTCTGTACACCGGGAACAGTGTGACTGAATCGCCTGTCTCTGTACACTGGGAAGAGTGTGACTGAACCTCCTGTCTCTGTACAACGGGAACAGTGTGACTGAACCTCCTGTCCCCATACACCAGGAAGAGTGTGACTGAACCTCCTGTCTCTGTACACCGGGAAGACTGTGACTGAACCTCCTGTCTCTGTACACCGGGAAGAGTGTGACTGAATCTCCTGTCTCTGTACACCGGGAAGAGTGTGACTGAATCTCCTGTCCCTGTACATCCGAAAGAGTGTGACTGAATCTCCTGTCTCTGTACACCGGGAACCCTGTGACTTAACCTCCTGTCCCTGTACATTGGGAAGAGTGTGACAGAACCTCCTGTCCCCATACACCAGGAAGACCGTGACTGAACCTCCTGTCTCTGTACATCAGGAAGACTGTGACTGAACCTCCTGTCTCTGTACACCGGGAAGAGTGTGACTGAATCTCCTGTCTCTGTACAACGGGAAGACAGTGACTGAACCTCCTGTCTCTACAACGGGAGCAGTGTGACGGAACCTCCTGTCTCTGTACATCGGGAAGAATGTGACTGAACCTCCTGTCTCTACACCGGGAGGAGTGCGACTTAACCTCCTGTCCCTGTACATTGGGAAGACTGTTACTGAACCTCATGTCCCCATACACCAGGAAGAGTGTGACTGAACATCCTATCCCCATGCACCGGGAAGAGTGTGACTGAACGTCCAGTCTCTGTATATCAGGAAGACAGTGACTGAACCTCCTCACCGCATACACCAGGAAGAGTGTGACTGAACCTCCTGTCCCCGTGCACTGGGAAGAGTGTGACTGAACCTCCTGTCCCCATGCACCAGGAAGAGTGTGACTGAACCTCCTGCCTCTGTACACCGTGAAGAGTGTGACTGAACACCCTGTCTCTGAACACCGGGAAGACTGTGACTGAACCTCCTGTCTCTGTACACCGGGAAGAGTGTGACTGAATCTCCTGTCTCTGTACACCGGGAAGAGTGTGACTGAATCTCCTGTCCCTGTACATCCGAAAGAGTGTGACTGAATCTCCTGTCTCTGTACACCGGGAACCCTGTGACTTAACCTCCTGTCCCTGTACATTGGGAAGAGTGTGACAGAACCTCCTGTCCCCATACACCAGGAAGACCGTGACTGAACCTCCTGTCTCTGTACATCAGGAAGACTGTGACTGAACCTCCTGTCTCTGTACACCGGGAAGAGTGTGACTGAATCTCCTGTCTCTGTACAATGGGAAGACAGTGACTGAACCTCCTGTCTCAACACCGGGAGCAGTGTGACTGAACCTCCTGTCTCTGTACATCGGGAAGAGTGTGACTGAACCTCCTGTCTCTACACCGGGAGGAGTGCGACTTAACCTCCTGTCCCTGTACATTGGGAAGACTGTGACTGAACCTCATGTCCCCATACACCAGGAAGAGTGTGACTGAACATCCTATCCCCATGCACCGGGAAGAGTGTGACTGAACGTCCAGTCTCTGTATATCAGGAAGACTGTGACTGAACGTCCTCACCCCATACACCAGGAAGAGTGGGACTGAACCTCTTGTCCCCGTGCACTGGGAAGAGTGTGACTGAACCTCCTGCCTCTGTACACCGTGAAGAGCGTGACTGAACACCCTGTCTCTGTACACCGTGAAGAGTGTGACTGAACCTCATGTCTCTGTACATAGGGAAGAGTGTGACTGAACCTCCTGACCCCGTGCAACAGGAAAAGTGTGACTAAAATTCCTGTCTCTGTACACCGGGAAGAGTGTGACTGAACCTCCTGTCCTCGTGCACTGGGAAGAGTGTGACTGAACCTCCTGTCTCTGTACACCGGGAAGAGTGTGACTGAACCTCCTGTCCCCATACACCGGGAAGAGTGTGACTGAACCTCCTGTCCCCATACACCAGGAAGAGTGTGACTGAACCTCCTGTCTCTGTATACGAGGAAGAGTGTGACTGAACCTCCTGTCTCTGTAC
The DNA here is from genome assembly GCA_026770705.1 of Isurus oxyrinchus. Classification (NCBI taxonomy): domain Eukaryota; kingdom Metazoa; phylum Chordata; class Chondrichthyes; order Lamniformes; family Lamnidae; genus Isurus; species Isurus oxyrinchus. Next base: position 71,708,228 of record JANJGN010000020.1, on the reverse strand, counting down.
CCCAGGAAGAGTGTGACTGAACCTCCTGTCTCTGTAAACCGGGAAGAGTGTGACTGAACCTCCTGTCTCTGTACACCGGGAAGAGTGTGACTGAATCTCCTGTCCCCATAAACCAAGAAGATAGTGACTGAACCTCCTGTCTCTGTACACCGGGAAGACTGTGAGTGAACCTCATGTCCCCATACATCGGGAAGAGTGTGAGTGAACCTCCTGTCCCCATACAACAGGAAGAGTGTGACTGAACCTCCTGTCTCTGTAAACGAGGAAGAGTGTGACTGAACCTCCTTTCTCTGTGCATCGGGAAGAGTGTGACTGAACCTTCTGTCTCTGTACACCGGGAAGAGCGTGACTGAACCTCCTGTCTCTGTACACCGGGAAGAGTGTGACTGAACCTCCTGACCACATACCCTGGGACGACTGTGACTGAACCTCCTGTCTCTGTACACCGGGAGGAGTGTGACTGAACCTCCTGTCTCTGTACAGCGGGAAGAGTGTGACTGAACCTCCTGTCTCTGTACATCGGGAAGTGTGAGACTGAACGTCCTGTCCATGTACACCAGAAAGAGTGTGACTGAATCTCCTGTCTCTGTACACCGGGAACAGTGTGACTGAATCGCCTGTCTCTGTACACTGGGAAGAGTGTGACTGAACCTCCTGTCTCTGTACAACGGGAACAGTGTGACTGAACCTCCTGTCCCCATACACCAGGAAGAGTGTGACTGAACCTCCTGTCTCTGTACACCGGGAAGACTGTGACTGAACCTCCTGTCTCTGTACACCGGGAAGAGTGTGACTGAATCTCCTGTCTCTGTACACCGGGAAGAGTGTGACTGAATCTCCTGTCCCTGTACATCCGAAAGAGTGTGACTGAATCTCCTGTCTCTGTACACCGGGAACCCTGTGACTTAACCTCCTGTCCCTGTACATTGGGAAGAGTGTGACAGAACCTCCTGTCCCCATACACCAGGAGGACCGTGACTGAACCTCCTGTCTCTGTACATCAGGAAGACTGTGACTGAACCTCCTGTCTCTGTACACCGGGAAGAGTGTGACTGAATCTCCTGTCTCTGTACAACGGGAAGACAGTGACTGAACCTCCTGTCTCTACAACGGGAGCAGTGTGACGGAACCTCCTGTCTCTGTACATCGGGAAGAGTGTGACTGAACCTCCTGTCTCTACACCGGGAGGAGTGCGACTTAACCTCCTGTCCCTGTACATTGGGAAGACTGTTACTGAACCTCATGTCCCCATACACCAGGAAGAGTGTGACTGAACATCCTATCCCCATGCACCGGGAAGAGTGTGACTGAACGTCCAGTCTCTGTATATCAGGAAGACTGTGACTGAACCTCCTCACCCCATACACCAGGAAGAGTGTGACTGAACCTCCTGTCCCCGTGCACTGGGAAGAGTGTGACTGAACCTCCTGTCCCCATGCACCAGGAAGAGTGTGACTGAACCTCCTGCCTCTGTACACCGTGAAGAGTGTGACTGAACACCCTGTCTCTGAACACCGGGAAGACTGTGACTGAACCTCCTGTCTCTGTACACCGGGAAGAGTGTGACTGAATCTCCTGTCTCTGTACACCGGGAAGAGTGTGACTGCATCTCCTGTCCCTGTACATCCGAAAGAGTGTGACTGAATCTCCTGTCTCTGTACACAGGGAACCCTGTGACTTAACCTCCTGTCCCTGTACATTGGGAAGAGTGTGACAGAACCTCCTGTCCCCATACACCAGGAAGACCGTGACTGAACCTCCTGTCTCTGTACATCAGGAAGACTGTGACTGAACCTCCTGTCTCTGTACACCGGGAAGAGTGTGACTGAATCTCCTGTCTCTGTACAACGGGAAGACAGTGACTGAACCTCCTGTCTCAACACCGGGAGCAGTGTGACTGAACCTCCTGTCACTGTACATCGGGAAGAGTGTGACTGAACCTCCTGTCTCTACACTGGGAGGAGTGCGACTTAACCTCCTGTCCCTGTACATTGGGAAGACTGTGACTGAACCTCATGTCCCCATACACCAGCAAGAGTGTGACTGAACATCCTATCCCCATGCACCGGGAAGAGTGTGACTGAACGTCCAGTCTCTGTATATCAGGAAGACTGTGACTGAACCTCCTCACCCCATACACCAGGAAGAGTGGGACTGAACCTCTTGTCCCCGTGCACTGGGAAGAGTGTGACTGAACCTCCTGCCTCTGTACACCGTGAAGAGCGTGACTGAACACCCTGTCTCTGTACACCGTGAAGAGTGTGACTGAACCTCATGTCTCTGTACATAGGGAAGAGTGTGACTGAACCTCCTGACCCCGTGCAACAGGAAAAGTGTGGCTAAAATTCTTGTCTCTGTACACCGGGAAGAGTGTGACTGAACCTCCTGTCCTCGTGCACTGGGAAGAGTGTGACTGAACCTCCTGTCTCTGTACACCGGGAAGAGTGTGACTGAACCTCCTGTCCCCATACACCAGGAAGAGTGTGACTGAACCTCCTGTCTCTGTATACGAGGAAGAGTGTGACTGAACCTCCTGTCTCTGTACCCCAGGAAGAGTGTGACTGAACCTCCTGTCTCTGTAAACCGGGAAGAGTGTGACTGAACGTCCTGTCCATGTACACCAGAAAGAGTGTGACTGAATCTCCTGTCTCTGTACACCGGGAACAGTGGGACTGAATCGCCTGTCTCTGTAGACTGGGAAGAGTGTGACTGAACCTCCTGTCTCTGTACTACGGGAACAGTGTGACTGAACCTCCTGTCCCCATACACCAGGAAGAGTGTGACTGAACCTCCTGTCTCTGTACACCGGGAAGACTGTGACTGAACCTCCTGTCTCTGTACACCGGGAAGAGTGTGACTGAATCTCCTGTCTCTGTACACCGGGAAGAGTGTGACTGAATCTCCAGTCCCTGTACATCTGAAAGAGTGTGACTGAATCTCCTGTCTCTGTACACCGGGAACCCTGTGACTTAACCTCCTGTCCCTGTACATTGGGAAGAGTGTGACTGAACCTCCTGTCCCCATACACCAGGAAGACCGCGACTGAACCTCCTGTCTCTGTACATCAGGAAGACTGTGACTGAACCTCCTGTCTCTGTACACCGGGAAGAGTGTGACTGAATCTCCTGTCTCTGTACAACGGGAATACAGTGACTGAACCTCCTGTCTCTACAACGGGAGCAGTGTGACGGAACCTCCTGTCTCTGTACATCGGGAAGAGTGTGACTGAACCTCCTGTCTCTACACCGGGAGGAGTGCGACTTAACCTCCTGTCCCTGTACATTGGGAAGACTGTGACTGAACCTCATGTCCACATACACCAGGAAGAGTGTGACTGAACATCCAGTCTCTGTATATCAGGAAGACTGTGACTGAACCTCCTCACCCCATACACCAGGAAGAGTGTGACTGAACCTCCTGTCCCCGTGCACTGGGAAGAGTGTGACTGAACCTCCTGTCCCCATGCACCAGGAAGAGTGTGACTGAACCTCCTGCCTCTGTACACCGTGAAGAGTGTGACTGAACCTCATGTCTCTGTACAAAGGGAAGAGTGTGACTGAACCTCCTGACCCCGTGCAACAGGAAAAGTGTGACTAAAAATCCTGTCTCCGTACACCGGGAAGAGTGTGACTGAACCTCCTGTCCTCGTGCACTGGGAAGAGTGTGACTGAACCTCCTGTCTCTGTACACCGGGAAGAGTGTGACTGAACCTCCTGTCCCCATACACCGGGAAGAGTGTGACTGAACCTCCTGTCCCCATACACCAGGAAGAGTGTGACTGAACCTCCTGTCTCTGTATACGAGGAAGAGTGTGACTGAACCTCCTGTCTCTGTACCCCAGGAAGAGTGTGACTGAACCTCCTGTCTCTGTAAACCGGGAAGAGTGTGACTGAACCTCCTGTCTCTGTACACCGGGAAGAGTGTGACTGAATCTCCTGTCCCCATAAACCAAGAAGATAGTGACTGAACCTCCTGTCTCTGTACACCGGGAAGACTGTGAGTGAACCTCATGTCCCCATACATCGGGAAGAGTGTGAGTGAACCTCCTGTCCCCATACAACAGGAAGAGTGTGACTGAACCTCCTGTCTCTGTAAACGAGGAAGAGTGTGACTGAACCTCCTTTCTCTGTGCATCGGGAAGAGTGTGACTGAACCTTCTGTCTCTGTACACCGGGAAGAGCGTGACTGAACCTCCTGTCTCTGTACACCGGGAAGAGTGTGACTGAACCTCCTGACCACATACCCTGGGACGACTGTGACTGAACCTCCTGTCTCTGTACACCGGGAGGAGTGTGACTGAACCTCCTGTCTCTGTACAGCGGGAAGAGTGTGACTGAACCTCCTGTCTCTGTACATCGGGAAGTGTGAGACTGAACGTCCTGTCCATGTACACCAGAAAGAGTGTGACTGAATCTCCTGTCTCTGTACACCGGGAACAGTGTGACTGAATCGCCTGTCTCTGTACACTGGGAAGAGTGTGACTGAACCTCCTGTCTCTGTACAACGGGAACAGTGTGACTGAACCTCCTGTCCCCATACACCAGGAAGAGTGTGACTGAACCTCCTGTCTCTGTACACCGGGAAGACTGTGACTGAACCTCCTGTCTCTGTACACCGGGAAGAGTGTGACTGAATCTCCTGTCTCTGTACACCGGGAAGAGTGTGACTGAATCTCCTGTCCCTGTACATCCGAAAGAGTGTGACTGAATCTCCTGTCTCTGTACACCGGGAACCCTGTGACTTAACCTCCTGTCCCTGTACATTGGGAAGAGTGTGACAGAACCTCCTGTCCCCATACACCAGGAGGACCGTGACTGAACCTCCTGTCTCTGTACATCAGGAAGACTGTGACTGAACCTCCTGTCTCTGTACACCGGGAAGAGTGTGACTGAATCTCCTGTCTCTGTACAACGGGAAGACAGTGACTGAACCTCCTGTCTCTACAACGGGAGCAGTGTGACGGAACCTCCTGTCTCTGTACATCGGGAAGAGTGTGACTGAACCTCCTGTCTCTACACCGGGAGGAGTGCGACTTAACCTCCTGTCCCTGTACATTGGGAAGACTGTTACTGAACCTCATGTCCCCATACACCAGGAAGAGTGTGACTGAACATCCTATCCCCATGCACCGGGAAGAGTGTGACTGAACGTCCAGTCTCTGTATATCAGGAAGACTGTGACTGAACCTCCTCACCCCATACACCAGGAAGAGTGTGACTGAACCTCCTGTCCCCGTGCACTGGGAAGAGTGTGACTGAACCTCCTGTCCCCATGCACCAGGAAGAGTGTGACTGAACCTCCTGCCTCTGTACACCGTGATGAGTGTGACTGAACACCCTGTCTCTGAACACCGGGAAGACTGTGACTGAACCTCCTGTCTCTGTACACCGGGAAGAGTGTGACTGAATCTCCTGTCTCTGTACACCGGGAAGAGTGTGACTGCATCTCCTCTCCCTGTACATCCGAAAGAGTGTGACTGAATCTCCTGTCTCTGTACACAGGGAACCCTGTGACTTAACCTCCTGTCCCTGTACATTGGGAAGAGTGTGACAGAACCTCCTGTCCCCATACACCAGGAAGACCGTGACTGAACCTCCTGTCTCTGTACATCAGGAAGACTGTGACTGAACCTCCTGTCTCTGTACACCGGGAAGAGTGTGACTGAATCTCCTGTCTCTGTACAACGGGAAGACAGTGACTGAACCTCCTGTCTCAACACCGGGAGCAGTGTGACTGAACCTCCTGTCTCTGTACATCGGGAAGAGTGTGACTGAACCTCCTGTCTCTACACCGGGAGGAGTGCGACTTAACCTCCTGTCCCTGTACATTGGGAAGACTGTGACTGAACCTCATGTCCCCATACACCAGCAAGAGTGTGACTGAACATCCTATCCCCATGCACCGGGAAGAGTGTGACTGAACGTCCAGTCTCTGTATATCAGGAAGACTGTGACTGAACCTCCTCACCCCATACACCAGGAAGAGTGGGACTGAACCTCTTGTCCCCGTGCACTGGGAAGAGTGTGACTGAACCTCCTGCCTCTGTACACCGTGAAGAGCGTGACTGAACACCCTGTCTCTGTACACCGTGAAGAGTGTGACTGAACCTCATGTCTCTGTACATAGGGAAGAGTGTGACTGAACCTCCTGACCCCGTGCAACAGGAAAAGTGTGGCTAAAATTCTTGTCTCTGTACACCGGGAAGAGTGTGACTGAACCTCCTGTCCTCGTGCACTGGGAAGAGTGTGACTGAACCTCCTGTCTCTGTACACCGGGAAGAGTGTGACTGAACACCCTGTGCCGATACACCGGGAAGAGTGTGACTGAACCTCCTGTCTCTGTATACGAGGAAGAGTGTGACTGAACCTCATGTCTCTGTACATAGGGAAGAGTGTGACTGAACCTCCTGACCCCGTGCAAGAGGAAAAGTGTGACTAAAATTCTTGTCTCTGTACACCGGGAAGAGTGTGACTGAACCTCCTGTCCTCGTGCACTGGGAAGAGTGTGACTGAACCTCCTGTCTCTGTACACCGGGAAGAGTGTGACTGAACCTCCTGTCCCCATACACCAGGAAGAGTGTGACTGAACCTCCTGTCTCTGTATACGAGGAAGAGTGTGACTGAACCTCCTGTCTCTGTACCCCAGGAAGAGTGTGACTGAACCTCCTGTCTCTGTAAACCGGGAAGAGTGTGACTGAACGTCCTGTCCATGTACACCAGAAAGAGTGTGACTGAATCTCCTGTCTCTGTACACCGGGAACAGTGGGACTGAATCGCCTGTCTCTGTAGACTGGGAAGAGTGTGACTGAACCTCCTGTCTCTGTACTACGGGAACAGTGTGACTGAACCTCCTGTCCCCATACACCAGGAAGAGTGTGACTGAACCTCCTGTCTCTGTACACCGGGAAGACTGTGACTGAACCTCCTGTCTCTGTACACCGGGAAGAGTGTGACTGAATCTCCTGTCTCTGTACACCGGGAAGAGTGTGACTGAATCTCCAGTCCCTGTACATCTGAAAGAGTGTGACTGAATCTCCTGTCTCTGTACACCGGGAACCCTGTGACTTAACCTCCTGTCCCTGTACATTGGGAAGAGTGTGACAGAACCTCCTGTCCCCATACACCAGGAAGACCGCGACTGAACCTCCTGTCTCTGTACATCAGGAAGACTGTGACTGAACCTCCTGTCTCTGTACACCGGGAAGAGTGTGACTGAATCTCCTGTCTCTGTACAACGGGAATACAGTGACTGAACCTCCTGTCTCTACAACGGGAGCAGTGTGACGGAACCTCCTGTCTCTGTACATCGGGAAGAGTGTGACTGAACCTCCTGTCTCTACACCGGGAGGAGTGCGACTTAACCTCCTGTCCCTGTACATTGGGAAGACTGTGACTGAACCTCATGTCCACATACACCAGGAAGAGTGTGACTGAACATCCAGTCTCTGTATATCAGGAAGACTGTGACTGAACCTCCTCACCCCATACACCAGGAAGAGTGTGACTGAACCTCCTGTCCCCGTGCACTGGGAAGAGTGTGACTGAACCTCCTGTCCCCATGCACCAGGAAGAGTGTGACTGAACCTCCTGCCTCTGTACACCGTGAAGAGTGTGACTGAACCTCATGTCTCTGTACAAAGGGAAGAGTGTGACTGAACCTCCTGACCCCGTGCAACAGGAAAAGTGTGACTAAAAATCCTGTCTCCGTACACCGGGAAGAGTGTGACTGAACCTCCTGTCCTCGTGCACTGGGAAGAGTGTGACTGAACCTCCTGTCTCTGTACACCGGGAAGAGTGTGACTGAACCTCCTGTCCCCATACACCGGGAAGAGTGTGACTGAACCTCCTGTCCCCATACACCAGGAAGAGTGTGACTGAACCTCCTGTCTCTGTATACGAGGAAGAGTGTGACTGAACCTCCTGTCTCTGTACCCCAGGAAGAGTGTGACTGAACCTCCTGCCTCTGTAAACCGGGAAGAGTGTGACTGAACCTCCTGTCTCTGTACACCGGGAAGAGCGTGACTGAACATCCTATCTCTGTACACCGGGAAGAGTGTGACTGAAACTCCTGTCCCCATACCCCGGGAAGACTGTGACTGAAACTCCTGTCTCTGTGCACCGGGAGGAGTGTGACAGAACCTCCTGTCTCTGTACAGCGGGAAGAGTGTGACTGAACCTCATGTCCCCATAGACCAGGAAGAGTGTGACTGAACATCCTATCCCCATGCACCGGGAAGAGTGTGACTGAACGTCCAGTCTCTGTATATCAGGAAGACTGTGACTGAACCTCCTCACCCCATACACCAGGAAGAGTGTGACTGAACCTCCTGTCCCCGTGCACTGGGAAGAGTGTGACTGAACCTCCTGTCCCCATGCACCAGGAAGAGTGTGACTGAACCTCCTGCCTCTGTACACCGTGAAGAGTGTGACTGAACACCCTGTCTCTGAACACCGTGAACAGTGTGACTGAACCTCATGTCTCTGTACATAGGGAAGAGTGTGACTGAACCTCCTGACCCCGTGCAACAGGAAAAGTGTGACTAAAAATCCTGTCCCGTACACCGGGAAGAGTGTGACTGAACCTCCTGTCCTCGTGCACTGGGAAGAGTGTGACTGAACCTCCTGTCTCTGTACACCGGGAAGAGTGTGACTGAACCTCCTGTCCCCATACACCGGGAAGAGTGTGACTGAACCTCCTGTCCCCATACACCAGGAAGAGTGTGACTGAACCTCCTGTCTTTGTATACGAGGAAGAGTGTGACTGAACCTCCTGTCTCTGTACCCCAGGAAGAGTGTGACTGAACCTCCTGTCTCTGTACCCCAGGAAGAGTGTGACTGAATCTCCTGTCTCTGTACAACGGGAAGACAGTGACTGAACCTCCTGTCTCTACAACGGGAGCAGTGTGACTGAACCTCCTGTCTCTGTACATCGGGAAGAGTGTTACTGAACCTCCTGTCTCTACACCGGGAGGAGTGCGACTTAACCTCCTGTCCCTGTACATTGGGAAGACTGTGACTGAACCTCATGTCCCCATACACCAGGAAGAGTGTGACTGAACATCCTATCCCCATGCACCGGGAAGAGTGTGACTGAACGTCCAGTCTCTGTATATCAGGAAGACTGTGACTGAACCTCCTCACCCCATACACCAGGAAGAGTGTGACTGAACCTCCTGTCCCCGTGCACTGGGAAGAGTGTGACTGAACCTCCTGTCCCCATGCACCAGGAAGAGTGTGACTGAACCTCCTGCCTCTGTACACCGTGAAGAGTGTGACTGAACACCCTGTCTCTGAACACCGTGAACAGTGTGACTGAACCTCATGTCTCTGTACATAGGGATGAGTGTGACTGAACCTCCTGACCCCGTGCAACAGGAAAAGTGTGACTAAAAATCCTGTCTCTGTACACTGGGAAGAGTGTGACTGAACCTCCTGTCTCTGTACACCGGGAAGAGTGTGACTGAACACCCTGTGCCGATACACCGGGAAGAGTGTGACTGAACCTCCTGTCTCTGTATACGAGGAAGAGTGTGACTGAACCTCATGTCTCTGTACATAGGGAAGAGTGTGACTGAACCTCCTGACCCCGTGCAAGAGGAAAAGTGTGACTAAAATTCTTGTCTCTGTACACCGGGAAGAGTGTGACTGAACCTCCTGTCCTCGTGCACTGGGAAGAGTGTGACTGAACCTCCTGTCTCTGTACACCGGGAAGAGTGTGACTGAACCTCCTGTCCCCATACACCAGGAAGAGTGTGACTGAACCTCCTGTCTCTGTATACGAGGAAGAGTGTGACTGAACCTCCTGTCTCTGTACCCCAGGAAGAGTGTGACTGAACCTCCTGTCTCTGTAAACCGGGAAGAGTGTGACTGAACGTCCTGTCCATGTACACCAGAAAGAGTGTGACTGAATCTCCTGTCTCTGTACACCGGGAACAGTGGGACTGAATCGCCTGTCTCTGTAGACTGGGAAGAGTGTGACTGAACCTCCTGTCTCTGTACTACGGGAACAGTGTGACTGAACCTCCTGTCCCCATACACCAGGAAGAGTGTGACTGAACCTCCTGTCTCTGTACACCGGGAAGACTGTGACTGAACCTCCTGTCTCTGTACACCGGGAAGAGTGTGACTGAATCTCCTGTCTCTGTACACCGGGAAGAGTGTGACTGAATCTCCAGTCCCTGTACATCTGAAAGAGTGTGACTGAATCTCCTGTCTCTGTACACCGGGAACCCTGTGACTTAACCTCCTGTCCCTGTACATTGGGAAGAGTGTGACAGAACCTCCTGTCCCCATACACCAGGAAGACCGCGACTGAACCTCCTGTCTCTGTACATCAGGAAGACTGTGACTGAACCTCCTGTCTCTGTACACCGGGAAGAGTGTGACTGAATCTCCTGTCTCTGTACAACGGGAATACAGTGACTGAACCTCCTGTCTCTACAACGGGAGCAGTGTGACGGAACCTCCTGTCTCTGTACATCGGGAAGAGTGTGACTGAACCTCCTGTCTCTACACCGGGAGGAGTGCGACTTAACCTCCTGTCCCTGTACATTGGGAAGACTGTGACTGAACCTCATGTCCACATACACCAGGAAGAGTGTGACTGAACATCCAGTCTCTGTATATCAGGAAGACTGTGACTGAACCTCCTCACCCCATACACCAGGAAGAGTGTGACTGAACCTCCTGTCCCCGTGCACTGGGAAGAGTGTGACTGAACCTCCTGTCCCCATGCACCAGGAAGAGTGTGACTGAACCTCCTGCCTCTGTACACCGTGAAGAGTGTGACTGAACCTCATGTCTCTGTACAAAGGGAAGAGTGTGACTGAACCTCCTGACCCCGTGCAACAGGAAAAGTGTGACTAAAAATCCTGTCTCCGTACACCGGGAAGAGTGTGACTGAACCTCCTGTCCTCGTGCACTGGGAAGAGTGTGACTGAACCTCCTGTCTCTGTACACCGGGAAGAGTGTGACTGAACCTCCTGTCCCCATACACCGGGAAGAGTGTGACTGAACCTCCTGTCCCCATACACCAGGAAGAGTGTGACTGAACCTCCTGTCTCTGTATACGAGGAAGAGTGTGACTGAACCTCCTGTCTCTGTACCCCAGGAAGAGTGTGACTGAACCTCCTGCCTCTGTAAACCGGGAAGAGTGTGACTGAACCTCCTGTCTCTGTACACCGGGAAGAGCGTGACTGAACATCCTATCTCTGTACACCGGGAAGAGTGTGACTGAAACTCCTGTCCCCATACCCCGGGAAGACTGTGACTGAAACTCCTGTCTCTGTGCACCGGGAGGAGTGTGACAGAACCTCCTGTCTCTGTACAGCGGGAAGAGTGTGACTGAACCTCATGTCCCCATAGACCAGGAAGAGTGTGACTGAACATCCTATCCCCATGCACCGGGAAGAGTGTGACTGAACGTCCAGTCTCTGTATATCAGGAAGACTGTGACTGAACCTCCTCACCCCATACACCAGGAAGAGTGTGACTGAACCTCCTGTCCCCGTGCACTGGGAAGAGTGTGACTGAACCTCCTGTCCCCATGCACCAGGAAGAGTGTGACTGAACCTCCTGCCTCTGTACACCGTGAAGAGTGTGACTGAACACCCTGTCTCTGAACACCGTGAACAGTGTGACTGAACCTCATGTCTCTGTACATAGGGAAGAGTGTGACTGAACCTCCTGACCCCGTGCAACAGGAAAAGTGTGACTAAAAATCCTGTCCCGTACACCGGGAAGAGTGTGACTGAACCTCCTGTCCTCGTGCACTGGGAAGAGTGTGACTGAACCTCCTGTCTCTGTACACCGGGAAGAGTGTGACTGAACCTCCTGTCCCCATACACCGGGAAGAGTGTGACTGAACCTCCTGTCCCCATACACCAGGAAGAGTGTGACTGAACCTCCTGTCTTTGTATACGAGGAAGAGTGTGACTGAACCTCCTGTCTCTGTACCCCAGGAAGAGTGTGACTGAACCTCCTGTCTCTGTACCCCAGGAAGAGTGTGACTGAATCTCCTGTCTCTGTACAACGGGAAGACAGTGACTGAACCTCCTGTCTCTACAACGGGAGCAGTGTGACTGAACCTCCTGTCTCTGTACATCGGGAAGAGTGTTACTGAACCTCCTGTCTCTACACCGGGAGGAGTGCGACTTAACCTCCTGTCCCTGTACATTGGGAAGACTGTGACTGAACCTCATGTCCCCATACACCAGGAAGAGTGTGACTGAACATCCTATCCCCATGCACCGGGAAGAGTGTGACTGAACGTCCAGTCTCTGTATATCAGGAAGACTGTGACTGAACCTCCTCACCCCATACACCAGGAAGAGTGTGACTGAACCTCCTGTCCCCGTGCACTGGGAAGAGTGTGACTGAACCTCCTGTCCCCATGCACCAGGAAGAGTGTGACTGAACCTCCTGCCTCTGTACACCGTGAAGAGTGTGACTGAACACCCTGTCTCTGAACACCGTGAACAGTGTGACTGAACCTCATGTCTCTGTACATAGGGATGAGTGTGACTGAACCTCCTGACCCCGTGCAACAGGAAAAGTGTGACTAAAAATCCTGTCCCGTACACCGGGAAGAGTGTGACTGAACCTCCTGTCCTCGTGCACTGGGAAGAGTGTGACTGAACCTCCTGTCTCTGTACACCGGGAAGAGTGTGACTGAACCTCCTGTCCCCATACACCGGGAAGAGTGTGACTGAACCTCCTGTCCCCATACACCAGGAAGAGTGTGACTGAACCTCCTGTCTTTGTATACGAGGAAGAGTGTGACTGAACCTCCTGTCTCTGTACCCCAGGAAGAGTGTGACTGAACCTCCTGTCTCTGTAAACCGGGAAGAGTGTGACTGAACCTCCTGTCTCTGTACACCGGGAAGAGCGTGACTGAACATCCTATCTCTGTACACCGGGAAGAGTGTGACTGAAACTCCTGTCCCCATACCCCGGGAAGACTGTGACTGAAACTCCTGTCTCTGTGCACCGGGAGGAGTGTGACAGAACCTCCTGTCTCTGTACAGTGGGAAGAGTGTGACTGAACCTCATGTCCCCATACACCAGGAAGAGTGTGACTGAACATCCTATCCCCATGCACCGGGAAGAGTGTGACTGAACGTCCAGTCTCTGTATATCAGGAAGACTGTGACTGAACCTCCTCACCCCATACACCAGGAAGAGTGTGACTGAACCTCCTGTCCCCGTGCACTGGGAAGAGTGTGACTGAACCTCCTGTCCCCATACACCAGGAAGAGTGTGACTGAACCTCCTGCCTCTGTACACCGTGCAGAGTGTGACTGAACGCCCTGTCTCTGTACACCGTGAAGAGTGTGACTGAACCTCATGTCTCTGTACATAGGGAAGAGTGTGACTGAACCTCCTGACCCCGTGCAACAGGAAAAGTGTGACTAAAAATCCTGTCTCTGTACACCGGGAAGAGTGTGACTGAACCTCCTGTCCCGATACACCGGGAAGAGTGTGACTGAACCTCCTGTCCCCATACACCAGGAAGAGTGTGACTGAACCACCTGTCTCTGTATACGAGGAAGAGTGTGACTGAACCTCCTGTCTCTGTACCCAATGAAGAGTGTGACTGAACCTCCTGTCTCTGTAAACCGGGAAGAGTGTGACTGAACCTCCTGTCTCTGTACACCGGGAAGAGTGTGACTGAATCTCCTGTCCCCATAAACCAAGAAGATAGTGACTGAACCTCCTGTCTCTGTACACCGGGAAGACTGTGAGTGAACCTCATGTCCCCATACATCGGGAAGAGTGTGAGTGAACCTCCTGTCCCCATACAACAGGAAGAGTGTGACTGAACCTCCTGTCTCTGTAAACGAGGAAGAGTGTGACTGAACCTCCTTTCTCTGTGCATCGGGAAGAGTGTGACTGAACCTCCTGTCTCTGTACACCGGGAAGAGCGTGACTGAACCTCCTGTCTCTGTACACCGGGAAGAGTGTGACTGAACCTCCTGACCACATACCCTGGGACGACTGTGACTGAACCTCCTGTCTCTGTACACCGGGAGGAGTGTGACTGAACCTCCTGTCTCTGTACAGCGGGAAGACTGTGACTGAACCTCCTGTCCATGTACACCAGAAAGAGTGTGACTGAATCTCCTGTCTCTGTACACCGGGAACAGTGTGACTGAATCGCTTGTCTCTGTACACTGGGAAGAGTGTGACTGAACCTCCTGTCTCTGTACAACGGGAATAGTGTGACTGAACCTCCTGTCCCCATACACCAGGAAGAGTGTGACTGAACCTCCTGTCTCTGTGCACCGGGAAGACTGTGACTGAACCTCCTGTCTCTGTACACCGGGAAGAGTGTGACTGAATCTCCTGTCTCTGTACACCGGGAAGAGTGTGACTGAATCTCCTGTCCCTGTACATCCGAAAGAGTGTGACTGAATCTCCTGTCTCTGTACACCGGGAACCCTGTGACTTAACCTCCTGTCCCTGTACATTGGGAAGAGTGTGACAGAACCTCCTGTCCCCATACACCAGGAAGACCGTGACTGCACCTCCTGTCTCTGTATATCAGGAAGACTGTGACTGAACCTCCTGTCTCTGTACACCGGGAAGAGTGTGACTGAATCTCCTGTCTCTGTACAACGGGAAGACAGTGACTGAACCTCCTGTCTCTACAACGGGAGCAGTGTGACTGAACCTCCTGTCTCTGTACATCGGGAAGAGTGTTACTGAACCTCCTGTCTCTACACCGGGAGGAGTGCGACTTAACCTCCTGTCCCTGTACATTGGGAAGACTGTGACTGAACCTCATGTCCCCATACACCAGGAAGAGTGTGACTGAACATCCTATCCCCATGCACCGGGAAGAGTGTGACTGAACGTCCAGTCTCTGTATATCAGGAAGACTGTGACTGAACCTCCTCACCCCATACACCAGGAAGAGTGTGACTGAACCTCCTGTCCCCGTGCACTGGGAAGAGTGTGACTGAACCTCCTGTCCCCATGCACCAGGAAGAGTGTGACTGAACCTCCTGCCTCTGTACACCGTGAAGAGTGTGACTGAACACCCTGTCTCTGAACACCGTGAACAGTGTGACTGAACCTCATGTCTCTGTACATAGGGAAGAGTGTGACTGAACCTCCTGACCCCGTGCCACAGGAAAAGTGTGACTAAAAATCCTGTCTCCGTACACCGGGAAGAGTGTGACTGAACCTCCTGTCCTCGTGCACTGGGAAGAGTGTGACTGAACCTCCTGTCTCTGTACACCGGGAAGAGTGTGACTGAACCTCCTGTCCCCATACATCGGGAAGAGTGTGACTGAACCTCCTGTCCCCATACACCAGGAAGAGTGTGACTGAACCACCTGTCTCTGTATACGAGGAAGAGTGTGACTGAACCTCCTGTCTCTGTACCCCAGGAAGAGTGCGACTGAACCTCCTGTCTCTGTAAACCGGGAAGAGTGTGACTGAACCTCCTGTCTCTGTACACCGGGAAGAGCGTGACTGAACATCCTATCTCTGTACACCGGGAAGAGTGTGACTGAAACTCCTGTCCCCATACCCCGGGAAGACTGTGACTGAAACTCCTGTCTCTGTGCACCGGGAGCAGTGTGACAGAACCTCCTGTCTCTGTACAGCGGGAAGAGTGTGACTGAACCTCCTGTCTCTGTACATCGGGAAGAGTGTGCCTGAACCTCCTGTCCATGTACACCAGAAAGAGTGAGACTGAATCTCCTGTCTCTGTACACCGGGAACAGTGTGACTGAATCACCTGTCTCTGTACACTGGGAACAGTGTGACTGAACCTCCTGTCCCCATACACCAGGAAGAGTGTGACTGAACCTCCTGTCTCTACACCGGGAGGAGTGCGACTTAACCTCCTGTCCCTGTACATTGGGAAGACTGTGACTGAACCTCCTGTCCCCATACACCAGGAAGAGTGTGACTGAACATCCTATCCCCATGCACCGGGAAGAGTGTGACTGAAAGTTCAGTCTCTGTATATCAGGAAGACTGTGAATGAACCTCCTCTCCCCATACACCAGGAAGAGTGTGACTGAACCTCCTGTCCCCGTGCACTGGGAAGAGTGTGACTGAACCTCCTGTCCCCATGCACCAGGAAGAGTGTGACTGAACCTCCTGTCCCCATACACCAGGAAGAGTGTGACTGAACCTCCTGTCTCTGTATACCAGGAAGAGTGTGACTGAACCTCCTGTCTCTGTACCCCAGGAAGAGTGTGACTGAACCTCCTGTCTCTGTAAACCGGGAAGAGTGTGACTGAACCTCCTGTCTCTGTACACCGGGAAGAGCGTGACTGAACATCCTGTCTCTGTACACCGGGAAGAGTGTGACTGAAACTCCTGTCTCTGTACACCAGCAAGAGTGTGACTGAACCTCCTGTCTCTGTACCCCAGGAAGAGTGTGACTGAACCTCCTGTCTCTGTAAACCGGGAAGAGTGTGACTGAAGCTCCTGTCTCTGTACACCGGGAAGAGCGTGACTGAACATCCTGTCTCTGTACACCGGGAAGAGTGTGACTGAAACTCCTGTCCCCATACCACGGGAAGACTGTGACTGAACCTCCTGTCTCTGTGCACTGGGAGGAGTGTGACTGAACCTCCTGGCTCTGTACAGCGGGAAGAGTGTGACTGAACCTCCTGTCTCTGTACATCGGGAAGAGTGTGACTGAACCTCCTGTCCGTGTACACCAGAAAGTGTGAGACGGAATCTCCTGTCTCTGTACAGCGGGAACAGTGTGAATGAATCACCTGTCTCTGTACTCTGGAAACAGTGTGACTGAACCTCCTGTCCCCATACACCAGGAAGAGTGTGACTGAACCACCTGACTCTGTACACCGGGAAGAATGTGACTGAATCTCCTGTCTCTGTACACCGGGAAGAGTGTGACTGAATCTCCTGTCCATGTACATTGGGTAGAGTGTGACAGAACCTTCTGTCCCCATACACCAGGAAGACTGTGACTGAACCTCCTGTCACTGTACATCAGGAACACTGTGACTGAACCTCCTGTCCCGGTGCACCGGGAAGAGTGTGACTGAATCTCCTGTCTCTGTACACCGGGAAGACAGTGACTGAACCTCCTGTCTCTACACCGGGAGCAGTGTGACTGAACCTCCTGTCTCTGTACATCGGGAAGAGTGTGACTGAACCTCCTGTCTCTACACCGGGAGGAGTGCGACTTAACCTCCTGTCCCTGTACATTGGGAAGACTGTGACTGAACCTCCTGTCCCCATACACCAGGAAGAGTGTGACTGAACCTCCTGTCCCAGTGCACTGGGAAGAGTGTGACTGAACCTCCTGTCCCCATGCACAAGGAAGAGTGTGACTGAACCTCCTGTCTCTGTGCACCGTGAAGAGTGTGACTGAACACCCTGTCTCTGTACACTGTGAAGATTGTGACTGAACCTCCTGTCTCTGTACATAGGGAAGAGTGTGACTGAACCTCCTGACCCCGTGCAACAGGAAAAGTGTGACTAAAAATCCTGTCTCTGTACACCGGGAAGAGTGTGACTGAACCTCCTGTCCTCGTGCACTGGGAAGAGTGTGACTGAACCTCCTGTCCCCATGCACCGAGAAGAGTGTGACTGAACCTCCTGTCTCTGTACACCGGGAAGAGTGTGACTGAACCTCCTGTCCCCATACACCGGGAAGAGTGTGACTGAAGCTCCTGTCTCTGTATACCGGAAGAGTGTGACTGAACCTCCTGTCTCTGTACCCCAGGAAGAGTGTGACTGAACCTCCTGTCCCTGAAAACCGGGAAGAGTGTGACTGAACATCCTGTCTCTGTACCCCAGGAAGAGTGTGACTGAACCTCCTGTCCCTGAAAACCGGGAAGAGTGTGACTGAACATCCTGTTCCCATACCCCGGGAAGACTGTGACTGAACCTCCTGTCTCTGTGGACCGGGAGGAGTGTGACTGAACCTCCTGTCTCTGCACAGCGGGAAGAGTGTGACTGAAACTCCTGTCTCAGCACATCGGGAAGAGTGTGACTGAACCACC
Organism: Isurus oxyrinchus; assembly: GCA_026770705.1. Classification (NCBI taxonomy): domain Eukaryota; kingdom Metazoa; phylum Chordata; class Chondrichthyes; order Lamniformes; family Lamnidae; genus Isurus; species Isurus oxyrinchus. Next base: position 71,690,233 of record JANJGN010000020.1, on the reverse strand, counting down.
TGTCCATGTACACCAGAAAGAGTGTGACTGAATCTCCTGTCTCTGTACACCGGGAAGAGTGTGACTGAATCACCTGTCTCTGTACACTGGGAAGAGTGTGACTGAACCTCCTGTCTCTGTACACCGGGAAGAGTGTGACTGAACCTCCTGTCTCTGCACACCGGGAAGAATGTGACTGAATCTCCTGTCTCTGTACACCGGGAAGAGTGTGACTGAATCTCCTGTCCCTGTGCATCCGAAAGAGTGTGACTGAACCTCCTGTCTCTGTACACCGGGAAGAGTGTGACTGAACCACCTGTCTCTGTACACTGGGAAGAATGTGACTGAATCTCCTGTCTCTGTACACCGGGAAGAGTGTGACTGAACCTCCTGTCTCGGCACAACGGCAAGAATGTGACTGAATCTCCTGTCTCTGTACACCGGGAAGAGTGTGACTGAATCTCCTGTCCCTGTACATCCGAAAGAGTGTGACGGAACCTCCTGTCTCTGTACACCGGGAAGAGTGTGACAGAACCAACTGTCTCTGTACACCGGGAAGAATGTGACTGAATCTCCTGTCTCTGTACACCGGGAAGAGTGTGACTGAATCTCCTGTCCCTGTACATCCGAAAGAGTGTGACTGAACCTCCTGTCTCTGTACAGCGGGAAGAGTGTGACTGAACCTCCTGTCTTTGTACATCGGGAAGAGTGTGACTGAACCTCCTGTCTCTGTACACCGGGAAGAGCGTGACTGAAACTCATTGCTCTGTACAGCGGGAAGAGTGTGACTGAACATCCTGTCTCTGTACACCAGGAAGGGTGTGACTGAACCTCCTATCTCTGTACATCAGGAAGACTGTGACTGAACCTCCTGTCCCCATGCACCGGGAAGAGTGTGACTGAACCTACTGTCTATGTACATAGGGAAGAGTGTGACTGAACCTCCTGACCCCGTGCAACAGGAAAAGTGTGACTGAAAATCCTGTCTCTGTACACCGGGAAGAGTGTGACTGAACCTCCTGTCCTCGTGCACTGGGAAGAGTGTGACTGAACCTCCTGTCCCCATGCACCGAGAAGAGTGTGACTGAACCTCCAGTCTCTGTACACCGGGAAGAGTGTGACTGACCTCCTGTCTCCGTACATCGGGAAGAGTGTAACTGAACCTCCTGTCTCCGTACATCGGAAAGACTGTGACTGAACCTCCTGTCCCCATGCACCGGGAAGAATGTGACTGAATATCCTGTCCCTCTACATCGGAAAGAGTGCGACTGAATCTCCTGTCTCTGCACACCGGGAAGACTGTGACTAAACCTCCTGTCTCTGTACATTGGGAAGACTGTGACAGAACCTCCTGTCCCCATGCACCGGGAAGAGTGTGACTGAACCTCCGGTCTCTGGACAATGGGAAGATTGTGACTGAACCTCCTGACCACATACCCAGGGACGACTGTGACTGAACCTCCTGTCTCTGTACACCGGGAGGAGTGTGACTGAACCTCCTGTCTCTGTACAGCGGGAAGAGTGTGACTGAACCTCCTGTCCCTGTACATCCGAAAGAGTGTGACTGAATCTCCTGTCTCTGTACACCGGGAACCCTGTGACTTAACCTCCTGTCCCTGTACATTGGGAAGAGTGTGACAGAACCTCCTGTCCCCATACACCAGGAAGACCGCGACTGAACCTCCTGTCTCTGTACATCAGGAAGACTGTGACTGAACCTCCTGTCTCTGTACACCGGGAAGAGTGTGACTGAATCTCCTGTCTCTGTACAACGGGAATACAGTGACTGAACCTCCTGTCTCTACAACGGGAGCAGTGTGACGGAACCTCCTGTCTCTGTACATCGGGAAGAGTGTGACTGAACCTCCTGTCTCTACACCGGGAGGAGTGCGACTTAACCTCCTGTCCCTGTACATTGGGAAGACTGTGACTGAACCTCATGTCCACATACACCAGGAAGAGTGTGACTGAACATCCAGTCTCTGTATATCAGGAAGACTGTGACTGAACCTCCTCACCCCATACACCAGGAAGAGTGTGACTGAACCTCCTGTCCCCGTGCACTGGGAAGAGTGTGACTGAACCTCCTGTCCCCATGCACCAGGAAGAGTGTGACTGAACCTCCTGCCTCTGTACACCGTGAAGAGTGTGACTGAACCTCATGTCTCTGTACAAAGGGAAGAGTGTGACTGAACCTCCTGACCCCGTGCAACAGGAAAAGTGTGACTAAAAATCCTGTCTCCGTACACCGGGAAGAGTGTGACTGAACCTCCTGTCCTCGTGCACTGGGAAGAGTGTGACTGAACCTCCTGTCTCTGTACACCGGGAAGAGTGTGACTGAACCTCCTGTCCCCATACACCGGGAAGAGTGTGACTGAACCTCCTGTCCCCATACACCAGGAAGAGTGTGACTGAACCTCCTGTCTCTGTATACGAGGAAGAGTGTGACTGAACCTCCTGTCTCTGTACCCCAGGAAGAGTGTGACTGAACCTCCTGCCTCTGTAAACCGGGAAGAGTGTGACTGAACCTCCTGTCTCTGTACACCGGGAAGAGCGTGACTGAACATCCTATCTCTGTACACCGGGAAGAGTGTGACTGAAACTCCTGTCCCCATACCCCGGGAAGACTGTGACTGAAACTCCTGTCTCTGTGCACCGGGAGGAGTGTGACAGAACCTCCTGTCTCTGTACAGCGGGAAGAGTGTGACTGAACCTCATGTCCCCATAGACCAGGAAGAGTGTGACTGAACATCCTATCCCCATGCACCGGGAAGAGTGTGACTGAACGTCCAGTCTCTGTATATCAGGAAGACTGTGACTGAACCTCCTCACCCCATACACCAGGAAGAGTGTGACTGAACCTCCTGTCCCCGTGCACTGGGAAGAGTGTGACTGAACCTCCTGTCCCCATGCACCAGGAAGAGTGTGACTGAACCTCCTGCCTCTGTACACCGTGAAGAGTGTGACTGAACACCCTGTCTCTGAACACCGTGAACAGTGTGACTGAACCTCATGTCTCTGTACATAGGGAAGAGTGTGACTGAACCTCCTGACCCCGTGCAACAGGAAAAGTGTGACTAAAAATCCTGTCCCGTACACCGGGAAGAGTGTGACTGAACCTCCTGTCCTCGTGCACTGGGAAGAGTGTGACTGAACCTCCTGTCTCTGTACACCGGGAAGAGTGTGACTGAACCTCCTGTCCCCATACACCGGGAAGAGTGTGACTGAACCTCCTGTCCCCATACACCAGGAAGAGTGTGACTGAACCTCCTGTCTTTGTATACGAGGAAGAGTGTGACTGAACCTCCTGTCTCTGTACCCCAGGAAGAGTGTGACTGAACCTCCTGTCTCTGTACCCCAGGAAGAGTGTGACTGAATCTCCTGTCTCTGTACAACGGGAAGACAGTGACTGAACCTCCTGTCTCTACAACGGGAGCAGTGTGACTGAACCTCCTGTCTCTGTACATCGGGAAGAGTGTTACTGAACCTCCTGTCTCTACACCGGGAGGAGTGCGACTTAACCTCCTGTCCCTGTACATTGGGAAGACTGTGACTGAACCTCATGTCCCCATACACCAGGAAGAGTGTGACTGAACATCCTATCCCCATGCACCGGGAAGAGTGTGACTGAACGTCCAGTCTCTGTATATCAGGAAGACTGTGACTGAACCTCCTCACCCCATACACCAGGAAGAGTGTGACTGAACCTCCTGTCCCCGTGCACTGGGAAGAGTGTGACTGAACCTCCTGTCCCCATGCACCAGGAAGAGTGTGACTGAACCTCCTGCCTCTGTACACCGTGAAGAGTGTGACTGAACACCCTGTCTCTGAACACCGTGAACAGTGTGACTGAACCTCATGTCTCTGTACATAGGGATGAGTGTGACTGAACCTCCTGACCCCGTGCAACAGGAAAAGTGTGACTAAAAATCCTGTCCCGTACACCGGGAAGAGTGTGACTGAACCTCCTGTCCTCGTGCACTGGGAAGAGTGTGACTGAACCTCCTGTCTCTGTACACCGGGAAGAGTGTGACTGAACCTCCTGTCCCCATACACCGGGAAGAGTGTGACTGAACCTCCTGTCCCCATACACCAGGAAGAGTGTGACTGAACCTCCTGTCTTTGTATACGAGGAAGAGTGTGACTGAACCTCCTGTCTCTGTACCCCAGGAAGAGTGTGACTGAACCTCCTGTCTCTGTAAACCGGGAAGAGTGTGACTGAACCTCCTGTCTCTGTACACCGGGAAGAGCGTGACTGAACATCCTATCTCTGTACACCGGGAAGAGTGTGACTGAAACTCCTGTCCCCATACCCCGGGAAGACTGTGACTGAAACTCCTGTCTCTGTGCACCGGGAGGAGTGTGACAGAACCTCCTGTCTCTGTACAGTGGGAAGAGTGTGACTGAACCTCATGTCCCCATACACCAGGAAGAGTGTGACTGAACATCCTATCCCCATGCACCGGGAAGAGTGTGACTGAACGTCCAGTCTCTGTATATCAGGAAGACTGTGACTGAACCTCCTCACCCCATACACCAGGAAGAGTGTGACTGAACCTCCTGTCCCCGTGCACTGGGAAGAGTGTGACTGAACCTCCTGTCCCCATACACCAGGAAGAGTGTGACTGAACCTCCTGCCTCTGTACACCGTGCAGAGTGTGACTGAACGCCCTGTCTCTGTACACCGTGAAGAGTGTGACTGAACCTCATGTCTCTGTACATAGGGAAGAGTGTGACTGAACCTCCTGACCCCGTGCAACAGGAAAAGTGTGACTAAAAATCCTGTCTCTGTACACCGGGAAGAGTGTGACTGAACCTCCTGTCCCGATACACCGGGAAGAGTGTGACTGAACCTCCTGTCCCCATACACCAGGAAGAGTGTGACTGAACCACCTGTCTCTGTATACGAGGAAGAGTGTGACTGAACCTCCTGTCTCTGTACCCAATGAAGAGTGTGACTGAACCTCCTGTCTCTGTAAACCGGGAAGAGTGTGACTGAACCTCCTGTCTCTGTACACCGGGAAGAGTGTGACTGAATCTCCTGTCCCCATAAACCAAGAAGATAGTGACTGAACCTCCTGTCTCTGTACACCGGGAAGACTGTGAGTGAACCTCATGTCCCCATACATCGGGAAGAGTGTGAGTGAACCTCCTGTCCCCATACAACAGGAAGAGTGTGACTGAACCTCCTGTCTCTGTAAACGAGGAAGAGTGTGACTGAACCTCCTTTCTCTGTGCATCGGGAAGAGTGTGACTGAACCTCCTGTCTCTGTACACCGGGAAGAGCGTGACTGAACCTCCTGTCTCTGTACACCGGGAAGAGTGTGACTGAACCTCCTGACCACATACCCTGGGACGACTGTGACTGAACCTCCTGTCTCTGTACACCGGGAGGAGTGTGACTGAACCTCCTGTCTCTGTACAGCGGGAAGACTGTGACTGAACCTCCTGTCCATGTACACCAGAAAGAGTGTGACTGAATCTCCTGTCTCTGTACACCGGGAACAGTGTGACTGAATCGCTTGTCTCTGTACACTGGGAAGAGTGTGACTGAACCTCCTGTCTCTGTACAACGGGAATAGTGTGACTGAACCTCCTGTCCCCATACACCAGGAAGAGTGTGACTGAACCTCCTGTCTCTGTGCACCGGGAAGACTGTGACTGAACCTCCTGTCTCTGTACACCGGGAAGAGTGTGACTGAATCTCCTGTCTCTGTACACCGGGAAGAGTGTGACTGAATCTCCTGTCCCTGTACATCCGAAAGAGTGTGACTGAATCTCCTGTCTCTGTACACCGGGAACCCTGTGACTTAACCTCCTGTCCCTGTACATTGGGAAGAGTGTGACAGAACCTCCTGTCCCCATACACCAGGAAGACCGTGACTGCACCTCCTGTCTCTGTATATCAGGAAGACTGTGACTGAACCTCCTGTCTCTGTACACCGGGAAGAGTGTGACTGAATCTCCTGTCTCTGTACAACGGGAAGACAGTGACTGAACCTCCTGTCTCTACAACGGGAGCAGTGTGACTGAACCTCCTGTCTCTGTACATCGGGAAGAGTGTTACTGAACCTCCTGTCTCTACACCGGGAGGAGTGCGACTTAACCTCCTGTCCCTGTACATTGGGAAGACTGTGACTGAACCTCATGTCCCCATACACCAGGAAGAGTGTGACTGAACATCCTATCCCCATGCACCGGGAAGAGTGTGACTGAACGTCCAGTCTCTGTATATCAGGAAGACTGTGACTGAACCTCCTCACCCCATACACCAGGAAGAGTGTGACTGAACCTCCTGTCCCCGTGCACTGGGAAGAGTGTGACTGAACCTCCTGTCCCCATGCACCAGGAAGAGTGTGACTGAACCTCCTGCCTCTGTACACCGTGAAGAGTGTGACTGAACACCCTGTCTCTGAACACCGTGAACAGTGTGACTGAACCTCATGTCTCTGTACATAGGGAAGAGTGTGACTGAACCTCCTGACCCCGTGCCACAGGAAAAGTGTGACTAAAAATCCTGTCTCCGTACACCGGGAAGAGTGTGACTGAACCTCCTGTCCTCGTGCACTGGGAAGAGTGTGACTGAACCTCCTGTCTCTGTACACCGGGAAGAGTGTGACTGAACCTCCTGTCCCCATACATCGGGAAGAGTGTGACTGAACCTCCTGTCCCCATACACCAGGAAGAGTGTGACTGAACCACCTGTCTCTGTATACGAGGAAGAGTGTGACTGAACCTCCTGTCTCTGTACCCCAGGAAGAGTGCGACTGAACCTCCTGTCTCTGTAAACCGGGAAGAGTGTGACTGAACCTCCTGTCTCTGTACACCGGGAAGAGCGTGACTGAACATCCTATCTCTGTACACCGGGAAGAGTGTGACTGAAACTCCTGTCCCCATACCCCGGGAAGACTGTGACTGAAACTCCTGTCTCTGTGCACCGGGAGCAGTGTGACAGAACCTCCTGTCTCTGTACAGCGGGAAGAGTGTGACTGAACCTCCTGTCTCTGTACATCGGGAAGAGTGTGCCTGAACCTCCTGTCCATGTACACCAGAAAGAGTGAGACTGAATCTCCTGTCTCTGTACACCGGGAACAGTGTGACTGAATCACCTGTCTCTGTACACTGGGAACAGTGTGACTGAACCTCCTGTCCCCATACACCAGGAAGAGTGTGACTGAACCTCCTGTCTCTACACCGGGAGGAGTGCGACTTAACCTCCTGTCCCTGTACATTGGGAAGACTGTGACTGAACCTCCTGTCCCCATACACCAGGAAGAGTGTGACTGAACATCCTATCCCCATGCACCGGGAAGAGTGTGACTGAAAGTTCAGTCTCTGTATATCAGGAAGACTGTGAATGAACCTCCTCTCCCCATACACCAGGAAGAGTGTGACTGAACCTCCTGTCCCCGTGCACTGGGAAGAGTGTGACTGAACCTCCTGTCCCCATGCACCAGGAAGAGTGTGACTGAACCTCCTGTCCCCATACACCAGGAAGAGTGTGACTGAACCTCCTGTCTCTGTATACCAGGAAGAGTGTGACTGAACCTCCTGTCTCTGTACCCCAGGAAGAGTGTGACTGAACCTCCTGTCTCTGTAAACCGGGAAGAGTGTGACTGAACCTCCTGTCTCTGTACACCGGGAAGAGCGTGACTGAACATCCTGTCTCTGTACACCGGGAAGAGTGTGACTGAAACTCCTGTCTCTGTACACCAGCAAGAGTGTGACTGAACCTCCTGTCTCTGTACCCCAGGAAGAGTGTGACTGAACCTCCTGTCTCTGTAAACCGGGAAGAGTGTGACTGAAGCTCCTGTCTCTGTACACCGGGAAGAGCGTGACTGAACATCCTGTCTCTGTACACCGGGAAGAGTGTGACTGAAACTCCTGTCCCCATACCACGGGAAGACTGTGACTGAACCTCCTGTCTCTGTGCACTGGGAGGAGTGTGACTGAACCTCCTGGCTCTGTACAGCGGGAAGAGTGTGACTGAACCTCCTGTCTCTGTACATCGGGAAGAGTGTGACTGAACCTCCTGTCCGTGTACACCAGAAAGTGTGAGACGGAATCTCCTGTCTCTGTACAGCGGGAACAGTGTGAATGAATCACCTGTCTCTGTACTCTGGAAACAGTGTGACTGAACCTCCTGTCCCCATACACCAGGAAGAGTGTGACTGAACCACCTGACTCTGTACACCGGGAAGAATGTGACTGAATCTCCTGTCTCTGTACACCGGGAAGAGTGTGACTGAATCTCCTGTCCATGTACATTGGGTAGAGTGTGACAGAACCTTCTGTCCCCATACACCAGGAAGACTGTGACTGAACCTCCTGTCACTGTACATCAGGAACACTGTGACTGAACCTCCTGTCCCGGTGCACCGGGAAGAGTGTGACTGAATCTCCTGTCTCTGTACACCGGGAAGACAGTGACTGAACCTCCTGTCTCTACACCGGGAGCAGTGTGACTGAACCTCCTGTCTCTGTACATCGGGAAGAGTGTGACTGAACCTCCTGTCTCTACACCGGGAGGAGTGCGACTTAACCTCCTGTCCCTGTACATTGGGAAGACTGTGACTGAACCTCCTGTCCCCATACACCAGGAAGAGTGTGACTGAACCTCCTGTCCCAGTGCACTGGGAAGAGTGTGACTGAACCTCCTGTCCCCATGCACAAGGAAGAGTGTGACTGAACCTCCTGTCTCTGTGCACCGTGAAGAGTGTGACTGAACACCCTGTCTCTGTACACTGTGAAGATTGTGACTGAACCTCCTGTCTCTGTACATAGGGAAGAGTGTGACTGAACCTCCTGACCCCGTGCAACAGGAAAAGTGTGACTAAAAATCCTGTCTCTGTACACCGGGAAGAGTGTGACTGAACCTCCTGTCCTCGTGCACTGGGAAGAGTGTGACTGAACCTCCTGTCCCCATGCACCGAGAAGAGTGTGACTGAACCTCCTGTCTCTGTACACCGGGAAGAGTGTGACTGAACCTCCTGTCCCCATACACCGGGAAGAGTGTGACTGAAGCTCCTGTCTCTGTATACCGGAAGAGTGTGACTGAACCTCCTGTCTCTGTACCCCAGGAAGAGTGTGACTGAACCTCCTGTCCCTGAAAACCGGGAAGAGTGTGACTGAACATCCTGTCTCTGTACCCCAGGAAGAGTGTGACTGAACCTCCTGTCCCTGAAAACCGGGAAGAGTGTGACTGAACATCCTGTTCCCATACCCCGGGAAGACTGTGACTGAACCTCCTGTCTCTGTGGACCGGGAGGAGTGTGACTGAACCTCCTGTCTCTGCACAGCGGGAAGAGTGTGACTGAAACTCCTGTCTCAGCACATCGGGAAGAGTGTGACTGAACCACCTGTCCATGTACACCAGAAAGAGTGTGACTGAATCTCCTGTCTCTGTACACCGGGAAGAGTGTGACTGAATCACCTGTCTCTGTACACTGGGAAGAGTGTGACTGAACCTCCTGTCTCTGTACACCGGGAAGAGTGTGACTGAACCTCCTGTCTCTGCACACCGGGAAGAATGTGACTGAATCTCCTGTCTCTGTACACCGGGAAGAGTGTGACTGAATCTCCTGTCCCTGTGCATCCGAAAGAGTGTGACTGAACCTCCTGTCTCTGTACACCGGGAAGAGTGTGACTGAACCACCTGTCTCTGTACACTGGGAAGAATGTGACTGAATCTCCTGTCTCTGTACACCGGGAAGAGTGTGACTGAACCTCCTGTCTCGGCACAACGGCAAGAATGTGACTGAATCTCCTGTCTCTGTACACCGGGAAGAGTGTGACTGAATCTCCTGTCCCTGTACATCCGAAAGAGTGTGACGGAACCTCCTGTCTCTGTACACCGGGAAGAGTGTGACAGAACCAACTGTCTCTGTACACCGGGAAGAATGTGACTGAATCTCCTGTCTCTGTACACCGGGAAGAGTGTGACTGAATCTCCTGTCCCTGTACATCCGAAAGAGTGTGACTGAACCTCCTGTCTCTGTACAGCGGGAAGAGTGTGACTGAACCTCCTGTCTTTGTACATCGGGAAGAGTGTGACTGAACCTCCTGTCTCTGTACACCGGGAAGAGCGTGACTGAAACTCATTGCTCTGTACAGCGGGAAGAGTGTGACTGAACATCCTGTCTCTGTACACCAGGAAGGGTGTGACTGAACCTCCTATCTCTGTACATCAGGAAGACTGTGACTGAACCTCCTGTCCCCATGCACCGGGAAGAGTGTGACTGAACCTACTGTCTATGTACATAGGGAAGAGTGTGACTGAACCTCCTGACCCCGTGCAACAGGAAAAGTGTGACTGAAAATCCTGTCTCTGTACACCGGGAAGAGTGTGACTGAACCTCCTGTCCTCGTGCACTGGGAAGAGTGTGACTGAACCTCCTGTCCCCATGCACCGAGAAGAGTGTGACTGAACCTCCAGTCTCTGTACACCGGGAAGAGTGTGACTGACCTCCTGTCTCCGTACATCGGGAAGAGTGTAACTGAACCTCCTGTCTCCGTACATCGGAAAGACTGTGACTGAACCTCCTGTCCCCATGCACCGGGAAGAATGTGACTGAATATCCTGTCCCTCTACATCGGAAAGAGTGCGACTGAATCTCCTGTCTCTGCACACCGGGAAGACTGTGACTAAACCTCCTGTCTCTGTACATTGGGAAGACTGTGACAGAACCTCCTGTCCCCATGCACCGGGAAGAGTGTGACTGAACCTCCGGTCTCTGGACAATGGGAAGATTGTGACTGAACCTCCTGACCACATACCCAGGGACGACTGTGACTGAACCTCCTGTCTCTGTACACCGGGAGGAGTGTGACTGAACCTCCTGTCTCTGTACAGCGGGAAGAGTGTGACTGAACCTCCTGTCTCTGTACATCGGGAAGAGTGTGACTGAACCTCCTGTCCATGTACACCAGAAAGAGTGTGACTGAATCTCCTGTCTCTGTACATCGGGAACAGTGTGACTGAATCGCCTGTCTCTGTACACTGGGAAGAGTGTGACTGAACCTCCTGTCTCTGTACAACGGGAATAGTGTGACTGAACCTCCTGTCCCCATACACCAGGAAGAGTGTGACTGAATCTCCTGTCACTGTACACCGGGAAGAGTGTGACTGAATCTCCTGTCCCTGTACATCCGAAAGAGTGTGACTGAATCTCCTGTCTCTGTACACCAGGAACCCTGTGACTTAACCTCCTGTCCCTGTACATTGGGAAGAGTGTGACAGAACCTCCTGTCCCCATACACCAGGAAGACCGTGACTGAACCTCCTGTCTCTGTACATCAGGAAGACTGTGACTGAACCTCCTGTCTCTGTACACCGGGAAGAGTGTGACTGAATCTCCTGTCTCTGCACAACGGGAAGACAGTGACTGAACCTCCTGTCTCTACAACGGGAGCAGTGTGACTGAACCTCCTGTCTCTGTACATTGGGAAGAGTGTTACTGAACCTCCTGTCTCTACACCGGGAGGAGTGCGACTTAACCTCCTGTCCCTGTACATTGGGAAGACTGTGACTGAACCTCATGTCCCCATACACCAGGAAGAGTGTGACTGAACATCCTATCCCCATGCACCGGGAAGAGTGTGACTGAACGTCCAGTCTCTGTATATCAGGAAGACTGTGACTGAACCTCCTCACCCCATACACCAGGAAGAGTGTGACTGAACCTCCTGTCCCCGTGCACTGGGAAGAGTGTGACTGAACCTCCTGTCCCCATGCACCAGGAAGAGTGTGACTGAACCTCCTGCCTCTGTACACCGTGAAGAGTGTGACTGAACACCCTGTCTCTGAACACCGTGAACAGTGTGACTGAACCTCATGTCTCTGTACATAGGGAAGAGTGTGACTGAACCTCCTGACCCCGTGCAACAGGAAAAGTGTGACTAAAAATCCTATCCCGTACACCGGGAAGAGTGTGACTGAACATCCTGTCCTCGTGCACTGGGAAGAGTGTGACTGAACCTCCTGTCTCTGTACACCGGGAAGAGTGTGACTGAACCTCCTGTCCCTATACACCGGGAAGAGTGTGACTGAACCTCCTGTCTTTGTATACGAGGAAGAGTGTGACTGAACCTCCTGTCTCTGTACCCCAGGAAGAGTGCGACTGAACCTCCTGTCTCTGTAAACCGGGAAGAGTGTGACTGAACCTCCTGTCTCTGTACACCGGGAAGAGCGTGACTGAACATCCTATCTCTGTACACCGGGAAGAGTGTGACTGAAACTCCTGTCCCCATACCCCGGGAAGACTGTGACTGAAACTCCTGTCTCTGTGCACCGGGAGGAGTGTGACAGAACCTCCTGTCTCTGTACAGCGGGAAGAGTGTGACTGAACCTCATGTCCCCATACACCAGGAAGAGTGTGACTGAACATCCTATCCCCATGCACCGGGAAGAGTGTGACTGAACGTCCAGTCTCTGTATATCAGGAAGACTGCGACTGAACCTCCTCACCCCATACACCAGGAAGAGTGTGACTGAACCTCCTGTCCCCGTGCACTGGGAAGAGTGTGACTGAACCTCCTGTCCCCATACACCAGGAAGAGTGTGACTGAACCACCTGCCTTTGTACACCGTGAAGAGTGTGACTGAACACCCTGTCTCTGTACACCGTGAAGAGTGTGACTGAACCTTATGTCTCTGTACATAGGGAAGAGTGTGACTGAACCTCCTGACCCCGTGCAACAGGAAAAGTGTGACTAAAAATCCTGTCTCTGTACACCGGGAAGAGTGTGACTGAACCTCCTGTCCCGATACACCGGGAAGAGTGTGACTGAACCTCCTGTCCCATACACCAGGAAGAGTGTGACTGAACCACCTGTCTCTGTATACGAGGAAGAGTGTGACTGAACCTCCTGTCTCTGTACCCCATGAAGAGTGTGACTGAACCTCCTGTCTCTGTAAACCGGGAAGAGTGTGACTGAACCTCCTGTCTCTGTACACCGGGAAGAGTGTGACTGAATCTCCTGTCCCCATAAACCAAGAAGATAGTGACTGAACCTCCTGTCTCTGTACACCGGGAAGAGTGTGAGTGAACCTCATGTCCCCATACATCGGGAAGAGTGTGAGTGAACCTCCTGTCCCCATACAACAGGAAGAGTGTGACTGAACCTCCTGTCTCTGTAAACGAGGAAGAGTGTGACTGAACCTCCTTTCTCTGTGCATCGGGAAGAGTGTGACTGAACCTCCTGTCTCTGTACACCGGGAAGAGCGTGACTGAACCTCCTGCCTCTGTACACCGTGAAGAGTGTGACTGAACCTCATGTCTCTGTACAAAGGGAAGAGTGTGACTGAACCTCCTGACCCCGTGCAACAGGAAAAGTGTGACTAAAAATCCTGTCTCCGTACACCGGGAAGAGTGTGACTGAACCTCCTGTCCTCGTGCACTGGGAAGAGTGTGACTGAACCTCCTGTCTCTGTACACCGGGAAGAGTGTGACTGAACCTCCTGTCCCCATACACCGGGAAGAGTGTGACTGAACCTCCTGTCCCCATACACCAGGAAGAGTGTGACTGAACCTCCTGTCTCTGTATACGAGGAAGAGTGTGACTGAACCTCCTGTCTCTGTACCCCAGGAAGAGTGTGACTGAACCTCCTGCCTCTGTAAACCGGGAAGAGTGTGACTGAACCTCCTGTCTCTGTACACCGGGAAGAGCGTGACTGAACATCCTATCTCTGTACACCGGGAAGAGTGTGACTGAAACTCCTGTCCCCATACCCCGGGAAGACTGTGACTGAAACTCCTGTCTCTGTGCACCGGGAGGAGTGTGACAGAACCTCCTGTCTCTGTACAGCGGGAAGAGTGTGACTGAACCTCATGTCCCCATACACCAGGAAGAGTGTGACTGAACATCCTATCCCCATGCACCGGGAAGAGTGTGACTGAACGTCCAGTCTCTGTATATCAGGAAGACTGTGACTGAACCTCCTCACCCCATACACCAGGAAGAGTGTGACTGAACCTCCTGTCCCCGTGCACTGGGAAGAGTGTGACTGAACCTCCTGTCCCCATGCACCAGGAAGAGTGTGACTGAACCTCCTGCCTCTGTACACCGTGAAGAGTGTGACTGAACACCCTGTCTCTGAACACCGTGAACAGTGTGACTGAACCTCATGTCTCTGTACATAGGGAAGAGTGTGACTGAACCTCCTGACCCCGTGCAACAGGAAAAGTGTGACTAAAAATCCTGTCCCGTACACCGGGAAGAGTGTGACTGAACCTCCTGTCCTCGTGCACTGGGAAGAGTGTGACTGAACCTCCTGTCTCTGTACACCGGGAAGAGTGTGACTGAACCTCCTGTCCCCATACACCGGGAAGAGTGTGACTGAACCTCCTGTCCCCATACACCAGGAAGAGTGTGACTGAACCTCCTGTCTTTGTATACGAGGAAGAGTGTGACTGAACCTCCTGTCTCTGTACCCCAGGAAGAGTGTGACTGAACCTCCTGTCTCTGTACCCCAGGAAGAGTGTGACTGAATCTCCTGTCTCTGTACAACGGGAAGACAGTGACTGAACCTCCTGTCTCTACAACGGGAGCAGTGTGACTGAACCTCCTGTCTCTGTACATCGGGAAGAGTGTTACTGAACCTCCTGTCTCTACACCGGGAGGAGTGCGACTTAACCTCCTGTCCCTGTACATTGGGAAGACTGTGACTGAACCTCATGTCCCCATACACCAGGAAGAGTGTGACTGAACATCCTATCCCCATGCACCGGGAAGAGTGTGACTGAACGTCCAGTCTCTGTATATCAGGAAGACTGTGACTGAACCTCCTCACCCCATACACCAGGAAGAGTGTGACTGAACCTCCTGTCCCCGTGCACTGGGAAGAGTGTGACTGAACCTCCTGTCCCCATGCACCAGGAAGAGTGTGACTGAACCTCCTGCCTCTGTACACCGTGAAGAGTGTGACTGAACACCCTGTCTCTGAACACCGTGAACAGTGTGACTGAACCTCATGTCTCTGTACATAGGGATGAGTGTGACTGAACCTCCTGACCCCGTGCAACAGGAAAAGTGTGACTAAAAATCCTGTCCCGTACACCGGGAAGAGTGTGACTGAACCTCCTGTCCTCGTGCACTGGGAAGAGTGTGACTGAACCTCCTGTCTCTGTACACCGGGAAGAGTGTGACTGAACCTCCTGTCCCCATACACCGGGAAGAGTGTGACTGAACCTCCTGTCCCCATACACCAGGAAGAGTGTGACTGAACCTCCTGTCTTTGTATACGAGGAAGAGTGTGACTGAACCTCCTGTCTCTGTACCCCAGGAAGAGTGTGACTGAACCTCCTGTCTCTGTAAACCGGGAAGAGTGTGACTGAACCTCCTGTCTCTGTACACCGGGAAGAGCGTGACTGAACATCCTATCTCTGTACACCGGGAAGAGTGTGACTGAAACTCCTGTCCCCATACCCCGGGAAGACTGTGACTGAAACTCCTGTCTCTGTGCACCGGGAGGAGTGTGACAGAACCTCCTGTCTCTGTACAGTGGGAAGAGTGTGACTGAACCTCATGTCCCCATACACCAGGAAGAGTGTGACTGAACATCCTATCCCCATGCACCGGGAAGAGTGTGACTGAACGTCCAGTCTCTGTATATCAGGAAGACTGTGACTGAACCTCCTCACCCCATACACCAGGAAGAGTGTGACTGAACCTCCTGTCCCCGTGCACTGGGAAGAGTGTGACTGAACCTCCTGTCCCCATACACCAGGAAGAGTGTGACTGAACCTCCTGCCTCTGTACACCGTGCAGAGTGTGACTGAACGCCCTGTCTCTGTACACCGTGAAGAGTGTGACTGAACCTCATGTCTCTGTACATAGGGAAGAGTGTGACCGAACCTCCTGACCCCGTGCAACAGGAAAAGTGTGACTAAAAATCCTGTCTCTGTACACCGGGAAGAGTGTGACTGAACCTCCTGTCCCGATACACCGGGAAGAGTGTGACTGAACCTCCTGTCCCCATACACCAGGAAGAGTGTGACTGAACCACCTGTCTCTGTATACGAGGAAGAGTGTGACTGAACCTCCTGTCTCTGTACCCAATGAAGAGTGTGACTGAACCTCCTGTCTCTGTAAACCGGGAAGAGTGTGACTGAACCTCCTGTCTCTGTACACCGGGAAGAGTGTGACTGAATCTCCTGTCCCCATAAACCAAGAAGATAGTGACTGAACCTCCTGTCTCTGTACACCGGGAAGACTGTGAGTGAACCTCATGTCCCCATACATCGGGAAGAGTGTGAGTGAACCTCCTGTCCCCATACAACAGGAAGAGTGTGACTGAACCTCCTGTCTCTGTAAACGAGGAAGAGTGTGACTGAACCTCCTTTCTCTGTGCATCGGGAAGAGTGTGACTGAACCTCCTGTCTCTGTACACCGGGAAGAGCGTGACTGAACCTCCTGTCTCTGTACACCGGGAAGAGTGTGACTGAACCTCCTGACCACATACCCTGGGACGACTGTGACTGAACCTCCTGTCTCTGTACACCGGGAGGAGTGTGACTGAACCTCCTGTCTCTGTACAGCGGGAAGACTGTGACTGAACCTCCTGTCCATGTACACCAGAAAGAGTGTGACTGAATCTCCTGTCTCTGTACACCGGGAACAGTGTGACTGAATCGCTTGTCTCTGTACACTGGGAAGAGTGTGACTGAACCTCCTGTCTCTGTACAACGGGAATAGTGTGACTGAACCTCCTGTCCCCATACACCAGGAAGAGTGTGACTGAACCTCCTGTCTCTGTGCACCGGGAAGACTGTGACTGAACCTCCTGTCTCTGTACACCGGGAAGAGTGTGACTGAATCTCCTGTCTCTGTACACCGGGAAGAGTGTGACTGAATCTCCTGTCCCTGTACATCCGAAAGAGTGTGACTGAATCTCCTGTCTCTGTACACCGGGAACCCTGTGACTTAACCTCCTGTCCCTGTACATTGGGAAGAGTGTGACAGAACCTCCTGTCCCCATACACCAGGAAGACCGTGACTGCACCTCCTGTCTCTGTACATCAGGAAGACTGTGACTGAACCTCCTGTCTCTGTACACCGGGAAGAGTGTGACTGAATCTCCTGTCTCTGTACAACGGGAAGACAGTGACTGAACCTCCTGTCTCTACAACGGGAGCAGTGTGACTGAACCTCCTGTCTCTGTACATCGGGAAGAGTGTTACTGAACCTCCTGTCTCTACACCGGGAGGAGTGCGACTTAACCTCCTGTCCCTGTACATTGGGAAGACTGTGACTGAACCTCATGTCCCCATACACCAGGAAGAGTGTGACTGAACATCCTATCCCCATGCACCGGGAAGAGTGTGACTGAACGTCCAGTCTCTGTATATCAGGAAGACTGTGACTGAACCTCCTCACCCCATACACCAGGAAGAGTGTGACTGAACCTCCTGTCCCCGTGCACTGGGAAGAGTGTGACTGAACCTCCTGTCCCCATGCACCAGGAAGAGTGTGACTGAACCTCCTGCCTCTGTACACCGTGAAGAGTGTGACTGAACACCCTGTCTCTGAACACCGTGAACAGTGTGACTGAACCTCATGTCTCTGTACATAGGGAAGAGTGTGACTGAACCTCCTGACCCCGTGCCACAGGAAAAGTGTGACTAAAAATCCTGTCTCCGTACACCGGGAAGAGTGTGACTGAACCTCCTGTCCTCGTGCACTGGGAAGAGTGTGACTGAACCTCCTGTCTCTGTACACCGGGAAGAGTGTGACTGAACCTCCTGTCCCCATACATCGGGAAGAGTGTGACTGAACCTGCTGTCCCCATACACCAGGAAGAGTGTGACTGAACCACCTGTCTCTGTATACGAGGAAGAGTGTGACTGAACCTCCTGTCTCTGTACCCCAGGAAGAGTGCGACTGAACCTCCTGTCTCTGTAAACCGGGAAGAGTGTGACTGAACCTCCTGTCTCTGTACACCGGGAAGAGCGTGACTGAACATCCTATCTCTGTACACCGGGAAGAGTGTGACTGAAACTCCTGTCCCCATACCCCGGGAAGACTGTGACTGAAACTCCTGTCTCTGTGCACCGGGAGGAGTGTGACAGAACCTCCTGTCTCTGTACAGCGGGAAGAGTGTGACTGAACCTCCTGTCTCTGTACATCGGGAAGAGTGTGCCTGAACCTCCTGTCCATGTACACCAGAAAGAGTGAGACTGAATCTCCTGTCTCTGTACACCGGGAACAGTGTGACTGAATCACCTGTCTCTGTACACTGGGAACAGTGTGACTGAACCTCCTGTCCCCATACACCAGGAAGAGTGTGACTGAACCTCCTGTCTCTACACCGGGAGGAGTGCGACTTAACCTCCTGTCCCTGTACATTGGGAAGACTGTGACTGAACCTCCTGTCCCCATACACCAGGAAGAGTGTGACTGAACATCCTATCCCCATGCACCGGGAAGAGTGTGACTGAAAGTTCAGTCTCTGTATATCAGGAAGACTGTGAATGAACCTCCTCTCCCCATACACCAGGAAGAGTGTGACTGAACCTCCTGTCCCCGTGCACTGGGAAGAGTGTGACTGAACCTCCTGTCACCATGCACCAGGAAGAGTGTGACTGAACCTCCTGTCCCCATACACCAGGAAGAGTGTGACTGAACCTCCTGTCTCTGTATACCAGGAAGAGTGTGACTGAACCTCCTGTCTCTGTACCCCAGGAAGAGTGTGACTGAACCTCCTGTCTCTGTAAACCGGGAAGAGTGTGACTGAACCTCCTGTCTCTGTACACCGGGAAGAGCGTGACTGAACATCCTGTCTCTGTACACCGGGAAGAGTGTGACTGAAACTCCTGTCTCTGTACACCAGCAAGAGTGTGACTGAACCTCCTGTCTCTGTACCCCAGGAAGAGTGTGACTGAACCTCCTGTCTCTGTAAACCGGGAAGAGTGTGACTGAAGCTCCTGTCTCTGTACACCGGGAAGAGCGTGACTGAACATCCTGTCTCTGTACACCGGGAAGAGTGTGACTGAAACTCCTGTCCCCATACCACGGGAAGACTGTGACTGAACCTCCTGTCTCTGTGCACTGGGAGGAGTGTGACTGAACCTCCTGGCTCTGTACAGCGGGAAGAGTGTGACTGAACCTCCTGTCTCTGTACATCGGGAAGAGTGTGACTGAACCTCCTGTCCGTGTACACCAGAAAGTGTGAGACTGAATCTCCTGTCTCTGTACAGCGGGAACAGTGTGAATGAATCACCTGTCTCTGTACTCTGGAAACAGTGTGACTGAACCTCCTGTCCCCATACACCAGGAAGAGTGTGACTGAACCACCTGACTCTGTACACCGGGAAGAATGTGACTGAATCTCCTGTCTCTGTACACCGGGAAGAGTGTGACTGAATCTCCTGTCCATGTACATTGGGTAGAGTGTGACAGAACCTTCTGTCCCCATACACCAGGAAGACTGTGACTGAACCTCCTGTCACTGTACATCAGGAACACTGTGACTGAACCTCCTGTCCCGGTGCACCGGGAAGAGTGTGACTGAATCTCCTGTCTCTGTACACCGGGAAGACAGTGACTGAACCTCCTGTCTCTACACCGGGAGCAGTGTGACTGAACCTCCTGTCTCTGTACATCGGGAAGAGTGTGACTGAACCTCCTGTCTCTACACCGGGAGGAGTGCGACTTAACCTCCTGTCCCTGTACATTGGGAAGACTGTGACTGAACCTCCTGTCCCCATACACCAGGAAGAGTGTGACTGAACCTCCTGTCCCAGTGCACTGGGAAGAGTGTGACTGAACCTCCTGTCCCCATGCACAAGGAAGAGTGTGACTGAACCTCCTGTCTCTGTGCACCGTGAAGAGTGTGACTGAACACCCTGTCTCTGTACACTGTGAAGATTGTGACTGAACCTCCTGTCTCTGTACATAGGGAAGAGTG
The DNA here is from genome assembly GCA_026770705.1 of Isurus oxyrinchus. Taxonomy (NCBI): domain Eukaryota; kingdom Metazoa; phylum Chordata; class Chondrichthyes; order Lamniformes; family Lamnidae; genus Isurus; species Isurus oxyrinchus. The sequence goes on along the minus strand of JANJGN010000020.1, from coordinate 71,670,348 downwards.
TGACTGAACCTCCTGACCCCGTGCAACAGGAAAAGTGTGACTAAAAATCCTGTCTCTGTACACCGGGAAGAGTGTGACTGAACCTCCTGTCCTCGTGCACTGGGAAGAGTGTGACTGAACCTCCTGTCCCCATGCACCGAGAAGAGTGTGACTGAACCTCCTGTCTCTGTACACCGGGAAGAGTGTGACTGAACCTCCTGTCCCCATACACCGGGAAGAGTGTGACTGAAGCTCCTGTCTCTGTATACCGGAAGAGTGTGACTGAACCTCCTGTCTCTGTACCCCAGGAAGAGTGTGACTGAACCTCCTGTCCCTGAAAACCGGGAAGAGTGTGACTGAACATCCTGTCTCTGTACACCGGGAAGAGTGTGACTGAAACTCCTGTTCCCATACCCCGGGAAGACTGTGACTGAACCTCCTGTCTCTGTGGACCGGGAGGAGTGTGACTGAACCTCCTGTCTCTGCACAGCGGGAAGAGTGTGACTGAAACTCCTGTCTCAGCACATCGGGAAGAGTGTGACTGAACCACCTGTCCATGTACACCAGAAAGAGTGTGACTGAATCTCCTGTCTCTGTACACCGGGAAGAGTGTGACTGAATCACCTGTCTCTGTACACTGGGAAGAGTGTGACTGAACCTCCTGTCTCTGTACACCGGGAAGAGTGTGACTGAACCTCCTGTCTCTGCACACCGGGAAGAATGTGACTGAATCTCCTGTCTCTGTACACCGGGAAGAGTGTGACTGAATCTCCTGTCCCTGTGCATCCGAAAGAGTGTGACTGAACCTCCTGTCTCTGTACACCGGGAAGAGTGTGACTGAACCACCTGTCTCTGTACACTGGGAAGAATGTGACTGAATCTCCTGTCTCTGTACACCGGGAAGAGTGTGACTGAACCTCCTGTCTCAGCACAACGGCAAGAATGTGACTGAATCTCCTGTCTCTGTACACCGGGAAGAGTGTGACTGAATCTCCTGTCCCTGTACATCCGAAAGAGTGTGACGGAACCTCCTGTCTCTGTACACCGGGAAGAGTGTGACAGAACCAACTGTCTCTGTACACCGGGAAGAATGTGACTGAATCTCCTGTCTCTGTACACCGGGAAGAGTGTGACTGAATCTCCTGTCCCTGTACATCCGAAAGAGTGTGACTGAACCTCCTGTCTCTGTACAGCGGGAAGAGTGTGACTGAACCTCCTGTCTTTGTACATCGGGAAGAGTGTGACTGAACCTCCTGTCTCTGTACACCGGGAAGAGCGTGACTGAAACTCATTGCTCTGTACAGCGGGAAGAGTGTGACTGAACATCCTGTCTCTGTACACCAGGAAGGGTGTGACTGAACCTCCTATCTCTGTACATCAGGAAGACTGTGACTGAACCTCCTGTCCCCATGCACCGGGAAGAGTGTGACTGAACCTACTGTCTATGTACATAGGGAAGAGTGTGACTGAACCTCCTGACCCCGTGCAACAGGAAAAGTGTGACTGAAAATCCTGTCTCTGTACACCGGGAAGAGTGTGACTGAACCTCCTGTCCTCGTGCACTGGGAAGAGTGTGACTGAACCTCCTGTCCCCATGCACCGAGAAGAGTGTGACTGAACCTCCAGTCTCTGTACACCGGGAAGAGTGTGACTGACCTCCTGTCTCCGTACATCGGGAAGAGTGTAACTGAACCTCCTGTCTCCGTACATCGGAAAGACTGTGACTGAACCTCCTGTCCCCATGCACCGGGAAGAATGTGACTGAATATCCTGTCCCTCTACATCGGAAAGAGTGCGACTGAATCTCCTGTCTCTGCACACCGGGAAGACTGTGACTAAACCTCCTGTCTCTGTACATTGGGAAGACTGTGACAGAACCTCCTGTCCCCATGCACCGGGAAGAGTGTGACTGAACCTCCGGTCTCTGGACAATGGGAAGATTGTGACTGAACCTCCTGACCACATACCCAGGGACGACTGTGACTGAACCTCCTGTCTCTGTACACCGGGAGGAGTGTGACTGAACCTCCTGTCTCTGTACAGCGGGAAGAGTGTGACTGAACCTCCTGTCTCTGTACATCGGGAAGAGTGTGACTGAACCTCCTGTCCATGTACACCAGAAAGAGTGTGACTGAATCTCCTGTCTCTGTACATCGGGAACAGTGTGACTGAATCGCCTGTCTCTGTAGACTGGGAAGAGTGTGACTGAACCTCCTGTCTCTGTACAACGGGAACAGTGTGACTGAACCTCCTGTCCCCATACACCAGGAAGAGTGTGACTGAATCTCCTGTCACTGTACACCGGGAAGAGTGTGACTGAATCTCCTGTCCCTGTACATCCGAAAGAGTGTGACTGAATCTCCTGTCTCTGTACACCAGGAACCCTGTGACTTAACCTCCTGTCCCTGTACATTGGGAAGAGTGTGACAGAACCTCCTGTCCCCATACACCAGGAAGACCGTGACTGAACCTCCTGTCTCTGTACATCAGGAAGACTGTGACTGAAACTCCTGTCTCTGTACACCGGGAAGAGTGTGACTGAATCTCCTGTCTCTGCACAACGGGAAGACAGTGACTGAACCTCCTGTCTCTACAACGGGAGCAGTGTGACTGAACCTCCTGTCTCTGTACATTGGGAAGAGTGTTACTGAACCTCCTGTCTCTACACCGGGAGGAGTGCGACTTAACCTCCTGTCCCTGTACATTGGGAAGACTGTGACTGAACCTCATGTCCCCATACACCAGGAAGAGTGTGACTGAACATCCTATCCCCATGCACCGGGAAGAGTGTGACTGAACGTCCAGTCTCTGTATATCAGGAAGACTGTGACTGAACCTCCTCACCCCATACACCAGGAAGAGTGTGACTGAACCTCCTGTCCCCGTGCACTGGGAAGAGTGTGACTGAACCTCCTGTCCCCATGCACCAGGAAGAGTGTGACTGAACCTCCTGCCTCTGTACACCGTGAAGAGTGTGACTGAACACCCTGTCTCTGAACACCGTGAACAGTGTGACTGAACCTCATGTCTCTGTACATAGGGAAGAGTGTGACTGAACCTCCTGACCCCGTGCAACAGGAAAAGTGTGACTAAAAATCCTATCCCGTACACCGGGAAGAGTGTGACTGAACATCCTGTCCTCGTGCACTGGGAAGAGTGTGACTGAACCTCCTGTCTCTGTACACCGGGAAGAGTGTGACTGAACCTCCTGTCCCCATACACCGGGAAGAGTGTGACTGAACCTCCTGTCTTTGTATACGAGGAAGAGTGTGACTGAACCTCCTGTCTCTGTACCCCAGGAAGAGTGCGACTGAACCTCCTGTCTCTGTAAACCGGGAAGAGTGTGACTGAACCTCCTGTCTCTGTACACCGGGAAGAGCGTGACTGAACATCCTATCTCTGTACACCGGGAAGAGTGTGACTGAAACTCCTGTCCCCATACCCCGGGAAGACTGTGACTGAAACTCCTGTCTCTGTGCACCGGGAGGAGTGTGACAGAACCTCCTGTCTCTGTACAGCGGGAAGAGTGTGACTGAACCTCATGTCCCCATACACCAGGAAGAGTGTGACTGAACATCCTATCCCCATGCACCGGGAAGAGTGTGACTGAACGTCCAGTCTCTGTATATCAGGAAGACTGTGACTGAACCTCCTCACCCCATACACCAGGAAGAGTGTGACTGAACCTCCTGTCCCCGTGCACTGGGAAGAGTGTGACTGAACCTCCTGTCCCCATACACCAGGAAGAGTGTGACTGAACCACCTGCCTTTGTACACCGTGAAGAGTGTGACTGAACACCCTGTCTCTGTACACCGTGAAGAGTGTGACTGAACCTTATGTCTCTGTACATAGGGAAGAGTGTGACTGAACCTCCTGACCCCGTGCAACAGGAAAAGTGTGACTAAAAATCCTGTCTCTGTACACCGGGAAGAGTGTGACTGAACCTCCTGTCCCGATACACCGGGAAGAGTGTGACTGAACCTCCTGTCCCATACACCAGGAAGAGTGTGACTGAACCACCTGTCTCTGTATACGAGGAAGAGTGTGACTGAACCTCCTGTCTCTGTACCCCATGAAGAGTGTGACTGAACCTCCTGTCTCTGTAAACCGGGAAGAGTGTGACTGAACCTCCTGTCTCTGTACACCGGGAAGAGTGTGACTGAATCTCCTGTCCCCATAAACCAAGAAGATAGTGACTGAACCTCCTGTCTCTGTACACCGGGAAGAGTGTGAGTGAACCTCATGTCCCCATACATCGGGAAGAGTGTGAGTGAACCTCCTGTCCCCATACAACAGGAAGAGTGTGACTGAACCTCCTGTCTCTGTAAACGAGGAAGAGTGTGACTGAACCTCCTTTCTCTGTGCATCGGGAAGAGTGTGACTGAACCTCCTGTCTCTGTACACCGGGAAGAGCGTGACTGAACCTCCTGTCTCTGTACACCGGGAAGAGTGTGACTGAACCTCCTGACCACATACCCTGGGACGACTGTGACTGAACCTCCTGTCTCTGTACACTGGGAGGAGTGTGACTGAACCTCCTGTCTCTGTACAGCGGGAAGAGTGTGACTGAACCTCCTGTCTCTGTACATCGGGAAGAGTGTGACTGAACGTCCTGTCCATGTACACCAGAAAGAGTGTGACTGAATCTCCTGTCTCTGTACACCGGGAACAGTGTGACTGAATCGCCTGTCTCTGTACACTGGGAAGAGTGTGACTGAACCTCCTGTCTCTGTACAACGGGAATAGTGTGACTGAACCCCTTGTCCCCATACACCAGGAAGAGTGTGACTGAACCTCCTGTCTCTGTACACCGGGAAGACTGTGACTGAACCTCCTGTCTCTGTACACCGGGAAGAGTGTGACTGAATCTCCTGTCTCTGTACACCGGGAAGAGTGTGACTGAATCTCCTGTCCCTGTACATCCGAAAGAGTGTGACTGAATCTCCTGTCTCTGTACACCGGGAACCCTGTGACTTAACCTCCTGTCCCTGTACATTGGGAAGAGTGTGACAGAACCTCCTGTCCCCATACACCAGGAAGACCGTGACTGAACCTCCTGTCTCTGTATATCAGGAAGACTGTGACTGAACCTCCTGTCTCTGTACACCGGGAAGAGTGTGACTGAACCTCCTGTCTCTACAACGGGAGCAGTGTGACTGAACCTCCTGTCTCTGTACATCGGGAAGAGTGTTACTGAACCTCCTGTCTCTACACCGGGAGGAGTGCGACTTAACCTCCTGTCCCTGTACATTGGGAAGACTGTGACTGAATCTCATGTCCCCATACACCAGGAAGAGTGTGACTGAACATCCTATCCCCATGCACCGGGAAGAGTGTGACTGAACGTCCAGTCTCTGTATATCAGGAAGACTGTGACTGAACCTCCTCACCCCATACACCAGGAAGAGTGTGACTGAACCTCCTGTCCCCGTGCACTGGGAAGAGTGTGACTGAACCTCCTGTCCCCATGCACCAGGAAGAGTGTGACTGAACCTCCTGCCTCTGTACACCGTGAAGAGTGTGACTGAACACCCTGTCTCTGAACACCGTGAAGAGTGTGACTGAACCTCATGTCTCTGTACATAGGGAAGAGTGTGACTGAACCTCCTGACCCCGTGCAACAGGAAAAGTGTGATTAAAAATCCTGTCTCCGTACACCGGGAAGAGTGTGACTGAACCTCCTGTCCTCGTGCACTGGGAAGAGTGTGACTGAACCTCCTGTCTCTGTACACCGGGAAGAGTGTGACTGAACCTCCTGTCCCCATACACCGGGAAGAGTGTGACTGAACCTCCTGTCCCCATACACCAGGAAGAGTGTGACTGAACCACCTGTCTCTGTATACGAGGAAGAGTGTTACTGAACCTCCTGTCTCTGTACCCCAGGAAGAGTGCGACTGAACCTCCTGTCTCTGTAAACCGGGAAGAGTGTGACTGAACCTCCTGTCTCTGTACACCGGGAAGAGCGTGACTGAACATCCTATCTCTGTACACCGGGAAGAGTGTGACTGAAACTCCTGTCCCCATACCCCGGGAAGACTGTGACTGAAACTCCTGTCTCTGTGCACCGGGAGGTGTGTGACAGAACCTCCTGTCTCTGTACAGCGGGAAGAGTGTGACTGAACCTCCTGTCTCTGTACATCGGGAAGAGTGTGCCTGAACCTCCTGTCCATGTACACCAGAAAGAGTGAGACTGAATCTCCTGTCTCTGTACACCGGGAACAGTGTGACTGAATCACCTGTCTCTGTACACTGGGAACAGTGTGACTGAACCTCCTGTCCCCATACACCAGGAAGAGTGTGACTGAACCTCCTGTCTCTACACCGGGAGGAGTGCGACTTAACCTCCTGTCCCTGTACATTGGGAAGACTGTGACTGAACCTCCTGTCCCCATACACCAGGAAGAGTGTGACTGAACATCCTATCCCCATGCACCGGGAAGAGTGTGACTGAAAGTTCAGTCTCTGTATATCAGGAAGACTGTGACTGAACCTCCTCTCCCCATACACCAGGAAGAGTGTGACTGAACCTCCTGTCCCCGTGCACTGGGAAGAGTGTGACTGAACCTCCTGTCCCCATGCACCAGGAAGAGTGTGACTGAACCTCCTGTCCCCATACACCAGGAAGAGTGTGACTGAACCTCCTGTCTCTGTATACCAGGAAGAGTGTGACTGAACCTCCTGTCTCTGTACCCCAGGAAGAGTGTGACTGAACCTCCTGTCTCTGTAAACCGGGAAGAGTGTGACTGAACCTCCTGTCTCTGTACACCGGGAAGAGCGTGACTGAACATCCTGTCTCTGTACACCGGGAAGAGTGTGACTGAAACTCCTGTCTCTGTATACCAGGAAGAGTGTGACTGAACCTCCTGTCTCTGTACCCCAGGAAGAGTGTGACTGAACCTCCTGTCTCTGTAAACCGGGAAGAGTGTGACTGAAGCTCCTGTCTCTGTACACCGGGAAGAGCGTGACTGAACATCCTGTCTCTGTACACCGGGAAGAGTGTGACTGAAACTCCTGTCCCCATACCACGGGAAGACTGTGACTGAACCTCCTGTCTCTGTGCACTGGGAGGAGTGTGACTGAACCTCCTGGCTCTGTACAGCGGGAAGAGTGTGACTGAACATCCTGTCTCTGTACATCGGGAAGAGTGTGACTGAACCTCCTGTCCGTGTACACCAGAAAGTGTGAGACTGAATCTCCTGTCTCTGTACACTGGAAACAGTGTGACTGAACCTCCTGTCCCCATACACCAGGAAGAGTGTGACTGAACCACCTGTCTCTGTACACCGGGAAGAATGTGACTGAATCTCCTGTCTCTGTACACCGGGAAGAGTGTGACTGAATCTCCTGTCCATGTACATTGGGTAGAGTGTGACAGAACCTTCTGTCCCCATACACCAGGAAGACTGTGACTGAACCTCCTGTCTCTGTACATCAGGAACACTGTGACTGAACCTCCTGTCCCGGTGCACCGGGAAGAGTGTGACTGAATCTCCTGTCTCTGTACACCGGGAAGACAGTGACTGAACCTCCTGTCTCTACACCGGGAGCAGTGTGACTGAACCTCCTGTCTCTGTACATCGGGAAGAGTGTGACTGAACCTCCTGTCTCTACACCGGGAGGAGTGCGACTTAACCTCCTGTCCCTGTACATTGGGAAGACTGTGACTGAACCTCCTGTCCCCATACACCAGGAAGAGTGTGACTGAACCTCCTGTCCCCGTGCACTGGGAAGAGTGTGACTGAACCTCCTGTCCCCATGCACCAGGAAGAGTGTGACTGAACCTCCTGTCTCTGTGCACCATGAAGAGTGTGACTGAACACCCTGTCTCTGTACACTGTGAAGATTGTGACTGAACCTCCTGTCTCTGTACATAGGGAAGAGTGTGACTGAACCTCCTGACCCCGTGCAACAGGAAAAGTGTGACTAAAAATCCTGTCTCTGTACACCGGGAAGAGTGTGACTGAACCTCCTGTCCTCGTGCACTGGGAAGAGTGTGACTGAACCTCCTGTCCCCATGCACCGAGAAGAGTGTGACTGAACCTCCTGTCTCTGTACACCGGGAAGAGTGTGACTGAACCTCCTGTCCCCATACACCGGGAAGAGTGTGACTGAAACTCCTGTCTCTGTATACCGGAAGAGTGTGACTGAACCTCCTGTCTCTGTACCCCAGGAAGAGTGTGACTGAACCTCCTGTCCCCATACACCGGGAAGAGTGTGACTGAATCTCCTGTCTCTGTACACCGGGAAGACAGTGACTGAACCTCCTGTCTCTACACCGGGAGCAGTGTGACTGAACCTCCTGTCTCTGTACATCGGAAAGACTGTGACTGAACCTCCTGTCCCCATGCACCGGGAAGAATGTGACTGAATCTCCTGTCCCTGTACATCGGAAAGAGTGCGACTGAATCTCCTGTCTCTGCACACCGGGAAGAGTGTGACTGAACATCCTGTCTCTGTACACCGGGAAGAGTGCGACTGAAACTCCTGTTCCCATACCCCGGGAAGACTGTGACTGAACCTCCTGTCTCTGTGGACCGGGAGGAGTGTGACTGAACCTCCTGTCTCTGCACAGCGGGAAGAGTGTGACTGAAACTCCTGTCTCAGCACATCGGGAAGAGTGTGACTGAACCACCTGTCCATGTACACCAGAAAGAGTGTGACTGAATCTCCTGTCTCTGTACACCGGGAAGAGTGTGACTGAATCACCTGTCTCTGTACACTGGGAAGAGTGTGACTGAACCTCCTGTCTCTGTACACCGGGAAGAGTGTGACTGAACCTCCTGTCTCTGCACACCGGGAAGAATGTGACTGAATCTCCTGTCTCTGTACACCGGGAAGAGTGTGACTGAATCTCCTGTCCCTGTACATCCGAAAGAGTGTGACTGAACCTCCTGTCTCTGTACACCGGGAAGAGTGTGACTGAACCACCTGTCTCTGTACACTGGGAAGAATGTGACTGAATCTCCTGTCTCTGTACACCGGGAAGAGTGTGACTGAACCTCCTGTCTCGGCACAACGGCAAGAATGTGACTGAATCTCCTGTCTCTGTACACCGGGAAGAGTGTGACTGAATCTCCTGTCCCTGTACATCCGAAAGAGTGTGACTGAACCTCCTGTCTCTGTACACCGGGAAGAGTGTGACTGAACCACCTGTCTCTGTACACCGGGAAGAATGTGACTGAATCTCCTGTCTCTGTACACCGGGAAGAGTGTGACTGAATCTCCTGTCCCTGTACATCCGAAAGAGTGTGACTGAACCTACTGTCTCTGTACAGCGGGAAGAGTGTGACTGAACCTCCTGTCTTTGTACATCGGGAAGAATGTGACTGAACCTCCTGTCTCTGTACACCGGGAAGAGCGTGACTGAAACTCCTTGCTCTGTACAGCGGGAAGAGTGTGACTGAACATCCTGTCTCTGTACACCAGGAAGGGTGTGACTGAACCTCCTATCTCTGTACATCAGGAAGACTGTGACTGAACCTCCTGTCCCCATGCACCGGGAAGAGTGTGACTGAACCTACTGTCTATGTACATAGGGAAGAGTGTGACTGAACCTCCTGACCCCGTGCAACAGGAAAAGTGTGACTGAAAATCCTGTCTCTGTACACCGGGAAGAGTGTGACTGAACCTCCTGTCCTCGTGCACTGGGAAGAGTGTGACTGAACCTCCTGTCCCCATGCACCGAGAAGAGTGTGACTGAACCTCCAGTCTCTGTACACCGGGAAGAGTGTGACTGACCTCCTGTCTCCGTACATCGGGAAGAGTGTAACTGAACCTCCTGTCTCCGTACATCGGAAAGACTGTGACTGAACCTCCTGTCCCCATGCACCGGGAAGAATGTGACTGAATCTCCTGTCCCTGTACATCGGAAAGAGTGCGACTGAATCTCCTGTCTCTGCACACCGGGAAGACTGCGACTAAACCTCCTGTCTCTGTACATTGGGAAGACTGTGACAGAACCTCCTGTCCCCATGCACCGGGAAGAGTGTGACTGAACCTCCGGTCTCTGGACAATGGGAAGATTGTGACTGAACTTCCTGTCCCTGTACATTGGGAAGTGTGTGACTGAACCTCCTGTCTCTGTATATTGGGCAGAGTGTGACTGAACCTCCTGTCTCTGTACTTTGGGAAGAGTGTGACTGAACCTCCTGTCTCTGTATGTTGGGAAGAGTGTGACTGAACCTCCTGTCTCTGTAAACCAGGAAGAGTGTGACTGAACCTCCTGTCCCTATACACCGGGAAGAGTGTGACTGAACCTCCTGTCTCTGAACGCCAGGAAGAGTGTGACTGAACCTCCTGTCTTTGTAAACAGGGAAGAGTGTGACTGAACCTCCTGTCTCTGTACACCAGGAAGAGCGTGACTGAACCTCCTGTCTCTGGACACCGGGAAGAGAGTGACTGAACCTCCTGTCCCCATGCCCTGGGAAGACTGTGACTGAACCTCCTGTCTCTGTACACCGGGAGGAGTGTGATTGAACCTCCTGTCTCTGTACAGCGGGAAGAGTGTGACTGAACCTCCTGTCTCAGCACATCGGGAAGAGTGTGAGTGAACCACCTGTCCATGTACACCAGAAAGAGTGTGACTGAATCTCCTGTCTCTGTACACCGGGAAGAGTGTGACTGAATCACCTGTCTCTGTACACTGGGAAGAGTGTGACTGAACCTCCTGTCTCTGTACACCGGGAAGAGTGTGACTGAACCTCCTGTCTCTGCACACCGGGAAGAATGTGACTGAATCTCCTGTCTCTGTACACCGGGAAGAGTGTGACTGAATCTCCTGTTAGTGTACATCCGAAAAAGTGTGACTGAACCTACTGTCTTTGTAATTCGGGAAGACCGTGACTGAAACTCCTTGCTCTGTACAGCGGGAAGAGCGTGACGGAACCTCCTGTCTCTGTACATCGGGAAGAAGGTGACTGAACCTCCTGTCCATGTACACCAGTATGAGTGTGACAGAATCACCTGTCTCTGTACACCAGGAAGGGTGTGACTGTAACTCCTATCTCTGTACATCAGGAAGACTGTGACGGAACCTCCTGTCCCCATGCACCGGGAAGAGTGTGACTGAACCTCCTGTCCCTGTACACCGGGAAATGAGTGACTGAATCTCCTGTCTCTGTACACCGGGAAGAGTGTGACTGAATCTCCTGTCCCTGTACATCCGAAAGAGTGTGACTGAACCTCCTGTCTCTGTACAGCGGGAAGAGTGTGACTGAACCTCCTGTCTTTGTACATCGGGAAGAGTGTGACTGAACCTCCTGTCTCTGTACACCGGGAAGAGCGTGACTGAAACTCCTTGCTCTGTACAGCGGGAAGAGTGTGACTGAACATCCTGTCTCTGTACACCAGGAAGGGTGTGACTGAACCTCCTATCTCTGTACATCAGGAAGACTGTGACTGAACCTCCTGTCCCCATGCACCGGGAAGAGTGTGACTGAACCTACTGTCTATGTACATAGGGAAGAGTGTGACTGAACCTCCTGACCCCGTGCAACAGGAAAAGTGAGACTAAAAATCCTGTCTCTGTACACCGGGAAGAGTGTGACTGAACCTCCTGTCTCTGCACACCGGGAAGAATGTGACTGAATCTCCTGTCTCTGCACACCGGGAAGAGTGTGACTGAATCTCCTGTCCCTGTACATCCGAAAGAGTGTGACTGAACCTCCTGTCTCTGTACACCGGGAAGAGTGTGACTGAACCACCTGTCTCTGTACACTGGGAAGAATGTGACTGAATCTCCTGTCTCTGTACACCGGGAAGAGTGTGACTGAACCTCCTGTCTCGGCACAACGGCAAGAATGTGACTGAATCTCCTGTCTCTGTACACCGGGAAGAGTGTGACTGAATCTCCTGTCCCTGTACATCCGAAAGAGTGTGACTGAACCTCCTGTCTCTGTACACCGGGAAGAGTGTGACTGAACCACCTGTCTCTGTACACCGGGAAGAATGTGACTGAATCTCCTGTCTCTGTACACCGGGAAGAGTGTGACTGAATCTCCTGTCCCTGTACATCCGAAAGAGTGTGACTGAACCTACTGTCTCTGTACAGCGGGAAGAGTGTGACTGAACCTCCTGTCTTTGTACATCGGGAAGAATGTGACTGAACCTCCTGTCTCTGTACACCGGGAAGAGCGTGACTGAAACTCCTTGCTCTGTACAGCGGGAAGAGTGTGACTCAACATCCTGTCTCTGTACACCAGGAAGGGTGTGACTGAACCTCCTATCTCTGTACATCAGGAAGACTGTGACTGAACCTCCTGTCCCCATGCACCGGGAAGAGTGTGACTGAACCTACTGTCTATGTACATAGGGAAGAGTGTGACTGAACCTCCTGACCCCGTGCAACAGGAAAAGTGTGACTGAAAATCCTGTCTCTGTACACCGGGAAGAGTGTGACTGAACCTCCTGTCCTCGTGCACTGGGAAGAGTGTGACTGAACCTCCTGTCCCCATGCACCGAGAAGAGTGTGACTGAACCTCCAGTCTCTGTACACCGGGAAGAGTGTGACTGACCTCCTGTCTCCGTACATCGGGAAGAGTGTAACTGAACCTCCTGTCTCCGTACATCGGAAAGACTGTGACTGAACCTCCTGTCCCCATGCACCGGGAAGAATGTGACTGAATCTCCTGTCCCTGTACATCGGAAAGAGTGCGACTGAATCTCCTGTCTCTGCACACCGGGAAGACTGTGACTAAACCTCCTGTCTCTGTACATTGGGAAGACTGTGACAGAACCTCCTGTCCCCATGCACCGGGAAGAGTGTGACTGAACCTCCGGTCTCTGGACAATGGGAAGATTGTGACTGAACTTCCTGTCCCTGTACATTGGGAAGTGTGTGACTGAACCTCCTGTCTCTGTATATTGGGCAGAGTGTGACTGAACTTCCTGTCTCTGTACGCTGGGAAGAGTGTGACTGAACCTCCTGTCTCTGTATGTTGGGAAGAGTGTGACTGAACCTCCTGTCTCTGTAAACCAGGAAGAGTGTGACTGAACCTCCTGTCCCTATACACCGGGAAGAGTGTGACTGAACCTCCTGTCTCTGAACGCCAGGAAGAGTGTGACTGAACCTCCTGTCTTTGTACACCGGGAAGAGTGTGACTGAACCACCTGTCTCTGTACACTGGGAAGAATGTGACTGAATCTCCTGTCTCTGTACACCGGGAAGAGTGTGACTGAACCTCCTGTCTCGGCACAACGGCAAGAATGTGACTGAATCTCCTGTCTCTGTACACCGGGAAGAGTGTGACTGAATCTCCTGACCCTGTACATCCGAAAGAGTGTGACTGAACCTCCTGTCTCTGTACACCGGGAAGAGTGTGACTGAACCACCTGTCTCTGTACACCGGGAAGAATGTGACTGAATCTCCTGTCTCTGTACACCGGGAAGAGTGTGACTGAATCTCCTGTCCCTGTACATCCGAAAGAGTGTGACTGAACCTACTGTCTCTGTACAGCGGGAAGAGTGTGACTGAACCTCCTGTCTTTGTACATCGGGAAGAATGTGACTGAACCTCCTGTCTCTGTACACCGGGAAGAGCGTGACTGAAACTCCTTGCTCTGTACAGCGGGAAGAGTGTGACTGAACATCCTGTCTCTGTACACCAGGAAGGGTGTGACTGAACCTCCTATCTCTGTACATCAGGAAGACTGTGACTGAACCTCCTGTCCCCATGCACCGGGAAGAGTGTGACTGAACCTACTGTCTATGTACATAGGGAAGAGTGTGACTGAACCTCCTGACCCCGTGCAACAGGAAAAGTGTGACTGAAAATCCTGTCTCTGTACACCGGGAAGAGTGTGACTGAACCTCCTGTCCTCGTGCACTGGGAAGAGTGTGACTGAACCTCCTGTCCCCATGCACCGAGAAGAGTGTGACTGAACCTCCAGTCTCTGTACACCGGGAAGAGTGTAACTGAACCTCCTGTCTCCGTACATCGGAAAGACTGTGACTGAACCTCCTGTCCCCATGCACCGGGAAGAATGTGACTGAATCTCCTGTCCCTGTACATCGGAAAGAGTGCGACTGAATCTCCTGTCTCTGCACACCGGGAAGACTGTGACTAAACCTCCTGTCTCTGTACATTGGGAAGACTGTGACAGAACCTCCTGTCCCCATGCACCGGGAAGAGTGTGACTGAACCTCCGGTCTCTGGACAATGGGAAGATTGTGACTGAACTTCCTGTCCCTGTACATTGGGAAGTGTGTGACTGAACCTCCTGTCTCTGTATATTGGGCAGAGTGTGACTGAACCTCCTGTCTCTGTACTTTGGGAAGAGTGTGACTGAACCTCCTGTCTCTGTATGTTGGGAAGAGTGTGACTGAACCTCCTGTCTCTGTAAACCAGGAAGAGTGTGACTGAACCTCCTGTCCCTATACACCGGGAAGAGTGTGACTGAACCTCCTGTCTCTGAACGCCAGGAAGAGTGTGACTGAACCTCCTGTCTTTGTAAACAGGGAAGAGTGTGACTGAACCTCCTGTCTCTGTACACCAGGAAGAGCGTGACTGAACCTCCTGTCTCTGGACACCGGGAAGAGAGTGACTGAACCTCCTGTCCCCATGCCCTGGGAAGACTGTGACTGAACCTCCTGTCTCTGTACACCGGGAGGAGTGTGACTGAACCTCCTGTCTCTGTACAGCGGGAAGAGTGTGACTGAACCTCCTGTCTCAGCACATCGGGAAGAGTGTGAGTGAACCACCTGTCCATGTACACCAGAAAGAGTGTGACTGAATCTCCTGTCTCTGTACACCGGGAAGAGTGTGACTGAATCACCTGTCTCTGTACACTGGGAAGAGTGTGACTGAACCTCCTGTCTCTGCACACCGGGAAGAATGTGACTGAATCTCCTGTCTCTGTACACCGGGAAGAGTGTGACTGAATCTCCTGTTAGTGTACATCCGAAAGAGTGTGACTGAACATACTGTCTTTGTAATTCGGGAAGACCGTGACTGAAACTCCTTGCTCTGTACAGCGGGAAGAGCGTGATGGAACCTCCTGTCTCTGTACATCGGGAAGAAGGTGACTGAACCTCCTGTCCATGTACACCAGTATGAGTGTGACAGAATCACCTGTCTCTGTACACCAGGAAGGGTGTGACTGTACCTCCTATCTCTGTACATCAGGAAGACTGTGACTGAACCTCCTGTCCCCATGCACCGGGAAGAGTGTGACTGAACCTCCTGTCCCTGTACACCGGGAAATGAGTGACTGAATCTCCTGTCTCTGTACACCGGGAAGAGTGTGACTGAATCTCCTGTCCCTGTACATCCGAAAGAGTGTGACTGAACCTCCTGTCTCTGTACAGCGGGAAGAGTGTGACTGAACCTCCTGTCTTTGTACATCGGGAAGAGTGTGACTGAACCTCCTGTCTCTGTACACCGGGAAGAGCGTGACTGAAACTCCTTGCTCTGTACAGCGGGAAGAGTGTGACTGAACATCCTGTCTCTGTACACCAGGAAGGGTGTGACTGAACCTCCTATCTCTGTACATCAGGAAGACTGTGACTGAACCTCCTGTCCCCATGCACCGGGAAGAGTGTGACTGAACCTACTGTCTATGTACATAGGGAAGAGTGTGACTGAACCTCCTGACCCCGTGCAACAGGAAAGGTGTGACTAAAAATCCTGTCTTTGTACACCGGGAAGAGTGTGACTGAACCTCCTGTCCTCGTGCACTGGGAAGAGTGTGACTGAACCTCCTGTCCCCATGCACCGAGAAGAGTGTGACTGAACCTCCAGTCTCTGTACACCGGGAAGAGTGTGACTGACCTGCTGTCTCCGTACATCGGGAAGAGTGTAACTGAACCGCCTGTCTCCGTACATCGGAAAGACTGTGACTGAACCTCCTGTCCCCATGCACCGGGAAGAATGTGACTGAATCTCCTGTCCCTGTACATCGGAAAGAGTGCGACTGAATCTCCTGTCTCTGCACACCGGGAAGACTGTGACTAAACCTCCTGTCTCTGTACATTGGGAAGACTGTGACAGAACCTCCTGTCCCCATGCACCGGGAAGAGTGTGACTGAACCTCCGGTCTCTGGACAATGGGAAGATTGTGACTGAACTTCCTGTCCCTGTACATTGGGAAGTGTGTGACTGAACCTCCTGTCTCTGTATATTGGGCGGAGTGTGACTGAACCTCCTGTCTCTGTACTTTGGGAAGAGTGTGACTGAACCTCCTGTCTCTGTATGTTGGGAAGAGTGTGACTGAACCTCCTGTCTCTGTAAACCAGGAAGAGTGTGACTGAACCTCCTGTCCCTATACACCGGGAAGAGTGTGACTGAACCTCCTGTCTCTGTAAACAGGGAAGAGTGTGACTGAACCTCCTGTCTCTGTACACCAGGAAGAGCGTGACTGAACCTCCTGTCTCTGGACACCGGGAAGAGAGTGACTGAACCTCCTGTCTCTGTACACCGGGAGGAGTGTGACTGAACCTCCTGTCTCAGCACATCGGGAAGAGTGTGACTGAACCACCTGTCCATGTACACCAGAAAGAGTGTGACTGAATCTCCTGTCTCTGAACGCCAGGAAGAGTGTGACTGAACCTCCTGTCTTTGTACACTGGGAAGAGTGTGACTGAACCTCCTGTCTCTGTACACCGGGAAGAGTGTGACTGAACCTCCTGTCTCTGCACACCGGGAAGAATGTGACTGAAACTCCTGTCCCTGTACACCGGGAAGAGTGTGACTGAATCTCCTGTCAGTGTACATCCGAAAGAGTGTGACTGAACCTACTGTCTTTGTAATTCGGGAAGACCATGACTGAAACTCCTTGCTCTGTACAGCAGGAAGAGCGTGACGGAACCTCCTGTCTCTGTACATCGGGAAGAAGATGACTGAACCTCCTGTCCATGTACACCAGTATGAGTGTGACTGAATCACCTATCTCTGTACACCAGGAAGGGTGCGACTGTACCTCCTATCTCTGTACATCAGGAAGACTGTGACTGAACCTCCTGTCCCCATGCACCGGGAAGAGTGTGACTGAACCTCCTGTCCCTGTACACCGGGAAAAGAGTGACTGAACCTCCTGTCTCTGTACAGCGGGAAGAGCATGAAGGAAAAACCTCTCTCTGTACAGCGGGAAGAGCATGACTGAACCTCCTGTCTCTGTACATCGGGAAGAAGGTGACTGAACCTCCTGTCCATGTAGACCAGGAAGAGTGTGACTGAACTTCCTGTCCCCAAACACCAGGAAGAGTGTGACTGAACCTCCTATCTCTGTACATCAGGAAGACTGTGACTGAACCTCCTGTCCCCGTGCACCGGGAAGACTGTGACTGAACCTCCTGTCTCTGTACAACGGGAAAAGTGTGACTGAACCTCCAGTCTCTGTACAGCGGGATGAGTGTGACTGAACCTCCTGTCTCGGCACAACGGCAAGAATGTGACTGAATCTCCTGTCTCTGTACACCGGGAAGAGTGTGACTGAATCTCCTGTCCCTGTACATCCGAAAGAGTGTGACTGAACCTCCTGTCTCTGTACACCGGGAAGAGTGTGACTGAATCTCCTGTCCCTGTACATCCGAAAGAGTGTGACTGAACCTACTGTCTCTGTACAGCGGGAAGAGTGTGACTGAACCTCCTGTCTTTGTACATCGGGAAGAATGTGACTGAACCTCCTGTCTCTGTACACCGGGAAGAGCGTGACTGAAACTCCTTGCTCTGTACAGCGGGAAGAGTGTGACTGAACATCCTGTCTCTGTACACCAGGAAGGGTGTGACTGAACCTCCTATCTCTGTACATCAGGAAGACTGTGACTGAACCTCCTGTCCCCATGCACCGGGAAGAGTGTGACTGAACCTACTGTCTATGTACATAGGGAAGAGTGTGACTGAACCTCCTGACCCCGTGCAACAGGAAAAGTGTGACTGAAAATCCTGTCTCTGTACACCGGGAAGAGTGTGACTGAACCTCCTGTCCTCGTGCACTGGGAAGAGTGTGACTGAACCTCCTGTCCCCATGCACCGAGAAGAGTGTGACTGAACCTCCAGTCTCTGTACACCGGGAAGAGTGTGACTGACCTCCTGTCTCCGTACATCGGGAAGAGTGTAACTGAACCTCCTGTCTCCGTACATCGGAAAGACTGTGACTGAACCTCCTGTCCCCATGCACCGGGAAGAATGTGACTGAATCTCCTGTCCCTGTACATCGGAAAGAGTGCGACTGAATCTCCTGTCTCTGCACACCGGGAAGACTGTGACTAAACCTCCTGTCTCTGTACATTGGGAAGACTGTGACAGAACCTCCTGTCCCCATGCACCGGGAAGAGTGTGACTGAACCTCCGGTCTCTGGACAATGGGAAGATTGTGACTGAACTTCCTGTCCCTGTACATTGGGAAGTGTGTGACTGAACCTCCTGTCTCTGTATATTGGGCAGAGTGTGACTGAACTTCCTGTCTCTGTACGCTGGGAAGAGTGTGACTGAACCTCCTGTCTCTGTATGTTGGGAAGAGTGTGACTGAACCTCCTGTCTCTGTAAACCAGGAAGAGTGTGACTGAACCTCCTGTCCCTATACACCGGGAAGAGTGTGACTGAACCTCCTGTCTCTGAACGCCAGGAAGAGTGTGACTGAACCTCCTGTCTTTGTACACCGGGAAGAGTGTGACTGAACCACCTGTCTCTGTACACTGGGAAGAATGTGACTGAATCTCCTGTCTCTGTACATCGGGAAGAAGGTGACTGAACCTCCTGTCTCGGCACAACGGCAAGAATGTGACTGAATCTCCTGTCTCTGTACACCGGGAAGAGTGTGACTGAATCTCCTGACCCTGTACATCCGAAAGAGTGTGACTGAACCTCCTGTCTCTGTACACCGGGAAGAGTGTGACTGAACCACCTGTCTCTGTACACCGGGAAGAATGTGACTGAATCTCCTGTCTCTGTACACCGGGAAGAGTGTGACTGAATCTCCTGTCCCTGTACATCCGAAAGAGTGTGACTGAACCTACTGTCTCTGTACAGCGGGAAGAGTGTGACTGAACCTCCTGTCTTTGTACATCGGGAAGAATGTGACTGAACCTCCTGTCTCTGTACACCGGGAAGAGCGTGACTGAAACTCCTTGCTCTGTACAGCGGGAAGAGTGTGACTGAACATCCTGTCTCTGTACACCAGGAAGGGTGTGACTGAACCTCCTATCTCTGTACATCAGGAAGACTGTGACTGAACCTCCTGTCCCCATGCACCGGGAAGAGTGTGACTGAACCTACTGTCTATGTACATAGGGAAGAGTGTGACTGAACCTCCTGACCCCGTGCAACAGGAAAAGTGTGACTGAAAATCCTGTCTCTGTACACCGGGAAGAGTGTGACTGAACCTCCTGTCCTCGTGCACTGGGAAGAGTGTGACTGAACCTCCTGTCCCCATGCACCGAGAAGAGTGTGACTGAACCTCCAGTCTCTGTACACCGGGAAGAGTGTAACTGAACCTCCTGTCTCCGTACATCGGAAAGACTGTGACTGAACCTCCTGTCCCCATGCACCGGGAAGAATGTGACTGAATCTCCTGTCCCTGTACATCGGAAAGAGTGCGACTGAATCTCCTGTCTCTGCACACCGGGAAGACTGTGACTAAACCTCCTGTCTCTGTACATTGGGAAGACTGTGACAGAACCTCCTGTCCCCATGCACCGGGAAGAGTGTGACTGAACCTCCGGTCTCTGGACAATGGGAAGATTGTGACTGAACTTCCTGTCCCTGTACATTGGGAAGTGTGTGACTGAACCTCCTGTCTCTGTATATTGGGCAAAGTGTGACTGAACCTCCTGTCTCTGTACTTTGGGAAGAGTGTGACTGAACCTCCTGTCTCTGTATGTTGGGAAGAGTGTGACTGAACCTCCTGTCTCTGTAAACCAGGAAGAGTGTGACTGAACCTCCTGTCCCTATACACCGGGAAGAGTGTGACTGAACCTCCTGTCTCTGAACGCCAGGAAGAGTGTGACTGAACCTCCTGTCTTTGTAAACAGGGAAGAGTGTGACTGAACCTCCTGTCTCTGTACACCAGGAAGAGCGTGACTGAACCTCCTGTCTCTGGACACCGGGAAGAGAGTGACTGAACCTCCTGTCCCCATGCCCTGGGAAGACTGTGACTGAACCTCCTGTCTCTGTACACCGGGAGGAGTGTGACTGAACCTCCTGTCTCTGTACAGCGGGAAGAGTGTGACTGAACCTCCTGTCTCAGCACATCGGGAAGAGTGTGAGTGAACCACCTGTCCATGTACACCAGAAAGAGTGTGACTGAATCTCCTGTCTCTGTACACCGGGAAGAGTGTGACTGAATCACCTGTCTCTGTACACTGGGAAGAGTGTGACTGAACCACCTGTCTCTGCACACCGGGAAGAATGTGACTGAATCTCCTGTCTCTGTACACCGGGAAGAGTGTGACTGAATCTCCTGTTAGTGTACATCCGAAAGAGTGTGACTGAACCTACTGCCTTTGTAATTCGGGAAGACCGTGACTGAAACTCCTTGCTCTGTACAGCGGGAAGAGCGTGACGGAACCTCCTGTCTCTGTACATCGGGAAGAAGGTGACTGAACCTCCTGTCCATGTACACCAGTATGAGTGTGACAGAATCACCTGTCTCTGTACACCAGGAAGGGTGTGACTGTACCTCCTATCTCTGTACATCAGGAAGACTGTGACTGAACCTCCTGTCCCCATGCACCGGGAAGAGTGTGACTGAACCTCCTGTCCCTGTACACCGGGAAATGAGTGACTGAATCTCCTGTCTCTGTACACCGGGAAGAGTGTGACTGAATCTCCTGTCCCTGTACATCCGAAAGAGTGTGACTGAACCTCCTGTCTCTGTACAGCGGGAAGAGTGTGACTGAACCTCCTGTCTTTGTACATCGGGAAGAGTGTGACTGAACCTCCTGTCTCTGTACACCGGGAAGAGCGTGACTGAAACTCCTTGCTCTGTACAGCGGGAAGAGTGTGACTGAACATCCTGTCTCTGTACACCAGGAAGGGTGTGACTGAACCTCCTATCTCTGTACATCAGGAAGACTGTGACTGAACCTCCTGTCCCCATGCACCGGGAAGAGTGTGACTGAACCTACTGTCTATGTACATAGGGAAGAGTGTGACTGAACCTCCTGACCCCGTGCAACAGGAAAAGTGTGACTAAAAATCCTGTCTCTGTACACCGGGAAGAGTGTGACTGAACCTCCTGTCCTCGTGCACTGGGAAGAGTGTGACTGAACCTCCTGTCCCCATGCACCGAGAAGAGTGTGACTGAACCTCCAGTCTCTGTACACCGGGAAGAGTGTGACTGACCTCCTGTCTCCGTACATCGGGAAGAGTGTAACTGAACCTCCTGTCTCCGTACATCGGAAAGACTGTGACTGAACCTCCTGTCCCCATGCACCGGGAAGAATGTGACTGAATCTCCTGTCCCTGTACATCGGAAAGAGTGCGACTGAATCTCCTGTCTCTGCACACCGGGAAGAATGTGACTAAACCTCCTGTCTCTGTACATTGGGAAGACTGTGACAGAACCTCCTGTCCCCATGCACCGGGAAGAGTGTGACTGAACCTCCGGTCTCTGGACAATGGGAAGATTGTGACTGAACTTCCTGTCCCTGTACATTGGGAAGTGTGTGACTGAACCTCCTGTCTCTGTATATTGGGCGGAGTGTGACTGAACCTCCTGTCTCTGTACTTTGGGAAGAGTGTGACTGAACCTCCTGTCTCTGTATGTTGGGAAGAGTGTGACTGAACCTCCTGTCTCTGTAAACCAGGAAGAGTGTGACTGAACCTCCTGTCCCTATACACCGGGAAGAGTGTGACTGAACCTCCTGTCTCTGTAAACAGGGAAGAGTGTGACTGAACCTCCTGTCTCTGTACACCAGGAAGAGCGTGACTGAACCTCCTGTCTCTGGACACCGGGAAGAGAGTGACTGAACCTCCTGTCTCTGTACACCGGGAGGAGTGTGACTGAACCTCCTGTCTCAGCACATCGGGAAGAGTGTGACTGAACCACCTGTCCATGTACACCAGAAAGAGTGTGACTGAATCTCCTGTCTCTGTACACCGGGAAGAGTGTGACTGAATCACCTGTCTCTGTACACTGGGAAGAGTGTGACTGAACCTCCCGTCTCTGTACACCGGGAAGAGTGTGACTGAACCTCCTGTCTCTGCACACCGGGAAGAATGTGACTGAAACTCCTGTCCCTGTACACCGGGAAGAGTGTGACTGAATCTCCTGTCAGTGTACATCCGAAAGAGTGTGACTGAACCTACTGTCTTTGTAATTCGGGAAGACCGTGACTGAAACTCCTTGCTCTGTACAGCAGGAAGAGCGTGACGGAACCTCCTGTCTCTGTACATCGGGAAGAAGATGACTGAACCTCCTGTCCATGTACACCAGTATGAGTGTGACTGAATCACCTGTCTCTGTACACCAGGAAGGGTGTGACTGTACCTCCTATCTCTGTACATCAGGAAGACTGTGACTGAACCTCCTGTCCCCATGCACCGGGAAGAGTGTGACTGAACCTCCTGTCCCTGTACACCGGGAAAAGAGTGACTGAACCTCCTGTCTCTGTACAGCGGGAAGAGCATGAAGGAAAAACCTCTCTCTGTACAGCGGGAAGAGCATGACTGAACCTCCTGTCTCTGTACATCGGGAAGAAGGTGACTGAACCTCCTGTCCATGTAGACCAGGAAGAGTGTGACTGAACTTCCTGTCCCCAAACACCAGGAAGAGTGTGACTGAACCTCCTATCTCTGTACATCAGGAAGACTGTGACTGAACCTCCTGTCCCCGTGCACCGGGAAGACTGTGACTGAACCTCCTGTCTCTGTACAACGGGAAAAGTGTGACTGAACCTCCAGTCTCTGTACAGCGGGATGAGTGTGACTGAACCTCCTGTCTCGGCACAACGGCAAGAATGTGACTGAATCTCCTGTCTCTGTACACCGGGAAGAGTGTGACTGAATCTCCTGTCCCTGTACATCCGAAAGAGTGTGACTGAACCTCCTGTCTCTGTACACCGGGAAGAGTGTGACTGAACCACCTGTCGCTGTACACCGGGAAGAATGTGACTGAATCTCCTGTCTCTGTACACCGGGAAGAGTGTGACTGAATCTCCTGTCCCTGTACATCCGAAAGAGTGTGACTGAACCTACTGTCTCTGTACAGCGGGAAGAGTGTGACTGAACCTCCTGTCTTTGTACATCGGGAAGAATGTGACTGAACCTCCTGTCTCTGTACACCGGGAAGAGCGTGACTGAAACTCCTTGCTCTGTACAGCGGGAAGAGTGTGACTGAACATCCTGTCTCTGTACACCAGGAAGGGTGTGACTGAACCTCCTATCTCTGTACATCAGGAAGACTGTGACTGAACCTCCTGTCCCCATGCACCGGGAAGAGTGTGACTGAACCTACTGTCTATGTACATAGGGAAGAGTGTGACTGAACCTCCTGACCCCGTGCAACAGGAAAAGTGTGACTGAAAATCCTGTCTCTGTACACCGGGAAGAGTGTGACTGAACCTCCTGTCCTCGTGCACTGGGAAGAGTGTGACTGAACCTCCTGTCCCCATGCACCGAGAAGAGTGTGACTGAACCTCCAGTCTCTGTACACCGGGAAGAGTGTGACTGACCTCCTGTCTCCGTACATCGGGAAGCGTGTAACTGAACCTCCTGTCTCCGTACATCGGAAAGACTGTGACTGAACCTCCTGTCCCCATGCACCGGGAAGAATGTGACTGAATCTCCTGTCCCTGTACATCGGAAAGAGTGCGACTGAATCTCCTGTCTCTGCACACCGGGAAGACTGTGACTAAACCTCCTGTCTCTGTACATTGGGAAGACTGTGACAGAACCTCCTGTCCCCATGCACCGGGAAGAGTGTGACTGAACCTCCGGTCTCTGGACAATGGGAAGATTGTGACTGAACTTCCTGTCCCTGTACATTGGGAAGTGTGTGACTGAACCTCCTGTCTCTGTATATTGGGCAGAGTGTGACTGAACTTCCTGTCTCTGTACGCTGGGAAGAGTGTGACTGAACCTCCTGTCTCTGTATGTTGGGAAGAGTGTGACTGAACCTCCTGTCTCTGTAAACCAGGAAGAGTGTGACTGAACCTCCTGTCCCTATACACCGGGAAGAGTGTGACTGAACCTCCTGTCTCTGAACGCCAGGAAGAGTGTGACTGAACCTCCTGTCTTTGTACACCGGGAAGAGTGTGACTGAACCACCTGTCTCTGTACACTGGGAAGAATGTGACTGAATCTCCTGTCTCTGTACACCGGGAAGAGTGTGACTGAACCTCCTGTCTCGGCACAACGGCAAGAATGTGACTGAATCTCCTGTCTCTGTACACCGGGAAGAGTGTGACTGAATCTCCTGACCCTGTACATCCGAAAGAGTGTGACTGAACCTCCTGTCTCTGTACACCGGGAAGAGTGTGACTGAACCACCTGTCTCTGTACACCGGGAAGAATGTGACTGAATCTCCTGTCTCTGTACACCGGGAAGAGTGTGACTGAATCTCCTGTCCCTGTACATCCGAAAGAGTGTGACTGAACCTACTGTCTCTGTACAGCGGGAAGAGTGTGACTGAACCTCCTGTCTTTGTACATCGGGAAGAATGTGACTGAACCTCCTGTCTCTGTACACCGGGAAGAGCGTGACTGAAACTCCTTGCTCTGTACAGCGGGAAGAGTGTGACTGAACATCCTGTCTCTGTACACCAGGAAGGGTGTGACTGAACCTCCTATCTCTGTACATCAGGAAGACTGTGACTGAACCTCCTGTCCCCATGCACCGGGAAGAGTGTGACTGAACCTACTGTCCATGTACATAGGGAAGAGTGTGACTGAACCTCCTGACCCCGTGCAACAGGAAAAGTGTGACTGAAAATCCTGTCTCTGTACACCGGGAAGAGTGTGACTGAACCTCCTGTCCTCGTGCACTGGGAAGAGTGTGACTGAACCTCCTGTCCCCATGCACCGAGAAGAGTGTGACTGAACCTCCAGTCTCTGTACACCGGGAAGAGTGTAACTGAACCTCCTGTCTCCGTACATCGGAAAGACTGTGACTGAACCTCCTGTCCCCATGCACCGGGAAGAATGTGACTGAATCTCCTGTCCCTGTACATCGGAAAGAGTGCGACTGAATCTCCTGTCTCTGCACACCGGGAAGACTGTGACTAAACCTCCTGTCTCTGTACATTGGGAAGACTGTGACAGAACCTCCTGTCCCCATGCACCGGGAAGAGTGTGACTGAACCTCCGGTCTCTGGACAATGGGAAGATTGTGACTGAACTTCCTGTCCCTGTACATTGGGAAGTGTGTGACTGAACCTCCTGTCTCTGTATATTGGGCAGAGTGTGACTGAACCTCCTGTCTCTGTACTTTGGGAAGAGTGTGACTGAACCTCCTGTCTCTGTATGTTGGGAAGAGTGTGACTGAACCTCCTGTCTCTGTAAACCAGGAAGAGTGTGACTGAACCTCCTGTCCCTATACACCGGGAAGAGTGTGACTGAACCTCCTGTCTCTGAACGCCAGGAAGAGTGTGACTGAACCTCCTGTCTTTGTAAACAGGGAAGAGTGTGACTGAACCTCCTGTCTCTGTACACCAGGAAGAGCGTGACTGAACCTCCTGTCTCTGGACACCGGGAAGAGAGTGACTGAACCTCCTGTCCCCATGCCCTGGGAAGACTGTGACTGAACCTCCTGTCTCTGTACACCGGGAGGAGTGTGACTGAACCTCCTGTCTCTGTACAGCGGGAAGAGTGTGACTGAACCTCCTGTCTCAGCACATCGGGAAGAGTGTGAGTGAACCACCTGTCCATGTACACCAGAAAGAGTGTGACTGAATCTCCTGTCTCTGTACACCGGGAAGAGTGTGACTGAATCACCTGTCTCTGTACACTGGGAAGAGTGTGACTGAACCTCCTGTCTCTGCACACCGGGAAGAATGTGACTGAATCTCCTGTCTCTGTACACCGGGAAGAGTGTGACTGAATCTCCTGTTAGTGTACATCCGAAAGAGTGTGACTGAACCTACTGTCTTTGTAATTCGGGAAGACCGTGACTGAAACTCCTTGCTCTGTACAGCGGGAAGAGCGTGACGGAACCTCCTGTCTCTGTACATCGGGAAGAAGGTGACTGAACCTCCTGTCCATGTACACCAGTATGAGTGTGACAGAATCACCTGTCTCTGTACACCAGGAAGGGTGTGACTGTACCTCCTATCTCTGTACATCAGGAAGACTGTGACTGAACCTCCTGTCCCCATGCACCGGGAAGAGTGTGACTGAACCTCCTGTCCCTGTACACCGGGAAATGAGTGACTGAATCTCCTGTCTCTGTACACCGGGAAGAGTGTGACTGAATCTCCTGTCCCTGTACATCCGAAAGAGTGTGACTGAACCTCCTGTCTCTGTACAGCGGGAAGAGTGTGACTGAACCTCCTGTCTTTGTACATCGGGAAGAGTGTGACTGAACCTCCTGTCTCTGTACACCGGGAAGAGCGTGACTGAAACTCCTTGCTCTGTACAGCGGGAAGAGTGTGACTGAACATCCTGTCTCTGTACACCAGGAAGGGTGTGACTGAACCTCCTATCTCTGTACATCAGGAAGACTGTGACTGAACCTCCTGTCCCCATGCACCGGGAAGAGTGTGACTGAACCTACTGTCTATGTACATAGGGAAGAGTGTGACTGAACCTCCTGACCCCGTGCAACAGGAAAGGTGTGACTAAAAATCCTGTCTCTGTACACCGGGAAGAGTGTGACTGAACCTCCTGTCCTCGTGCACTGGGAAGAGTGTGACTGAACCTCCTGTCCCCATGCACCGAGAAGAGTGTGACTGAACCTCCAGTCTCTGTACACCGGGAAGAGTGTGACTGACCTGCTGTCTCCGTACATCGGGAAGAGTGTAACTGAACCGCCTGTCTCCGTACATCGGAAAGACTGTGACTGAACCTCCTGTCCCCATGCACCGGGAAGAATGTGACTGAATCTCCTGTCCCTGTACATCGGAAAGAGTGCGACTGAATCTCCTGTCTCTGCACACCGGGAAGACTGTGACTAAACCTCCTGTCTCTGTACATTGGGAAGACTGTGACAGAACCTCCTGTCCCCATGCACCGGGAAGAGTGTGACTGAACCTCCGGTCTCTGGACAATGGGAAGATTGTGACTGAACTTCCTGTCCCTGTACATTGGGAAGTGTGTGACTGAACCTCCTGTCTCTGTATATTGGGCGGAGTGTGACTGAACCTCCTGTCTCTGTACTTTGGGAAGAGTGTGACTGAACCTCCTGTCTCTGTATGTTGGGAAGAGTGTGACTGAACCTCCTGTCTCTGTAAACCAGGAAGAGTGTGACTGAACCTCCTGTCCCTATACACCGGGAAGAGTGTGACTGAACCTCCTGTCTCTGTAAACAGGGAAGAGTGTGACTGAACCTCCTGTCTCTGTACACCAGGAAGAGCGTGACTGAACCTCCTGTCTCTGGACACCGGGAAGAGAGTGACTGAACCTCCTGTCTCTGTACACCGGGAGGAGTGTGACTGAACCTCCTGTCTCAGCACATCGGGAAGAGTGTGACTGAACCACCTGTCCATGTACACCAGAAAGAGTGTGACTGAATCTCCTGTCTCTGAACGCCAGGAAGAGTGTGACTGAACCTCCTGTCTTTGTACACTGGGAAGAGTGTGACTGAACCTCCTGTCTCTGTACACCGGGAAGAGTGTGACTGAACCTCCTGTCTCTGCACACCGGGAAGAATGTGACTGAAACTCCTGTCCCTGTACACCGGGAAGAGTGTGACTGAATCTCCTGTCAGTGTACATCCGAAAGAGTGTGACTGAACCTACTGTCTTTGTAATTCGGGAAGACCATGACTGAAACTCCTTGCTCTGTACAGCAGGAAGAGCGTGACGGAACCTCCTGTCTCTGTACATCGGGAAGAAGATGACTGAACCTCCTGTCCATGTACACCAGTATGAGTGTGACTGAATCACCTGTCTCTGTACACCAGGAAGGGTGCGACTGTACCTCCTATCTCTGTACATCAGGAAGACTGTGACTGAACCTCCTGTCCCCATGCACCGGGAAGAGTGTGACTGAACCTCCTGTCCCTGTACACCGGGAAAAGAGTGACTGAACCTCCTGTCTCTGTACAGCGGGAAGAGCATGAAGGAAAAACCTCTCTCTGTACAGCGGGAAGAGCATGACTGAACCTCCTGTCTCTGTACATCGGGAAGAAGGTGACTGAACCTCCTGTCCATGTAGACCAGGAAGAGTGTGACTGAACTTCCTGTCCCCAAACACCAGGAAGAGTGTGACTGAACCTCCTATCTCTGTACATCAGGAAGACTGTGACTGAACCTCCTGTCCCCGTGCACCGGGAAGACTGTGACTGAACCTCCTGT
Organism: Isurus oxyrinchus; assembly: GCA_026770705.1. Taxonomy (NCBI): domain Eukaryota; kingdom Metazoa; phylum Chordata; class Chondrichthyes; order Lamniformes; family Lamnidae; genus Isurus; species Isurus oxyrinchus. Next base: position 71,641,981 of record JANJGN010000020.1, on the reverse strand, counting down.
CTCTGTACAACGGGAAAAGTGTGACTGAACCTCCAGTCTCTGTACAGCGGGATGAGTGTGACTGAATCTCCTGTCTCTGTACACCGGGAAGAGTGTGACTGAATCTCCTCTCCCTGTACATTGGAAAGAGTGTGACTGAATCTCCTGTCCCTGTACATCCGAAAGAGTGTGACTGTATCTCCTGTCTCTGCACACTGGGAAGACTGTGACTTAACCTCCTATCCCTGTACATTGGGAAGACTGTGACTGAACCTCCTGTCCCCATGCACCAGGAAGAGTGTGACTGAACCTCCTGCCTCTGTACATCAGGAAGACTGTGACTGAAACTCCTGTCCCCAAGCACCGGGAATGGTGTGACTGAACCTCCTGTCTCTGTACAACGGGAAGAGTGTGACTCAACCTCCTGTCTCTGTACACCGGGAAGAGTGTGAGTGAACCTCCTGTCCCCGTATACCAGGAACAGTGTGACTGACCTCCTGCCTCTATACATCGGGAAGAGTGTGACTGAACGTCCTGTCTCTGTACACCGGGAAGAGTGTGACTGAACCTCCTGTCTCTATACACCGGGAACAGTGTGATTGAATCTCCTGTCTCTGTACACCGGGAAGACTGTGACTGAACCTCCTGTCTCTGTACATTGGGAAGAGTGTGACTGAACCTCCTGTCTCTGTACACCGGGAAGAGTGTGACTGAACCTCCTGTCTCTGTACAGCGGGAAGAGTGTGACTGAACCTCCTGTCTATGTACAATGGGAAGAGTGTGACGGAATCTCCAGTCCCTGTACACCAGGAAGAGTGTGACTGAAGCTCCTGTCTCTGTACACCGGGAAGAGTGTGACAGAACCTCCTGTCCCCGTACACCGGGACGAGTGTGACTGAAAATCCTGTACCCGTGCACCGGGAAGATTGTGACTGCACCTCCAGTCTCTGTACATTGGGAAAAGTGTAACTGAACCTCCTGGCTCTGTACACCAGGAAGACTGTGACTTAACCTCCTGTCCCTGTACATTGGAAGACTGTGACTGAACCTCCTGTCGCCATACACCAGGAAGAGTGTGACTGAACCTCCTATCCCCGTGCACTGGGAAGAGTGTGACTGAACTTCCTGTGTCTGTATATCAGGAAGAGTGTGACTGAACCTCCTGTCTCTGTACACCGTGAAGAGTGTGACTAAACCTCCTGTCTCAGTATATCGGGAAGAGTGTGACTGAACCTCCTGTCCCCGTGCACTGGGAAAAGTGTGACTGAACCTCCTGTCTCTGTACACCGGGAAGTGTGTGACTGAACCTCCTGTCTCTGTACACCGGGAAGAGTGTGACTGAACCTCCTGTCCCCGTGCATTGGGAAGACCGTGACAGAACCTCCTGTCCCCATACACCGGGAAGAGTGTGACTGAACCTCCTGTCTCTGAACACCGGGAAGAGTGTGACTGCAACTCCTGTCGCTGTACACCGAGAAGAGTGTGACTGAAACTCCTGTCCCCATAACCTGGGAAGACTGGGACTGAACCTCCTGTCTCTGTACACTGGGAAGAGTGTGACTGAACCTCCTGTCCACATACACCAGGAAGAGTGTGACTGAACCTCCTGCTTCTGTACATCGGGAATAGTGTGACTGAACCTCCTGTCTCTGTACACCGGGAAGAGTGTGACTGAACCTCCTGTCTCTGTACACCGGGAATAGTGTGACTGAATCTCCTGTCTCTGTACACCGGGAAGACTGTGACTGAACCTCCTGTCGCTACACCGGGAGGAGTGTGACGGAACATCCTGTCTCTGTACATCGGGAAGAGTGTGACTGAACCTCCTGCCTCTACACCGGGAGGAGTGTGACTTAACCTCCTGTCCCTGTACATTGGGAAGACTGTGACTGAACATCCTGTCCCCACACACCAGGAAGTGTGTGACTGAATCTCCTATCCCCGTGCACCAGGAAAAGTGTAACTGAACCTCCTGGCTCTGTACACCAGGAAGACTGTGACTTAACCTCCTGTCCCTGTACATTGGAAGACTGTGACTGAACCTCCTGTCGCCATACACCAGGAAGAGTGTGACTGAACCTCCTATCCCCGTGCACTGGGAAGAGTCTGACTGAACTTCCTGTGTCTGTATATCAGGAAGAGTGTGACTGAACCTCCTGTCTCTGTACACCGTGAAGAGTGTGACTAAACCTCCTGTCTCAGTATATCGGGAAGAGTGTGACTGAACCTCCTGTCCCCGTGCATTGGGAAGACCGTGACAGAACCTCCTGTCCCCATACACCGGGAAGAGTGTGACTGAACCTCCTGTCTCTGAACACCGGGAAGAGTGTGACTGCAACTCCTGTCCCCATAACCTTGGAAGACTGGGACTGAACCTCCTGTCTCTGTACACTGGGAAGAGCGTGACTGAACCTCCTGTCCACATACACCAGGAAGAGTGTGACTGAACCTCCTGCTTCTGTACATCGGGAATAGTGTGACTGAACCTCCTGTCTCAATACACCGGGAAGAGTGTGACTGAAACTCCTGTCTCTGTACACCGGGAATAGTGTGACTGAATCTCCTGTCTCTGTACATCGGGAAGAGTGTGACTGAACCTCCTGCCTCTACACCGGGAGGAGTGTGACTTAACCTCCTGTCCCTGTACATTGGGAAGACTGTGACTGAACATCCTGTCCCCATACACCAGGAAGTGTGTGACTGAATCTCCTATCCCCGTGCACCAGGAAAAATGTGACTGAACGTCCAGTCTCTGTACATCGGGAAGAGTGTGACTGAACCTCCTGTCCCTGCACACCGGGAAGAGCGTGACTGAAACTCCTTGCTCTGTACAGCGGGAAGAGCATGACAGAACCTCCTGTCTCTGAACATCGGGAAGAAGGTGACTGAACCTCCTGTCCATGTACACCAGTATGAGTGTAACTGAATCTCCTGTCTCTGTACACCAGGAAGAGTGTGACTGAACTTTCTGTCCCCATACACCAGGAAGAGTGTGACTGAACCTCCTGTCTCTGTACAACGGGAAAAGAGTGACTGAACCTCCTGTCTCTGTACAGCGGGAAGAGCGTCACTGAAAAACCTCTCTCTGTACAGCGGGAAGAGCGTGACTGAACCTCCTGTCTCTGTACATCGGGAAGAAGGTTACTGATCCACCTGTCCATGTACACCAAGAAGAGTGCGACTGAACCTCCTGACCCCATACACCAGGAAGAGTGTGACAGAACCTCCTGTCTCTGTACATTGGGAAGAGTGTGGCTGAACCTCCTGTCTCTGTACATTGGGAAGATTGTGACTGAACTTCCTGTCTCTGTACATTGGGAAGAGTGTGACTGAACCTCCTGTCTCTGTACATTGGGAAGATTGTGACTGATTGTGCAGTCTCTGTACACCGGGAAGATTGTGACTGAACCTCTTGTCCCCATACACCAAGAAGAATGTGACTGAACTTCCTGTCTCTGTACACTGGGAAGAGTGTGACTGAACCTCCTGTCCCCATGCACCGGGAAGAGAGTGACTGAACCCCCTGTCTCTGTACACCGGGAAGAGTGTGACTGAAACTCGTGTCCCCATGCACCGGGAAGAGTGTGACTGAACCTACTCTCTCTGCACACCGGGAAGAATGTGACTGAAACTCCTGTCTCTGTACACCAGGAAGAGTGTGACTGAATCTCCTGTCACTGTACACCAGGAAGAGTGTGACTGTACCTCCTGTCCCCATACCCCGGGAAGACTACGAATGAACGTCCTGTCTCTGTACACAGGGAAGAGTGTGACTGAAAATCCTGTCCCGGTGCACCGGGAAGAGTGTGACTGAACCTCCTGTCTCTGTACATCGGGAAGAGTGTGACTGAACCTGCTGTCCCCATGCACCGGGAACCGTGTGACTGAACCTCCTGTCTCTGTACACCAGGAAGAGTGTGACTGAACCTCCTGTCTCTGTACACCGGGAAGAGTGTGACTGAACCTCCTGTCTCTGTACAGCGGGAAGAGTGTGACTGAACCTCCTGTCTATGTACAATGGGAAGAGTGTGACGGAATCTCCAGTCCCTGTACACCAGGAAGAGTGTGACTGAAGCTCCTGTCTCTGTACACCGGGAAGAGTGTGACAGAACCTCCTGTCCCCGTACACCGGGACGAGTGTGACTGAAACTCCTGTCCCCGTGCACCGGGAAGATTGTGACTGCACCTCCAGTCTCTGTACATTGGGAAAAGTGTAACTGAACCTCCTGGCTCTGTACACCAGGAAGACTGTGACTTAACCTCCTGTCCCTGTACATTGGAAGACTGTGACTGAACCTCCTGTCGCCATTCACCAGGAAGAGTGTGACTGAACCTCCTATCCCCGTGCACTGGGAAGAGTGTGACTGAACTTCCTGTGTCTGTATATCGGGAAGAGTGTGACTGAACCTCCTGTCCCCGTGCACTGGGAAAAGTGTGACTGAACCTCCTGTCTCTGTACACCGGGAAGTGTGTGACTGAACCTCCTGTCTCTGTACACCGGGAAGAGTGTGACTGAACCTCCTGTCCCCGTGCATTGGGAAGACCGTGACAGAACCTCCTGTCCCCATACACCGGGAAGAGTGTGACTGAACCACCTGTCTCTGAACACCGGGAAGAGTGTGACTGAACCTCCTGTCCCCATAACCTGGGAAGACTGGGACTGAACCTCCTGTCTCTGTACACTGGGAAGAGTGTGACTGAACCTCCTGTCCACATACACCAGGAAGAGTGTGACTGAACCTCCTGCTTCTGTACATCAGGAATAGTGTGACTGAACCTCCTGTCTCTGTACACCGGGAAGAGTGTGACTGAACCTCCTGTCTCTGTACACCGGGAATAGTGTGACTGAATCTCCTGTCTCTGTACACCGGGAAGACTGTGACTGAACCTCCTGTCGCTACACCGGGAGGAGTGTGACGGAACCTCCTGTCTCTGTACATCGGGAAGAGTGTGACTGAACCTCCTGCCTCTACACCGGGAGGAGTGTGACTTAACCTCCTGTCCCTGTACATTGGGAAGACTGTGACTGAACATCCTGTCCCCACACACCAGGAAGTGTGTGATTGAATCTCCTATCCCCGTGCACCAGGAAAAATGTGACTGAACGTCCAGTCTCTGTACATTGGGAAGAGTGTGACTGAACCTCCTGTCTCTGCACACCAGGAAGAGCGTGACTGAAACTCCTTGCTCTGTACAGCGGGAAGAGCATGACAGAACCTCCTGTCTCTGAACATCGGGAAGAAGGTGACTGAACCTCCTGTCCATGTACACCAGTATGAGTGTAACTGAATCTCCTGTCTCTGTACACCAGGAAGAGTGTGACTGAACTTTCTGTCCCCATACACCAGGAAGAGTGTGACTGAACCTCCTGTCTCTGTACAACGGGAAAAGAGTGACTGAACCTCCTGTCTCTGTACAGCGGGAAGAGCGTCACTGAAAAACCTCTCTCTGTACAGCGGGAAGAGCGTCACTGAAAAACCTCTCTCTGTACAGCGGGAAGAGCGTGACTGAACCTCCTGTCTCTGTACATCGGGAAGAAGGTTACTGATCCACCTGTCCATGTACACCAGGAAGAGTGCGACTGAACCTCCTGACCCCATACACCAGGAAGAGTGTGACGGAACCTCCTGTCTCTGTACATTGGGAAGAGTGTGGCTGAACCTCCTGTCTCTGTACATTGGGAAGATTGTGACTGAACTTCCTGTCTCTGTACATTGGGAAGAGTGTGACTGAACCTCCTGTCTCTGTACATTGGGAAGATTGTGACTGATTGTGCAGTCTCTGTACACCGGGAAGATTGTGACTGAACCTCTTGTCCCCATACACCAAGAAGAATGTGACTGAACTTCCTGTCTCTGTACACTGGGAAGAGTGTGGCTGAACCTCCTGTCCCCATGCACCGGGAAGAGAGTGACTGAACCCCCTGTCTCTGTACACCGGGAAGAGTGTGACTGAAACTCGTGTCTCTGTACACCAGGAAGAGTGTGACTGAATCTCCTGTCACTGTACACCAGGAAGAGTGTGACTGTACCTCCTGTCCCCATACCCCGGGAAGACTACGACTGAACGTCCTGTCTCTGTACACAGGGAAGGGTGTGACTGAAAATCCTGTCCCCGTGCACCGGGAAGAGTGTGACTGAACCTCCGGTGTCTGAATATCAGGAAGACTGTTACTGTACCACCTGTCGCTGTACACCGTGAACAGTGTGACTGAAACTCCTGTCTCTGTACATCGGGAAGAGTGTGACTGAACCTGCTGTCCCCATGCACCGGGAACCGTGTGACTTAACCTCCTGTCTCTGTACACCGGGAAGAGTGTGACTGAACCTCCTGTCTCTGTACACCGGGAAGAAAGTGACTGAACCTCCTGTCCCCGTGCACTGGGAAGAGCGTGACAGAACCTCCTGTCCCCATGCACCGGGAAGAGTGTGACTAAACCTCCTGCCTCTGTACACCGGGAAGAGTGTGACTGCACCTCCTGTCGCTGTACACCGAGAAGAGTGTGACTGAAACTCCTGTCCCCATACCCTGGGAAGACAGTGACTGAACCTCCTGTCTCTAGACACTGGGAAGTGTGTGACTGATCCTCCTGTCCCCATACACCAGGAAGAGTGTGACTGAACGTCCTGCTTCTGTACATCGGGAAGAGTGTGACTGAACCTCCTGTCTCTGTCCACCGGGAAGAGTGTGACTGAACCTCCTGTCTCTGTACACCGGGAATAGTGTGACTGAATCTCCTGTCTCTGTACACTGGGAAGACTGTGACTGAACCTCCTGTCGCTACACCGGGAGAAGTGTGACGGAAACTCCTGTCTCTGTACATCGGGAAGAGTGTGACTGAACCTCCTGTCTCTACACCGGCAGGAGTGTGACTTAACCTCCTGTCCCTGTACATTGGGAAGACTGTGACTGAACCTCGTGTCCCCATACACCAGGAAGAGTGTGACTGAACCAACTAACCCTGTGCACCGGGAAGAGTGTGACTGAACGTCCAGTCTCTGTACATCGGGAAGTGTGTGACTGAACCTCCTGTCTCTGTACACCGGGACGAGCGTGACTGAAACTCCTTGCTCTGTACAGCAGGAAGAGCGTGACTGAACCTCTTGTCTCTGTACATCGGGAAGACGGTGACTGAACCTCCTGTCTCTGTACAGCGGGAAGAGTGTGACTGAAAAACCTGTCTCTGTACAGTGGGAAGAGCATGACTGAATCTCCTGTCTCTGTACACCGGGAAGACTGTGACTGAACCTCCTGTCCCCGTGCACCGGGAAGAGTGTGACTCAAACTCCTGTCTTTGTACACCGGGAAAAGTGTGACTGAACCTCCTGTCTCTGTAAAGAGGGAAGAGTGTGACTGAATCTCCTGTCTCTGTACACCGGGAAGAGTGTGACTGAATCTCCAATCCCTGTACATCGGAAAGAGTGTGACTAATCTCCTGTCCCTGTACATCGGAAAGAGTATGACTATATCTCCTGTCAAAGCACACCGGGAAGACTGAATTAACCTCCTCTCTCTGTACATTGGGAAGACTGTGACAGAACCTCCTGTCCCCATACACCAGGAAGAGTGTGACTGAACCTCCTGTCTCTGTACATCAGGAAGACTGTGACTGAAACTCATGTCCCCATGCACCGGGAAGAGTGTGACTGAACCACCTGTCTCTGTACACCGGGAAGAGTGTGACTGAACCTCCTGTCTCTGTACATCGGGAAGAGTGTGACAGAACTACCTGTCCATGCACACCAGAAAGAGTGTGACTGAATCTCCTGTCTCTGTACACTGGGAAGAGTGTGACTGAACCTCCAGTCTCTGTACACCGGGAAGAGTGTGACTGAACCTCCGGTCCCCAAGCACCAGGAAGAGTGTGACTGAACCTCCTGTCCCCATACCCCGGGAAGACTACGAATGAACGTCCTGTCTCTGTACACAGGGAAGAGTGTGACTGAAAATCCTGTCCCGGTGCACCGGGAAGAGTGTGACTGAACCTCCTGTCTCTGTACATCGGGAAGAGTGTGACTGAACCTGCTGTCCCCATGCACCGGGAACTGTGTGACTGAACCTCCTGTCTCTGTACACCAGGAAGAGTGTGACTGAACCTCCTGTCTCTGTACACCGGGAAGAGTGTGACTGAACCTCCTGTCTCTGTACAGCGGGAAGAGTGTGACTGAACCTCCTGTCTATGTACAATGGGAAGAGTGTGACGGAATCTCCAGTCCCTGTACACCAGGAAGAGTGTGACTGAAGCTCCTGTCTCTGTACACCGGGAAGAGTGTGACAGAACCTCCTGTCCCCGTACACCGGGACGAGTGTGACTGAAACTCCTGTCCCCGTGCACCGGGAAGATTGTGACTGCACCTCCAGTCTCTGTACATTGGGAAAAGTGTAACTGAACCTCCTGGCTCTGTACACCAGGAAGACTGTGACTTAACCTCCTGTCCCTGTACATTGGAAGACTGTGACTGAACCTCCTGTCGCCATACACCAGGAAGAGTGTGACTGAACCTCCTATCCCCGTGCACTGGGAAGAGTGTGACTGAACTTCCTGTGTCTGTATATCGGGAAGAGTGTGACTGAACCTCCTGTCCCCGTGCACTGGGAAAAGTGTGACTGAACCTCCTGTCTCTGTACACCGGGAAGTGTGTGACTGAACCTCCTGTCTCTGTACACCGGGAAGAGTGTGACTGAACCTCCTGTCCCCGTGCATTGGGAAGACCGTGACAGAACCTCCTGTCCCCATACACCGGGAAGAGTGTGACTGAACCACCTGTCTCTGAACACCGGGAAGAGTGTGACTGCAACTCCTGTCGCTGTACACCGAGAAGAGTGTGACTGAAACTCCTGTCCCCATAACCTGGGAAGACTGGGACTGAACCTCCTGTCTCTGTACACTGGGAAGAGTGTGACTGAACCTCCTGTCCACATACACCAGGAAGAGTGTGACTGAACCTCCTGCTTCTGTACATCAGGAATAGTGTGACTGAACCTCCTGTCTCTGTACACCGGGAAGAGTGTGACTGAACCTCCTGTCTCTGTACACCGGGAATAGTGTGACTGAATCTCCTGTCTCTGTACACCGGGAAGACTGTGACTGAACCTCCTGTCGCTACACCGGGAGGAGTGTGACGGAACCTCCTGTCTCTGTACATCGGGAAGAGTGTGACTGAACCTCCTGCCTCTACACCGGGAGGAGTGTGACTTAACCTCCTGTCCCTGTACATTGGGAAGACTGTGACTGAACATCCTGTCCCCACACACCAGGAAGTGTGTGATTGAATCTCCTATCCCCGTGCACCAGGAAAAATGTGACTGAACGTCCAGTCTCTGTACATTGGGAAGAGTGTGACTGAACCTCCTGTCTCTGCACACCAGGAAGAGCGTGACTGAAACTCCTTGCTCTGTACAGCGGGAAGAGCATGACAGAACCTCCTGTCTCTGAACATCGGGAAGAAGGTGACTGAACCTCCTGTCCATGTACACCAGTAGGAGTGTAACTGAATCTCCTGTCTCTGTACACCAGGAAGAGTGTGACTGAACTTTCTGTCCCCATACACCAGGAAGAGTGTGACTGAACCTCCTGTCTCTGTACAACGGGAAAAGAGTGACTGAACCTCCTGTCTCTGTACAGCGGGAAGAGCGTCACTGAAAAACCTCTCTCTGTACAGCGGGAAGAGCGTCACTGAAAAACCTCTCTCTGTACAGCGGGAAGAGCGTGACTGAACCTCCTGTCTCTGTACATCGGGAAGAAGGTTACTGATCCACCTGTCCATGTACACCAGGAAGAGTGCGACTGAACCTCCTGACCCCATACACCAGGAAGAGTGTGACGGAACCTCCTGTCTCTGTACATTGGGAAGAGTGTGGCTGAACCTCCTGTCTCTGTACATTGGGAAGATTGTGACTGAACTTCCTGTCTCTGTACATTGGGAAGAGTGTGACTGAACCTCCTGTCTCTGTACATTGGGAAGATTGTGACTGATTGTGCAGTCTCTGTACACCGGGAAGATTGTGACTGAACCTCTTGTCCCCATACACCAAGAAGAATGTGACTGAACTTCCTGTCTCTGTACACTGGGAAGAGTGTGGCTGAACCTCCTGTCCCCATGCACCGGGAAGAGAGTGACTGAACCCCCTGTCTCTGTACACCGGGAAGAGTGTGACTGAAACTCGTGTCTCTGTACACCAGGAAGAGTGTGACTGAATCTCCTGTCACTGTACACCAGGAAGAGTGTGACTGTACCTCCTGTCCCCATACCCCGGGAAGACTACGACTGAACGTCCTGTCTCTGTACACAGGGAAGGGTGTGACTGAAAATCCTGTCCCCGTGCACCGGGAAGAGTGTGACTGAACCTCCGGTGTCTGAATATCAGGAAGACTGTTACTGTACCACCTGTCGCTGTACACCGTGAACAGTGTGACTGAAACTCCTGTCTCTGTACATCGGGAAGAGTGTGACTGAACCTGCTGTCCCCATGCACCGGGAACCGTGTGACTTAACCTCCTGTCTCTGTACACCGGGAAGAGTGTGACTGCACCTCCTGTCTCTGTACACCGGGAAGAAAGTGACTGAACCTCCTGTCCCCGTGCACTGGGAAGAGCGTGACAGAACCTCCTGTCCCCATGCACCGGGAAGAGTGTGACTAAACCTCCTGCCTCTGTACACCGGGAAGAGTGTGACTGCACCTCCTGTCGCTGTACACCGAGAAGAGTGTGACTGAAACTCCTGTCCCCATACCCTGGGAAGACAGTGACTGAACCTCCTGTCTCTAGACACTGGGAAGTGTGTGACTGATCCTCCTGTCCCCATACACCAGGAAGAGTGTGACTGAACGTCCTGCTTCTGTACATCGGGAAGAGTGTGACTGAACCTCCTGTCTCTGTCCACCGGGAAGAGTGTGACTGAACCTCCTGTCTCTGTACACCGGGAATAGTGTGACTGAATCTCCTGTCTCTGTACACTGGGAAGACTGTGACTGAACCTCCTGTCGCTACACCGGGAGAAGTGTGACGGAAACTCCTGTCTCTGTACATCGGGAAGAGTGTGACTGAACCTCCTGTCTCTACACCGGCAGGAGTGTGACTTAACCTCCTGTCCCTGTACATTGGGAAGACTGTGACTGAACCTCGTGTCCCCATACACCAGGAAGAGTGTGACTGAACCAACTAACCCTGTGCACCGGGAAGAGTGTGACTGAACGTCCAGTCTCTGTACATCGGGAAGTGTGTGACTGAACCTCCTGTCTCTGTACACCGGGACGAGCGTGACTGAAACTCCTTGCTCTGTACAGCAGGAAGAGCGTGACTGAACCTCTTGTCTCTGTACATCGGGAAGACGGTGACTGAACCTCCTGTCTCTGTACAGCGGGAAGAGTGTGACTGAAAAACCTGTCTCTGTACAGTGGGAAGAGCATGACTGAATCTCCTGTCTCTGTACACCGGGAAGACTGTGACTGAACCTCCTGTCCCCGTGCACCGGGAAGAGTGTGACTCAAACTCCTGTCTTTGTACACCGGGAAAAGTGTGACTGAACCTCCTGTCTCTGTAAAGAGGGAAGAGTGTGACTGAATCTCCTGTCTCTGTACACCGGGAAGAGTGTGACTGAATCTCCAATCCCTGTACATCGGAAAGAGTGTGACTAATCTCCTGTCCCTGTACATCGGAAAGAGTATGACTATATCTCCTGTCAAAGCACACCGGGAAGACTGAATTAACCTCCTCTCTCTGTACATTGGGAAGACTGTGACAGAACCTCCTGTCCCCATACACCAGGAAGAGTGTGACTGAACCTCCTGTCTCTGTACATCAGGAAGACTGTGACTGAAACTCATGTCCCCATGCACCGGGAAGAGTGTGACTGAACCACCTGTCTCTGTACACCGGGAAGAGTGTGACTGAACCTCCTGTCTCTGTACATCGGGAAGAGTGTGACAGAACTACCTGTCCATGCACACCAGAAAGAGTGTGACTGAATCTCCTGTCTCTGTACACTGGGAAGAGTGTGACTGAACCTCCAGTCTCTGTACACCGGGAAGAGTGTGACTGAACCTCCGGTCCCCAAACACCAGGAAGAGTGTGACTGAACCTCCTGTCTCTGTACAGCGGGAAGACTGTGACTGAACCTCCTCTCTCTGTACACCGGGAAGATGGTGACTGAATCGACTGTCTCTGTACAGTGGGAAGATCATGACTGAATCTCCTGTCTCTGTACACCGGGAAGAGTGTGACTGAACCTCCTGTCTCTGTACATCGGGAAGAGTGTGACTGAACCTCCTGTCTCTGTACACCGGGAAGAGCGTGACTGAAACTCCTTGATCTGTACAGCGGGAAGAGCGTGACTGAACCTCCTGCCTCTGTACATCGGGAAGAAGGTGACTGAACCTCCTGTCCATGTACACCAGTATGAGTGTGTCTGAATCTCCTGTCTCTGTACACCAGGAAGAGTGTGACTGAAAATCCTGTCCCCATACACCAGGAAGAGTGTGACGGAACCTCCTATCTCTGTACATCAGGAAGACTGTAACTGAACCTCCTGTCCCCGTGCACCGGGAAGAGTGTGACTGAACCTCCTGTCTCTGTACAGCGGGAAGAGCGTGACTGAAAAACCTGTCTCTGTACAGCGGGAAGAGTGTGACTGAACCTCCTAAGTCTGTACATCAGGAAGACTGTGACTGTACCTCCTGTCCCCGTGCACCGGGAAGAGTATTACTGAACCTCCTGTCTCTGTACATCGGAAAGAGTGTGACTGAATCTCCTGTCTCTGCACACCGGGAGGATTGTGACTGAACCTCCTGTCCCCATACACCAAGAAGAATGTGACTGAACCTCCTGTCTCTGTACATTGGGAACAGTGTGACTGAACCTCCTGTCCCCATGCACCGGGAAGAGTGTGACTGAACCTCCTGTCTCTGTACAACGGGAAGAGTGTGACTGAAACTCCTGTCTCTGTACACCAGGAAGAGTGTGACTGAACCTCCTGTCTCTGTACACCGAGAAGAGTGTGAGTGAACCACCTGTCCCCATACCCCGGGAAGACTACGACTGAACGTCCTGTCTCTGGACACTGGGAAGAGTGTGACTGAAAATCCTGTCTCCGTGCACCGGGAAGAGTGTGACTGAACCTCCTGTCTCTGTAAATCGGGAAGAGTGTGACTGAACCTCATGTCTCTGTACACCAGGAAGACTGTGACTTAACCTCCTGTCCCTCTATATTGGGAAGACTGTGACTGAACCTCCTGTTCCATAGACCAGGAAGAGTGTGACTGAACCTCCTATCCCCGTGCACCGGGAAGAGTGTGACTAAACCTCCTGTGACTGTATGTCAGGAAGACTGTGACTGAACCTCCTGACTCTATACACCGTGAAGAGTGTGACTGAACCTCCTGTCTCTGTAAATCGGGAAGAGTGTGACTGAACATCCTGTCCCCATGCTCTGGGAAGAGTGTGACTGAACCTCCTGTCCCCGTGCACCAGGAACAGTGTGACTGAACTCCTGTCACTATACATCGGGAAGAGTGTGACTGAACGTCCTGTCTCTGTACACCGGGAAGAGTGTGACTGAACCTCCAGTCTCTGTACACTTGGAAGACTGTGACTTAACCTCCTGTCCCGGTACATTGGGAAGACTGTGACTGAACCTCCTGCACCATAGACCAGGAAAAGTGTGACTGAACCTCCTATCCCCGAGCACCGGGAAGAGTGTGACTGAACCTCCTGTGTCTGTATATCAGGAAGACAGTGACTGAACCTCCTGTCACTGTACACCGTGAAGAGTGTAACTGAACCTCCTGTCTCTGTACATCGGGAAGAGTGTGACTGAACATCCTTTCCCCGTGCACTGGGAAGAGTGTGACTGAAGCTCCTGTCTCTGTACACCGGGAATAGTGTGACTGAACCTCCTGTCTCTGTACACCGGGAAGAGTGTGACTGAACCACCTGTCTCTGTACACCGGGAAGAGTGTGACTGAACCTCCTGTCTCTGTACATCGGGAAGAGTGTGACAGAACTACCTGTCCATGCACACCAGAAAGAGTGTGACTGAATCTCCTGTCTCTGTACACTGGGAAGAGTGTGACTGAACCTCCAGTCTCTGTACACCGGGAAGAGTGTGACTGAACCTCCGGTCCCCAAACACCAGGAAGAGTGTGACTGAACCTCCTGTCTCTGTACAGCGGGAAGACTGTGACTGAACCTCCTCTCTCTGTACACCGGGAAGATGGTGACTGAATCGACTGTCTCTGTACAGTGGGAAGAGCATGACTGAATCTCCTGTCTCTGTACACCGGGAAGAGTGTGACTGAACCTCCTGTCTCTGTACATCGGGAAGAGTGTGACTGAACCTCCTGTCTCTGTACACCGGGAAGAGCGTGACTGAAACTCCTTGATCTGTACAGCGGGAAGAGCGTGACTGAACCTCCTGCCTCTGTACATCGGGAAGAAGGTGACTGAACCTCCTGTCCATGTACACCAGTATGAGTGTGTCTGAATCTCCTGTCTCTGTACACCAGGAAGAGTGTGACTGAAAATCCTGTCCCCATACACCAGGAAGAGTGTGACGGAACCTCCTATCTCTGTACATCAGGAAGACTGTAACTGAACCTCCTGTCCCCGTGCACCGGGAAGAGTGTGACTGAACCTCCTGTCTCTGTACAGCGGGAAGAGCGTGACTGAAAAACCTGTCTCTGTACAGCGGGAAGAGTGTGACTGAACCTCCTAAGTCTGTACATCAGGAAGACTGTGACTGTACCTCCTGTCCCCGTGCACCGGGAAGAGTATTACTGAACCTCCTGTCTCTGTACATCGGAAAGAGTGTGACTGAATCTCCTGTCTCTGCACACCGGGAGGATTGTGACTGAACCTCCTGTCCCCATACACCAAGAAGAATGTGACTGAACCTCCTGTCTCTGTACATTGGGAACAGTGTGACTGAACCTCCTGTCCCCATGCACCGGGAAGAGTGTGACTGAACCTCCTGTCTCTGTACAACGGGAAGAGTGTGACTGAAACTCCTGTCTCTGTACACCAGGAAGAGTGTGACTGAACCTCCTGTCTCTGTACACCGAGAAGAGTGTGAGTGAACCACCTGTCCCCATACCCCGGGAAGACTACGACTGAACGTCCTGTCTCTGGACACTGGGAAGAGTGTGACTGAAAATCCTGTCTCCGTGCACCGGGAAGAGTGTGACTGAACCTCCTGTCTCTGTAAATCGGGAAGAGTGTGACTGAACCTCATGTCTCTGTACACCAGGAAGACTGTGACTTAACCTCCTGTCCCTCTATATTGGGAAGACTGTGACTGAACCTCCTGTTCCATAGACCAGGAAGAGTGTGACTGAACCTCCTATCCCCGTGCACCGGGAAGAGTGTGACTAAACCTCCTGTGACTGTATGTCAGGAAGACTGTGACTGAACCTCCTGACTCTATACACCGTGAAGAGTGTGACTGAACCTCCTGTCTCTGTAAATCGGGAAGAGTGTGACTGAACATCCTGTCCCCATGCTCTGGGAAGAGTGTGACTGAACCTCCTGTCCCCGTGCACCAGGAACAGTGTGACTGAACTCCTGTCACTATACATCGGGAAGAGTGTGACTGAACGTCCTGTCTCTGTACACCGGGAAGAGTGTGACTGAACCTCCAGTCTCTGTACACTTGGAAGACTGTGACTTAACCTCCTGTCCCGGTACATTGGGAAGACTGTGACTGAACCTCCTGCACCATAGACCAGGAAAAGTGTGACTGAACCTCCTATCCCCGAGCACCGGGAAGAGTGTGACTGAACCTCCTGTGTCTGTATATCAGGAAGACAGTGACTGAACCTCCTGTCACTGTACACCGTGAAGAGTGTAACTGAACCTCCTGTCTCTGTACATCGGGAAGAGTGTGACTGAACATCCTGTCCCCGTGCACTGGGAAGAGTGTGACTGAAGCTCCTGTCTCTGTACACCGGGAATAGTGTGACTGAACCTCCTGTCTCTGTACACCGGGAAGAGTGTGACTGAACCTCCTGTCCCCGTGCACCGGGAAGAGCGTGACTAAACCTCCTGTGACTGTATGTCAGGAAGGCTGTGACTGAACCTCCTGTCTCTATACACCGTGAACAGTGAGACTGAACCTCCTGTCTCTGCGCATCAGGAAGACTGTGACTGAACCTCCTGTCTCTGTACACTGGGAAGAGTGTGACTGAACATCCTGTCAATGTACAATGGGAAGAGTGTGACAGAATCTCCAGTCCCTGCACACCAGGAAGAGTGTGACTGAACCTCCTGTCCCCATACCCCGGGAAGAGTGTGACTGAACCTCCTGTCTCTGCGCATCGGGAAGACTGTGACTGAAAGTCCTGTCTCTGTACATTGGGAAGAGTGTGGCTGAACCTCCTGTCTCTGCACATTGGGAAGATTGTGACTGAACTTCCTGTCTCTGTACATTGGGAAGAGTGTGACTGAACCTCCTGTCTCTGTACATTGGGAAGATTGTGACTGAACCTGCAGTCTCTGTACACCGGGAGGATTGTGACTGAACCTCCTGTCTCTGTACATTGGGAAGAGTGTAACTGAACCTCCTGTCCACATGCACCGGCAAGAGTGTGAGTGAACCTCCTGTCTCTGTACACAGGGAAGAGAGTGACTGAAACTCCTGTTTCTGTACATTGGGAAGAGTGCAACAGAACCTCCTGTCTCTGTACATTGGGAAGATTGTGACTGCACCTCCTGTCTCTGTACACCGAGAAGAGTGTGACTGAACCTCCTGTCCCCATACCCCGGGAAGACTACGACTGAACGTACTGTCTCTGTACACTGGGAAGAGTGTGACTGAAAATCCTGTCTCCGTGCACCGGGAAGAGTGTGACTGAACCTCCTGTCTCTGTACACCAGGAAGACTGTGACTTAACCTCCTGTCCCTGTACATTGGGAAGACTGTGACTGAACCACCTGTCACATAGACCAGGAAGATTGTGACTGAACCTCCTGTCTCTGTACATTGGGAAGAGTGTGACTGAACCTACTGTCTCTGTATATCAGGAAGAGTGTGGCTGAACCTCCTGTCTCTGTACATTGGGAAGATTGTGACTGAACTTCCTGTCTCTGTACATTGGGAAGAGTGTGACTGAACCTCCTGTCTCTGTACATTGGGAAGATTGTGACTGAACCTGCAGTCTCTGTACACCAGGAGGATTGTGACTGAACCTCCTGTCCCCATACACCAAGAAAAATGTGACTGAACCTCCTGTCTCTGTACATTTGGAAGAGTGTGACTGAAACTCCTGTCCCCATGCACCTGGAAGAGTGTGACTGAACCTCCTGTCTCTACACCAGGAAGAGTGTGAGTGAACCTCCTGTCTCTGTACACCGAGAAGAGTGTGACTGAACCTCCTGTCCCCATACCCCGGGAACACTACGAGTGAACGTCCTGCCTCTGTACACTGGGAAGAGTGTGACTGAAAATCCTGTCTCCGTGCACCGGGAAGAGTGTGACTGTACCTCCTGTCTCTGTACATCGGGAAGAGTGTGACTGACCCTCATGTCTCTGTACACCGGGAAGACTGTGACTTAACCTCCTGTCCCTGTACATTGGGAAGACTGTGACTAAACCTCCTGTCCCATAGACCAGGAAGAGTGTGACTGAACCTCCTATCCCCGTGCACCGGGAAGAGTGTGACTGAACCTCCTGTGTCTGTATATCAGGAAGACTGTGACTGAACCACCTGTCTCTGTACACCGTGAAGAGTGTGACTGAACCTCCTGTCTCTGTACATCGGGAAGAGTGTGACTGAACATCCTGTCCCCATGCACTGGGAAGAGTGTGACTGAATCTCCTGTCTCTGTACACCGGGAAGAGTGTGACTGAACCTCCTGTGTCTGTACACCGGGAAGAGTGTGACTGAACCTCCTTTCCTCGTGCACTGGGAAGAGCGAGACAGAACCTCCTGTCCCCATGCAACGGGAAGAGCGTGACTGAACCTCCTGTCTCTGTAGACCGGGAAGAGTGTGACGGCACCTCCTGTCGCTGTACACCAAGAAGAGTGTGACTGAAACTCCTGTCCCCATACCCCGGGAAGACAGTGACTGAACCTCATGTCTCTGTACACTGGGAAGAGTGTGACTGAACCTCCTGTCCCAATACACCAGGAAGAGTGTGACTGAACCTCCAGCTTCTGTACATCAGGAAGACTGTGACTGAACCTACAGTCTCTGTACATCGGGAAGAGTGTGACTGAACCTCCTGTCTCAGTACACCGGGAAGATTGTGACTGAACCTCCTGTCTCTGTACACCAGGAAGAGAGTGACTGAACCTCCTGTCCCTGTACACCGGGAATAGTGTGACTGAATCTCCTGTCTCTGTACACCGGGAAGACTGTGACTGAACCTCCTGTCTCTGTACACCGGGAAGATTGTGACTGAACCTCCTGTCTCTGTACACTGGGAAGAGTATGACTGAAACTCCTGCCCCCGTGCACCGGGAAGAGTGGGACTGAACCTCCTGTCCCCATGCCCCGGGTAGACTACGACTGAACGTCCTGTCTCTGTACACTGGGAAGAGTGTGACTGAAAATCCTGTCTCCGTGCACCGGGAAGAGTGTGACTGAACCTCCTGCCTCTGTACGTCGGGAAGAGTGTGACTGAACCTCCTGTCTCTGTACACCTGGAAGACTGTGACTTAACCTCCTGTCCCTGTACATTGGGAAGACTGTGACTGAACCTCCTGCACCATAGACCAGGAAGAGTGTGACTGAACGTCCTATCCCCGAGCACCGGGAAGAGTGTGACTGAACCTCCTGTGTCTGTATATCAGGAAGACAGTGACTGAACCTCCTGTCTCTGTACACCATCAAGAGTGTAACTGAACCTCCTGTCTCTGTACATCGGGAAGAGTGTGACGGAACATCCTGTCCCCGTGCACTGGGAAGAGTGTGACTGAAGCTCCTGTCTCTGTACACCGGGAATAGTGTGACTGAACCTCCTGTCTCTGTACACCGGGAAGAGTGTGACTGAACCTCCTGTCCCCGTGCACCGGGAAGAGCGTGACTGAACCTCCTGTCTCTGTACACCGGGAAGAGTGTGACTGCACCACCTGTCGCTGTACACCAAGAAGAGTGTGACTGAAACTCCTGTCCCCATACCCTGGGAAGTCTGTGACTGAACCTCCTGTCTCTGTACACTGGCAAGAGTGTGACTGAACCTCCTGCTTCTGTACATCAGGAAGAGTGTGACTGAACCTACTGTCTCTGAACATCGGGAAGAGTGTGACTGAACCTCCTGTCTCTGTACACCGGGAAGATTGTGACTGAACATCCTGTCTCTGTACACCGGGAGGAGTGTGACTGAACCTCCTGTCTCTGTACACCGGGAATAGTGTGACTGAATCTCCTGTCTCTGTACACCGGGAAGAGTGTGACTGAATCTCCTGTCTCTGTACATTGGGAAGATTGTGACTGAACCTACTGTCTCCATGCAGCGGGAAGAGTGTGACTAAACCTCCTGTCTCTGTACATTGGGAAGAGTGTGACTGAACCGCCTGTCTCTGTACATTGGGAAGATTGCGACTGGACCTCCAGTCGCTATACACCGGGAAGAGTGTGACTGAACCTCCTGCCCCATACACCAAGAAGAATGTGACTGAACCGCCTGTCTCTGTACACTGGGATGAGTGTGACTGAACCTCCTGTCCCCATACACTGGGAAGAGTGTGACTGAACCTCCTGTCCCCTACACCAGGAAGAGTGTGACTGAAACTCCTGTCTCTGTACACCTGGAAGAGTGTGACTGAACCTCCTGTCGCCATACACCAGGAAGAGTGTGACTGAACCTCCTATCCCCGTGCACTGGGAAGAGTGTGACTGAACTTCCTGTGTCTGTATATCAGGAAGAGTGTGACTGAACCTCCTGTCTCTGTACACCGTGAAGAGTGTGACTAAACCTCCTGTCTCAGTATATCGGGAAAAGTGTGACTGAACCTCCTGTCCCCGTGCACTGGGAAAAGTGTGACTGAACCTCCTGTCTCTCTACACCGGGAAGTGTGTGACTGAACCTCCTGTCTCTGTACACCGGGAAGAGTGTGACTGAACCTCCTGTCCCCGTGCATTGGGAAGACCGTGACAGAACCTCCTGTCCCCATACACCGGGAAGAGTGTGACTGAACCTCCTGTCTCTGAACACCGGGAAGAGTGTGACTGCAACTCCTGTCGCTGTACACCGAGAAGAGTGTGACTGAAACTCCTGTCCCCATAACCTGGGAAGACTGGGACTGAACCTCCTGTCTCTGTACACTGGGAAGAGTGTGACTGAACCTCCTGTCCACATACACCAGGAAGAGTGTGACTGAACCTCCTGCTTCTGTACATCAGGAATAGTGTGACTGAACCTCCTGTCTCTGTACACCGGGAAGAGTGTGACTGAACCTCCTGTCTCTGTACACCGGGAATAGTGTGACTGAATCTCCTGTCTCTGTACACCGGGAAGACTGTGACTGAACCTCCTGTCGCTACACCGGGAGGAGTGTGACGGAACCTCCTGTCTCTGTACATCGGGAAGAGTGTGACTGAACCTCCTGCCTCTACACCGGGAGGAGTGTGACTTAACCTCCTGTCCCTGTACATTGGGAAGACTGTGACTGAACATCCTGTCCCCACACACCAGGAAGTGTGTGACTGAATCTCCTATCCCCGTGCACCAGGAAAAATGTGACTGAATGTCCAGTCTCTGCACATCGGGAAGAGTGTGACTGAACCTCCTGTCTCTGCACACCAGGAAGAGCGTGACTGAAACTCCTTGCTCAGTACAGCGGGAAGAGCATGACAGAACCTCCTGTCTCTGAACATCGGGAAGAAGGTGACTGAACCTCCTGTCCATGTACACCAGTATGAGTGTAACTGAATCTCCTGTCTCTGTACACCAGGAAGAGTGTGACTGAACTTTCTGTCCCCATACACCAGGAAGAGTGTGACTGAACCTCCTGTCTCTGTACAACGGGAAAAGAGTGACTGAACCTCCTGTCTCTGTACAGCGGGAAGAGCGTCACTGAAAAACCTCTCTCTGTACAGCGGGAAGAGCGTGACTGAACCTCCTGTCTCTGTACATCGGGAAGAAGGTTACTGATCCACCTGTCCATGTACACCAGGAAGAGTGCGACTGAACCTCCTGACCCCATACACCAGGAAGAGTGTGACGGAACCTCCTGTCTCTGTACATTGGGAAGAGTGTGGCTGAACCTCCTGTCTCTGTACATTGGGAAGATTGTGACTGAACTTCCTGTCTCTGTACATTGGGAAGAGTGTGACTGAACCTCCTGTCTCTGTACATTGGGAAGATTGTGACTGATTGTGCAGTCTCTGTACACCGGGAAGACTGTGACTGAACCTCTTGTCCCCATACACCAAGAAGAATGTGACTGAACCTCCTGTCTCTGTCCACCGGGAAGAGTGTGACTGAACCTCCTGTCTCTGTACACCGGGAATAGTGTGACTGAATCTCCTGTCTCTGTACACTGGGAAGACTGTGACTGAACCTCCTGTCGCTACACCGGGAGAAGTGTGACGGAACCTCCTGTCTCTGTACATCGGGAAGGGTGTGACTGAACCTCCTGCCTCTACACCGGGAGGAGTGTGACTTAACCTCCTGTCCCTGTACATTGGGAAGACTGTGACTGAACATCCTGTCCCCACACACCAGGAAGTGTGTGACTGAATCTCCTATCCCCGTGCACCAGGAAAAATGTGACTGAACGTCCAGTCTCTGCACATCGGGAAGAGTGTGACTGAACCTCCTGTCTCTGCACACCAGGAAGAGCGTGACTGAAACTCCTTGCTCTGTACAGCGGGAAGAGCATGACAGAACCTCCTGTCTCTGAACATCGGGAAGAAGGTGACTGAACCTCCTGTCCATGTACACCAGTATGAGTGTAACTGAATCTCCTGTCTCTGTACACCAGGAAGAGTGTGACTGAACTTTCTGTCCCCATACACCAGGAAGAGTGTGACTGAACCTCCTGTCTCTGTGCAACGGGAAAAGAGTGACTGAACCTCCTGTCTCTGTACAGCGGGAAGAGCGTCACTGAAAAACCTCTCTCTGTACAGCGGGAAGAGCGTGACTGAACCTCCTGTCTCTGTACATCGGGAAGAAGGTTACTGATCCACCTGTCCATGTACACCAGGAAGAGTGCGACTGAACCTCCTGACCCCATACACCAGGAAGAGTGTGACGGAAGCTCCTGTCTCTGTACATTGGGAAGAGTGTGGCTGAACCTCCTGTCTCTGTACATTGGGAAGATTGTGACTGAACTTCCTGTCTCTGTACATAGGGAAGAGTGTGACTGAACCTCTTGTCTCTGTACATTGGGAAGATTGTGACTGATTGTGCAGTCTCTGTACACCGGGAAGATTGTGACTGAACCTCTTGTCCCCATACACCAAGAAGAATGTGACTGAACTTCCTGTCTCTGTACACTGGGAAGAGTGTGACTGAACCTCCTGTCCCCATGCACCGGGAAGAGAGTGACTGAACCCCCTGTCTCTGTACACCAGGAAGAGTGTGACTGAAACTCGTGTCCCCATGCACCGGGAAGAGTGTGACTGAACCTACTCTCTCTGCACACCGGGAAGAATGTGACTGAAACTCCTGTCTCTGTACACCAGGAAGAGTGTGACTGAATCTCCTGTCACTGTACACCAGGAAGAGTGTGACTGTACCTCCTGTCCCCATACCCCAGGAAGACAAAACTGAACGTCCTGTCTCTGTACACAGGGAAGGGTGTGACTGAAAATCCTGTCCCCGTGCACCGGGAAGAGTGTGACTGAACCTCCGGTGTCTGAATATCAGGAAGACTGTTACTGTACCTCCTGTCGCTGTACACCGTGAACAGTGTGACTGAACCTCCTGTCTCTGTACATCGGGAAGAGTGTGACTGAACCTGCTGTCCCCATGCACCGGGAACCGTGTGACTTAACCTCCTGTCTCTGTACACCAGGAAGAGTGTGACTGAACCTCCTGTCTCTGTACACCGGGAAGAAAGTGACTGAACCTCCTGTCCCCGTGCACTGGGAAGAGCGTGACAGAACCTCCTGTCCCCATGCACCGGGAAGAGTATGACTAAACCTCCTGCCTCTGTACACCGGGAAGAGTGTGACTGCACCTCCTGTCGCTGTACACCGAGAAGAGTGTGACTGAAACTCCTGTCCCCATACCCTGGGAAGACAGTGACTGAACCTCCTGTCTCTAGACACTGGGAAGTGTGTGACTGATCCTCCTGTCCCCATACACCAGGAAGAGTGTGACTGAACGTCCTGCTTCTGTACATCGGGAAGAGTGTGACTGAACCTCCTGTCTCTGTCCACCGGGAAGAGTGTGACTGAACCTCCTGTCTCTGTACACCGGGAATAGTGTGACTGAATCTCCTGTCTCTGTACACTGGGAAGACTGTGACTGAACCTCCTGTCGCTACACCGGGAGAAGTGTGACGGAAACTCCTGTCTCTGTACATCGGGAAGAGTGTGACTGAACCTCCTGTCTCTACACCGGCAGGAGTGTGACTTAACCTCCTGTCCCTGTACATTGGGAAGACTGTGACTGAACCTCGTGTCCCCATACACCAGGAAGAGTGTGACTGAACCAACTAACCCTGTGCACCGGGAAGAGTGTGACTGAACGTCCAGTCTCTGTACATCGGGAAGTGTGTGACTGAACCTCCTGTCTCTGTACACCGGGACGAGCGTGACTGAAACTCCTTGCTCTGTACAGCAGGAAGAGCGTGACTGAACCTCTTGTCTCTGTACATCGGGAAGACGGTGACTGAACCTCCTGTCTCTGTACAGCGGGAAGAGTGTGACTGAAAAACCTGTCTCTGTACAGTGGGAAGAGCATGACTGAATCTCCTGTCTCTGTACACCGGGAAGACTGTGACTGAACCTCCTGTCCCCGTGCACCGGGAAGAGTGTGACTCAAACTCCTGTCTTTGTACACCGGGAAAAGTGTGACTGAACCTCCTGTCTCTGTAAAGAGGGAAGAGTGTGACTGAATCTCCTGTCTCTGTACACCGGGAAGAGTGTGACCTGAATCTCCAATCCCTGTACATCGGAAAGAGTGTGACTAATCTCCTGTCCCTGTACATCGGAAAGAGTATGACTATATCTCCTGTCAAAGCACACCGGGAAGACTGAATTAACCTCCTCTCTCTGTACATTGGGAAGACTGTGACTGAACCTCCTGTCCCCATACACCAGGAAGAGTGTGACTGAACCTCCTGTCTCTGTACATCAGGAAGACTGTGACTGAAACTCATGTCCCCATGCACCGGGAAGAGTGTGACTGAACCACCTGTCTCTGTACACCGGGAAGAGTGTGACTGAACCTCCTGTCTCTGTACATCGGGAAGAGTGTGACAGAACTACCTGTCCATGCACACCAGAAAGAGTGTGACTGAATCTCCTGTCTCTGTACACTGGGAAGAGTGTGACTGAACCTCCAGTCTCTGTACACCGGGAAGAGTGTGACTGAACCTCCGGTCCCCAAACACCAGGAAGAGTGTGACTGAACCTCCTGTCTCTGTACAGCGGGAAGACTGTGACTGAACCTCCTCTCTCTGTACACCGGGAAGATGGTGACTGAATCGACTGTCTCTGTACAGTGGGAAGAGCATGACTGAATCTCCTGTCTCTGTACACCGGGAAGAGTGTGACTGAACCTCCTGTCTCTGTACATCGGGAAGAGTGTGACTGAACCTCCTGTCTCTGTACACCGGGAAGAGCGTGACTGAAACTCCTTGATCTGTACAGCGGGAAGAGCGTGACTGAACCTCCTGCCTCTGTACATCGGGAAGAAGGTGACTGAACCTCCTGTCCATGTACACCAGTATGAGTGTGTCTGAATCTCCTGTCTCTGTACACCAGGAAGAGTGTGACTGAAAATCCTGTCCCCATACACCAGGAAGAGTGTGACGGAACCTCCTATCTCTGTACATCAGGAAGACTGTAACTGAACCTCCTGTCCCCGTGCACCGGGAAGAGTGTGACTGAACCTCCTGTCTCTGTACACCGGCAAAAGTGTGACTGAACCTCCTGTGTCTGTACAGCGGGAAGAGCGTGACTGAAAAACCTGTCTCTGTACAGCGGGAAGAGCATGACTGAACATCCTGTCTCGGTACATCGGGAAGAAGGTGACTGAACCTCCTGTCCATGTACACCAGGAAGAGTGTGACTGAACCTCCTGTCCCCATACACCAGGAAGAGTGTGACTGAACCTCCTAAGTCTGTACATCAGGAAGACTGTGACTGTACCTCCTGTCCCCGTGCACCGGGAAGAGTATTACTGAACCTCCTGTCTCTGTACATCGGAAAGAGTGTGACTGAATCTCCTGTCTCTGCACACCGGGAGGATTGTGACTGAACCTCCTGTCCCCATACACCAAGAAGAATGTGACTAAACCTCCTGTCTCTGTACATTGGGAACAGTGTGACTGAACCTCCTGTCCCCATGCACCGGGAAGAGTGTGACTGAACCTCCTGTCTCTGTACAACGGGAAGAGTGTGACTGAAACTCCTGTCTCTGTACACCAGGAAGAGTGTGACTGAACCTCCTGTCTCTGTACACCGAGAAGAGTGTGAGTGAACCTCCTGTCCCCATACCCCGGGAAGACTACGACTGAACGTCCTGTCTCTGGACACTGGGAAGAGTGTGACTGAAAATCCTGTCTCCGTGCACCGGGAAGAGTGTGACTGAACCTCCTGTCTCTGTAAATCGGGAAGAGTGTGACTGAACCTCATGTCTCTGTACACCAGGAAGACTGTGACTTAACCTCCTGTCCCTCTATATTGGGAAGACTGTGACTGAACCTCCTGTTCCATAGACCAGGAAGAGTGTGACTGAACCTCCTATCCCCGTGCACCGGGAAGAGTGTGACTAAACCTCCTGTGACTGTATGTCAGGAAGACTGTGACTGAACCTCCTGAATCTATACACCGTGAAGAGTGTGACTGAACCTCCTGTCTCTGTAAATCGGGAAGAGTGTGACTGAACATCCTGTCCCCATGCTCTGGGAAGAGTGTGACTGAACCTCCTGTCCCCGTGCACCAGGAACAGTGTGACTGAACTCCTGTCACTATACATCGGGAAGAGTGTGACTGAACGTCCTGTCTCTGTACACCGGGAAGAGTGTGACTGAACCTCCAGTCTCTGTACACTTGGAAGACTGTGACTTAACCTCCAGTCCCGGTACATTGGGAAGACTGTGACTGAACCTCCTGCACCATAGACCAGGAAAAGTGTGACTGAACCTCCTATCCCCGAGCACCGGGAAGAGTGTGACTGAACCTCCTGTGTCTGTATATCAGGAAGACAGTGACTGAACCTCCTGTCACTGTACACCGTGAAGAGTGTAACTGAACCTCCTGTCTCTGTACATCGGGAAGAGTGTGACTGAACATCCTGTCCCCGTGCACTGGGAAGAGTGTGACTGAAGCTCCTGTCTCTGTACACCGGGAATAGTGTGACTGAACCTCCTGTCTCTGTACACCGGGAAGAGTGTGACTGAACCTCCTGTCCCCGTGCACCGGGAAGAGCGTGACTAAACCTCCTGTGACTGTATGTCAGGAAGACTGTGACTGAACCTCCTGTCTCTATACACCGTGAACAGTGAGACTGAACCTCCTGTCTCTGCGCATCAGGAAGACTGTGACTGAACCTCCTGTCTCTGTACACTGGGAAGAGTGTGACTGAACATCCTGTCAATGTACAATGGGAAGAGTGTGACAGAATCTCCAGTCCCTGCACACCAGGAAGAGTGTGACTGAACCTCCTGTCCCCATACCCCGGGAAGAGTGTGACTGAACCTCCTGTCTCTGCGCATCGGGAAGACTGTGACTGAAAGTCCTGTCTCTGTACATTGGGAAGAGTGTGGCTGAACCTCCTGTCTCTGCACATTGGGAAGATTGTGACTGAACTTCCTGTCTCTGTACATTGGGAAGAGTGTGACTGAACCTCCTGTCTCTGTACATTGGGAAGATTGTGACTGAACCTGCAGTCTCTGTACACCGGGAGGATTGTGACTGAACCTCCTGTCTCTGTACATTGGGAAGAGTGTAACTGAACCTCCTGTCCACATGCACCGGCAAGAGTGTGAGTGAACCTCCTGTCTCTGTACACAGGGAAGAGAGTGACTGAAACTCCTGTTTCTGTACATTGGGAAGAGTGCAACAGAACCTCCTGTCTCTGTACATTGGGAAGATTGTGACTGCACCTCCTGTCTCTGTACACCGAGAAGAGTGTGACTGAACCTCCTGTCCCCATACCCCGGGAAGACTACGACTGAACGTACTGTCTCTGTACACTGGGAAGAGTGTGACTGAAAATCCTGTCTCCGTGCACCGGGAAGAGTGTGACTGAACCTCCTGTCTCTGTAAATCGGGAAGAGTGTGACTGAACCTCCTGTCTCTGTACACCAGGAAGACTGTGACTTAACCTCCTGTCCCTGTACATTGGGAAGACTGTGACTGAACCACCTGTCACATAGACCAGGAAGATTGTGACTGAACCTCCTGTCTCTGTACATTGGGAAGAGTGTGACTGAACCTACTGTCTCTGTATATCAGGAAGAGTGTGGCTGAACCTCCTGTCTCTGTACATTGGGAAGATTGTGACTGAACTTCCTGTCTCTGTACATTGGGAAGAGTGTGACTGAACCTCCTGTCTCTGTACATTGGGAAGATTGTGACTGAACCTGCAGTCTCTGTACACCAGGAGGATTGTGACTGAACCTCCTGTCCCCATACACCAAGAAAAATGTGACTGAACCTCCTGTCTCTGTACATTGGGAAGAGTGTGACTGAAACTCCTGTCCCCATGCACCTGGAAGAGTGTGACTGAACCTCCTGTCTCTGTACACCAGGAAGAGTGTGAGTGAACCTCCTGTCTCTGTACACCGAGAAGAGTGTGACTGAACCTCCTGTCCCCATGCCCCGGGAACACTACGAGTGAACGTCCTGCCTCTGTACACTGGGAAGAGTGTGACTGAAAATCCTGTCTCCGTGCACCGGGAAGAGTGTGACTGAACCTCCTGTCTCTGTACATCGGGAAGAGTGTGACTGACCCTCATGTCTCTGTACACCAGGAAGACTGTGACTTAACCTCCTGTCCCTGTACATTGGGAAGACTGTGACTGAACCTCCTGTCCCATAGACCAGGAAGAGTGTGACTGAACCTCCTATCCCCGTGCACCGGGAAGAGTGTGACTGAACCTCCTGTGTCTGTATATCAGGAAGACTGTGACTGAACCACCTGTCTCTGTACACCGTGAAGAGTGTGACTGAACCTCCTGTCTCTGTACATCGGGAAGAGTGTGACTGAACATCCTGTCCCCATGCACTGGGAAGAGTGTGACTGAATCTCCTGTCTCTGTACACCGGGAAGAGTGTGACTGAACCTCCTGTGTCTGTACACCGGGAAGAGTGTGACTGAACCTCCTTTCCTCGTGCACTGGGAAGAGCGAGACAGAACCTCCTGTCCCCATGCAACGGGAAGAGCGTGACTGAACCTCCTGTCTCTGTAGACCGGGAAGAGTGTGACGGCACCTCCTGTCGCTGTACACCAAGAAGAGTGTGACTGAAACTCCTGTCCCCATACCCCGGGAAGACAGTGACTGAACCTCATGTCTCTGTACACTGGGAAGAGTGTGACTGAACCTCCTGTCCCAATACACCAGGAAGAGTGTGACTGAACCTCCAGCTTCTGTACATCAGGAAGACTGTGACTGAACCTACAGTCTCTGTACATCGGGAAGAGTGTGACTGAACCTCCTGTCTCAGTACACCGGGAAGATTGTGACTGAACCTCCTGTCTCTGTACACCAGGAAGAGAGTGACTGAACCTCCTGTCCCTGTACACCGGGAATAGTGTGACTGAATCTCCTGTCTCTATACACCGGGAAGACTGTGACTGAACCTCCTGTCTCTGTACACCGGGAAGATTGTGACTGAACCTCCTGTCTCTGTACACCGGGAAGAGTATGACTGAAACTCCTGCCCCCGTGCACCGGGAAGAGTGGGACTGAACCTCCTGTCCCCATGCCCCGGGTAGACTACGACTGAACGTCCTGTCTCTGTACACTGGGAAGAGTGTGACTGAAAATCCTGTCTCCGTGCACCGGGAAGAGTGTGACTGAACCTCCTGCCTCTGTACGTCGGGAAGAGTGTGACTGAACCTCCTGTCTCTGTACACCTGGAAGACTGTGACTTAACCTCCTGTCCCTGTACATTGGGAAGACTGTGACTGAACCTCCTGCACCATAGACCAGGAAGAGTGTGACTGAACGTCCTATCCCCGAGCACCGGGAAGAGTGTGACTGAACCTCCTGTGTCTGTATATCAGGAAGACAGTGACTGAACCTCCTGTCTCTGTACACCATCAAGAGTGTAACTGAACCTCCTGTCTCTGTACATCGGGAAGAGTGTGACGGAACATCCTGTCCCCGTGCACTGGGAAGAGTGTGACTGAAGCTCCTGTCTCTGTACACCGGGAATAGTGTGACTGAACCTCCTGTCTCTGTACACCGGGAAGAGTGTGACTGAACCTCCTGTCCCCGTGCACTGGGAAGAGCGTGACAGAACCTCCTGTCCCCATGCACCGGGAAGAGCGTGACTGAACCTCCTGTCTCTGTACACCGGGAAGAGTGTGACTGCACCACCTGTCGCTGTACACCAAGAAGAGTGTGACTGAAACTCCTGTCCCCATACCCTGGGAAGTCTGTGACTGAACCTCCTGTCTCTGTACACTGGCAAGAGTGTGACTGAACCTCCTGCTTCTGTACATCAGGAAGAGTGTGACTGAACCTACTGTCTCTGAACATCGGGAAGAGTGTGACTGAACCTCCTGTCTCTGTACACCGGGAAGATTGTGACTGAACATCCTGTCTCTGTACACCGGGAGGAGTGTGACTGAACCTCCTGTCTCTGTACACCGGGAATAGTGTGACTGAATCTCCTGTCTCTGTACACCGGGAAGAGTGTGACTGAATCTCCTGTCTCTGTACATTGGGAAGATTGTGACTGAACCTACTGTCGCCATGCAGCGGGAAGAGTGTGACTAAACCTCCTGTCTCTGTACATTGGGAAGAGTGTGACTGAACCGCCTGTCTCTGTACATTGGGAAGATTGTGACTGAACTTCCTGTCTCTGTACATTGGGAAGAGTGTGACTGAACCTCCTGTCTCTGTACATTGGGAAGATTGTGACTGATTGTGCAGTCTCTGTACACCGGGAAGATTGTGACTGAACCTCTTGTCCCCATACACCAAGAAGAATGTGACTGAACTTCCTGTCTCTGTACACTGGGAAGAGTGTGACTGAACCTCCTGTCCCCATGCACCGGGAAGAGAGTGACTGAACCCCCTGTCTCTGTACACCAGGAAGAGTGTGACTGAAACTCGTGTCCCCATGCACCGGGAAGAGTGTGACTGAACCTACTCTCTCTGCACACCGGGAAGAATGTGACTGAAACTCCTGTCTCTGTACACCAGGAAGAGTGTGACTGAATCTCCTGTCACTGTACACCAGGAAGAGTGTGACTGTACCTCCTGTCCCCATACCCCAGGAAGACTACAACTGAACGTCCTGTCTCTGTACACAGGGAAGGGTGTGACTGAAAATCCTGTCCCCGTGCACCGGGAAGAGTGTGACTGAACCTCCGGTGTCTGAATATCAGGAAGACTGTTACTGTACCTCCTGTCGCTGTACACCGTGAACAGTGTGACTGAAACTCCTGTCTCTGTACATCGGGAAGAGTGTGACTGAACCTGCTGTCCCCATGCACCGGGAACCGTGTGACTTAACCTCCTGTCTCTGTACACCGGGAAGAGTGTGACTGAACCTCCTGTCTCTGTACACCGGGAATAGTGTGACTGAATCTCCTGTCTCTGTACACTGGGAAGACTGTGACTGAACCTCCTGTCGCTACACCGGGAGAAGTGTGACGGAAACTCCTGTCTCTGTACATCGGGAAGAGTGTGACTGAACCTCCTGTCTCTACACCGGCAGGAGTGTGACTTAACCTCCTGTCCCTGTACATTGGGAAGACTGTGACTAAACCTCGTGTCCCCATACACCAGGAAGAGTGTGACTGAACCAACTAACCCTGTGCACCGGGAAGAGTGTGACTGAACGTCCAGTCTCTGTACATCGGGAAGTGTGTGACTGAACCTCCTGTCTCTGTACACCGGGACGAGCGTGACTGAAACTCCTTGCTCTGTACAGCAGGAAGAGCGTGACTGAACCTCTTGTCTCTGTACATCGGGAAGACGGTGACTGAACCTCCTGTCTCTGTACAGCGGGAAGAGTGTGACTGAAAAACCTGTCTCTGTACAGTGGGAAGAGCATGACTGAATCTCCTGTCTCTGTACACCGGGAAGACTGTGACTGAACCTCCTGTCCCCGTGCACCGGGAAGAGTGTGACTCAAACTCCTGTCTTTGTACACCGGGAAAAGTGTGACTGAACCTCCTGTCTCTGTAAAGAGGGAAGAGTGTGACTGAATCTCCTGTCTCTGTACACCGGGAAGAGTGTGACTGAATCTCCAATCCCTGTACATCGGAAAGAGTGTGACTAATCTCCTGTCCCTGTACATCGGAAAGAGTATGACTATATCTCCTGTCAAAGCACACCGGGAAGACTGAATTAACCTCCTCTCTCTGTACATTGGGAAGACTGTGACAGAACCTCCTGTCCCCATACACCAGGAAGAGTGTGACTGAACCTCCTGTCTCTGTACATCAGGAAGACTGTGACTGAAACTCATGTCCCCATGCACCGGGAAGAGTGTGACTGAACCACCTGTCTCTGTACACCGGGAAGAGTGTGACTGAACCTCCTGTCTCTGTACATCGGGAAGAGTGTGACAGAACTACCTGTCCATGCACACCAGAAAGAGTGTGACTGAATCTCCTGTCTCTGTACACTGGGAAGAGTGTGACTGAACCTCCAGTCTCTGTACACCGGGAAGAGTGTGACTGAACCTCCGGTCCCCAAACACCAGGAAGAGTGTGACTGAACCTCCTGTCTCTGTACAGCGGGAAGACTGTGACTGAACCTCCTCTCTCTGTACACCGGGAAGATGGTGACTGAATCGACTGTCTCTGTACAGTGGGAAGAGCATGACTGAATCTCCTGTCTCTGTACACCGGGAAGAGTGTGACTGAACCTCCTGTCTCTGTACATCGGGAAGAGTGTGACTGAACCTCCTGTCTCTGTACACCGGGAAGAGCGTGACTGAAACTCCTTGATCTGTACAGCGGGAAGAGCGTGACTGAACCTCCTGCCTCTGTACATCGGGAAGAAGGTGACTGAACCTCCTGTCCATGTACACCAGTATGAGTGTGTCTGAATCTCCTGTCTCTGTACACCAGGAAGAGTGTGACTGAAAATCCTGTCCCCATACACCAGGAAGAGTGTGACGGAACCTCCTATCTCTGTACATCAGGAAGACTGTAACTGAACCTCCTGTCCCCGTGCACCGGGAAGAGTGTGACTGAACCTCCTGTCTCTGTACACCGGCAAAAGTGTGACTGAACCTCCTGTGTCTGTACAGCGGGAAGAGCGTGACTGAAAAACCTGTCTCTGTACAGCGGGAAGAGCATGACTGAACATCCTGTCTCGGTACATCGGGAAGAAGGTGACTGAACCTCCTGTCCATGTACACCAGGAAGAGTGTGACTGAACCTCCTGTCCCCATACACCAGGAAGAGTGTGACTGAACCTCCTAAGTCTGTACATCAGGAAGACTGTGACTGTACCTCCTGTCCCCGTGCACCGGGAAGAGTATTACTGAACCTCCTGTCTCTGTACATCGGAAAGAGTGTGACTGAATCTCCTGTCTCTGCACACCGGGAGGATTGTGACTGAACCTCCTGTCCCCATACACCAAGAAGAATGTGACTAAACCTCCTGTCTCTGTACATTGGGAACAGTGTGACTGAACCTCCTGTCCCCATGCACCGGGAAGAGTGTGACTGAACCTCCTGTCTCTGTACAACGGGAAGAGTGTGACTGAAACTCCTGTCTCTGTACACCAGGAAGAGTGTGACTGAATCTCCTGTCTCTGTACACCGAGAAGAGTGTGAGTGAACCTCCTGTCCCCATACCCCGGGAAGACTACGACTGAACGTCCTGTCTCTGGACACTGGGAAGAGTGTGACTGAAAATCCTGTCTCCGTGCACCGGGAAGAGTGTGACTGAACCTCCTGTCTCTGTAAATCGGGAAGAGTGTGACTGAACCTCATGTCTCTGTACACCAGGAAGACTGTGACTTAACTTCCTGTCCCTCTATATTGGGAAGACTGTGACTGAACCTCCTGTTCCATAGACCAGGAAGAGTGTGACTGAACCTCCTATCCCCGTGCACCGGGAAGAGTGTGACTAAACCTCCTGTGACTGTATGTCAGGAAGACTGTGACTGAACCTCCTGACTCTATACACCGTGAAGAGTGTGACTGAACCTCCTGTCTCTGTAAATCGGGAAGAGTGTGACTGAACATCCTGTCCCCATGCTCTGGGAAGAGTGTGACTGAACCTCCTGTCCCCGTGCACCAGGAACAGTGTGACTGAACTCCTGTCACTATACATCGGGAAGAGTGTGACTGAACGTCCTGTCTCTGTACACCGGGAAGAGTGTGACTGAACCTCCAGTCTCTGTACACTTGGAAGACTGTGACTTAACCTCCAGTCCCGGTACATTGGGAAGACTGTGACTGAACCTCCTGCACCATAGACCAGGAAAAGTGTGACTGAACCTCCTATCCCCGAGCACCGGGAAGAGTGTGACTGAACCTCCTGTGTCTGTATATCAGGAAGACAGTGACTGAACCTCCTGTCACTGTACACCGTGAAGAGTGTAACTGAACCTCCTGTCTCTGTACATCGGGAAGAGTGTGACTGAACATCCTGTCCCCGTGCACTGGGAAGAGTGTGACTGAAGCTCCTGTCTCTGTACACCGGGAATAGTGTGACTGAACCTCCTGTCTCTGTACACCGGGAAGAGTGTGACTGAACCTCCTGTCCCCGTGCACCGGGAAGAGCGTGACTAAACCTCCTGTGACTGTATGTCAGGAAGACTGTGACTGAACCTCCTGTCTCTATACACCGTGAACAGTGAGACTGAACCTCCTGTCTCTGCGCATCAGGAAGACTGTGACTGAACCTCCTGTCTCTGTACACTGGGAAGAGTGTGACTGAACATCCTGTCAATGTACAATGGGAAGAGTGTGACAGAATCTCCAGTCCCTGCACACGAGGAAGAGTGTGACTGAACCTCCTGTCCCCATACCCCGGGAAGAGTGTGACTGAACCTCCTGTCTCTGCGCATCGGGAAGACTGTGACTGAAAGTCCTGTCTCTGTACATTGGGAAGAGTGTGGCTGAACCTCCTGTCTCTGCACATTGGGAAGATTGTGACTGAACTTCCTGTCTCTGTACATTGGGAAGAGTGTGACTGAACCTCCTGTCTCTGTACATTGGGAAGATTGTGACTGAACCTGCAGTCTCTGTACACCGGGAGGATTGTGACTGAACCTCCTGTCTCTGTACATTGGGAAAAGTGTAACTGAACCTCCTGTCCACATGCACCGGCAAGAGTGTGAGTGAACCTCCTGTCTCTGTACACAGGGAAGAGAGTGACTGAAACTCCTGTTTCTGTACATTGGGAAGAGTGCAACAGAACCTCCTGTCTCTGTACATTGGGAAGATTGTGACTGCACCTCCTGTCTCTGTACACCGAGAAGAGTGTGACTGAACCTCCTGTCCCCATACCCCGGGAAGACTACGACTGAACGTACTGTCTCTGTACACTGGGAAGAGTGTGACTGAAAATCCTGTCTCCGTGCACCGGGAAGAGTGTGACTGAACCTCCTGTCTCTGTAAATCGGGAAGAGTGTGACTGAACCTCCTGTCTCTGTACACCAGGAAGACTGTGACTTAACCTCCTGTCCCTGTACATTGGGAAGACTGTGACTGAACCACCTGTCACATAGACCAGGAGATTGTGACTGAACCTCCTGTCTCTGTACATTGGGAAGAGTGTGACTGAACCTACTGTCTCTGTATATCAGGAAGATTGTGGCTGAACCTCCTGTCTCTGTACATTGGGAAGATTGTGACTGAACTTCCTGTCTCTGTACATTGGGAAGAGTGTGACTGAACCTCCTGTCTCTGTACATTGGGAAGATTGTGACTGAACCTGCAGTCTCTGTACACCAGGAGGATTGTGACTGAACCTCCTGTCCCCATACACCAAGAAAAATGTGACTGAACCTCCTGTCTCTGTACATTGGGAAGAGTGTGACTGAAACTCCTGTCCCCATGCACCTGGAAGAGTGTGACTGAACCTCCTGTCTCTGTACACCAGGAAGAGTGTGAGTGAACCTCCTGTCTCTGTACACCGAGAAGAGTGTGACTGAACCTCCTGTCCCCATACCCCGGGAACACTACGAGTGAACGTCCTGCCTCTGTACACTGGGAAGAGTGTGACTGAAAATCCTGTCTCCGTGCACCGGGAAGAGTGTGACTGAACCTCCTGTCTCTGTACATCGGGAAGAGTGTGACTGACCCTCATGTCTCTGTACACCAGGAAGACTGTGACTTAACCTCCTGTCCCTGTACATTGGGAAGACTGTGACTGAACCTCCTGTCCCATAGACCAGGAAGAGTGTGACTGAACCTCCTATCCCCGTGCACCGGGAAGAGTGTGACTGAACCTCCTGTGTCTGTATATCAGGAAGACTGTGACTGAACCACCTGTCTCTGTACACCGTGAAGAGTGTGACTGAACCTCCTGTCTCTGTACATCGGGAAGAGTGTGACTGAACATCCTGTCCCCATGCACTGGGAAGAGTGTGACTGAATCTCCTGTCTCTGTACACCGGGAAGAGTGTGACTGAACCTCCTGTGTCTGTACACCGGGAAGAGTGTGACTGAACCTCCTTTCCTCGTGCACTGGGAAGAGCGAGACAGAACCTCCTGTCCCCATGCAACGGGAAGAGCGTGACTGAACCTCCTGTCTCTGTAGACCGGGAAGAGTGTGACGGCACCTCCTGTCGCTGTACACCAAGAAGAGTGTGACTGAAACTCCTGTCCCCATACCCCGGGAAGACAGTGACTGAACCTCATGTCTCTGTACACTGGGAAGAGTGTGACTGAACCTCCTGTCCCAATACACCAGGAAGAGTGTGACTGAACCTCCAGCTTCTGTACATCAGGAAGACTGTGACTGAACCTACAGTCTCTGTACATCGGGAAGAGTGTGACTGAACCTCCTGTCTCAGTACACCGGGAAGATTGTGACTGAACCTCCTGTCTCTGTACACCAGGAAGAGAGTGACTGAACCTCCTGTCCCTGTACACCGGGAATAGTGTGACTGAATCTCCTGTCTCTATACACCGGGAAGACTGTGACTGAACCTCCTGTCTCTGTACACCGGGAAGATTGTGACTGAACCTCCTGTCTCTGTACACCGGGAAGAGTATGACTGAAACTCCTGCCCCCGTGCACCGGGAAGAGTGGGACTGAACCTCCTGTCCCCATGCCCCGGGTAGACTACGACTGAACGTCCTGTCTCTGTACACTGGGAAGAGTGTGACTGAAAATCCTGTCTCCGTGCACCGGGAAGAGTGTGACTGAACCTCCTGCCTCTGTACGTCGGGAAGAGTGTGACTGAACCTCCTGTCTCTGTACACCTGGAAGACTGTGACTTAACCTCCTGTCCCTGTACATTGGGAAGACTGTGACTGAACCTCCTGCACCATAGACCAGGAAGAGTGTGACTGAACGTCCTATCCCCGAGCACCGGGAAGAGTGTGACTGAACCTCCTGTGTCTGTATATCAGGAAGACAGTGACTGAACCTCCTGTCTCTGTACACCATCAAGAGTGTAACTGAACCTCCTGTCTCTGTACATCGGGAAGAGTGTGACGGAACATCCTGTCCCCGTGCACTGGGAAGAGTGTGACTGAAGCTCCTGTCTCTGTACACCGGGAATAGTGTGACTGAACCTCCTGTCTCTGTACACCGGGAAGAGTGTGACTGAACCTCCTGTCCCCGTGCACTGGGAAGAGCGTGACAGAACCTCCTGTCCCCATGCACCGGGAAGAGCGTGACTGAACCTCCTGTCTCTGTACACCGGGAAGAGTGTGACTGCACCACCTGTCGCTGTACACCAAGAAGAGTGTGACTGAAACTCCTGTCCCCATACCCTGGGAAGTCTGTGACTGAACCTCCTGTCTCTGTACACTGGCAAGAGTGTGACTGAACCTCCTGCTTCTGTACATCAGGAAGAGTGTGACTGAACCTACTGTCTCTGAACATCGGGAAGAGTGTGACTGAACCTCCTGTCTCTGTACACCGGGAAGATTGTGACTGAACATCCTGTCTCTGTACACCGGGAGGAGTGTGACTGAACCTCCTGTCTCTGTACACCGGGAATAGTGTGACTGAATCTCCTGTCTCTGTACACCGGGAAGAGTGTGACTGAATCTCCTGTCTCTGTACATTGGGAAGATTGTGACTGAACCTACTGTCGCCATGCAGCGGGAAGAGTGTGACTAAACCTCCTGTCTCTGTACATTGGGAAGAGTGTGACTGAACCGCCTGTCTCTGTACATTGGGAAGATTGTGACTGAACTTCCTGTCTCTGTACATTGGGAAGAGTGTGACTGAACCTCCTGTCTCTGTACATTGGGAAGATTGTGACTGATTGTGCAGTCTCTGTACACCGGGAAGATTGTGACTGAACCTCTTGTCCCCATACACCAAGAAGAATGTGACTGAACTTCCTGTCTCTGTACACTGGGAAGAGTGTGACTGAACCTCCTGTCCCCATGCACCGGGAAGAGAGTGACTGAACCCCCTGTCTCTGTACACCAGGAAGAGTGTGACTGAAACTCGTGTCCCCATGCACCGGGAAGAGTGTGACTGAACCTACTCTCTCTGCACACCGGGAAGAATGTGACTGAAACTCCTGTCTCTGTACACTGGCAAGAGTGTGACTGAACCTCCTGCTTCTGTACATCAGGAAGAGTGTGACTGAACCTACTGTCTCTGAACATCGGGAAGAGTGTGACTGAACCTCCTGTCTCTGTACACCGGGAAGATTGTGACTGAACATCCTGTCTCTGTACACCGGGAGGAGTGTGACTGAACCTCCTGTCTCTGTACACCGGGAATAGTGTGACTGAATCTCCTGTCTCTGTACACCGGGAAGAGTGTGACTGAATCTCCTGTCTCTGTACATTGGGAAGATTGTGACTGAACCTACTGTCGCCATGCAGCGGGAAGAGTGTGACTAAACCTCCTGTCTCTGTACATTGGGAAGAGTGTGACTGAACCGCCTGTCTCTGTACATTGGGAAGATTGTGACTGAACTTCCTGTCTCTGTACATTGGGAAGAGTGTGACTGAACCTCCTGTCTCTGTACATTGGGAAGATTGTGACTGATTGTGCAGTCTCTGTACACCGGGAAGATTGTGACTGAACCTCTTGTCCCCATACACCAAGAAGAATGTGACTGAACTTCCTGTCTCTGTACACTGGGAAGAGTGTGACTGAACCTCCTGTCCCCATGCACCGGGAAGAGAGTGACTGAACCCCCTGTCTCTGTACACCAGGAAGAGTGTGACTGAAACTCGTGTCCCCATGCACCGGGAAGAGTGTGACTGAACCTACTCTCTCTGCACACCGGGAAGAATGTGACTGAAACTCCTGTCTCTGTACACCAGGAAGAGTGTGACTGAATCTCCTGTCACTGTACACCAGGAAGAGTGTGACTGTACCTCCTGTCCCCATACCCCAGGAAGACTACAACTGAACGTCCTGTCTCTGTACACAGGGAAGGGTGTGACTGAAAATCCTGTCCCCGTGCACCGGGAAGAGTGTGACTGAACCTCCGGTGTCTGAATATCAGGAAGACTGTTACTGTACCTCCTGTCGCTGTACACCGTGAACAGTGTGACTGAAACTCCTGTCTCTGTACATCGGGAAGAGTGTGACTGAACCTGCTGTCCCCATGCACCGGGAACCGTGTGACTTAAACTCCTGTCTCTGTACACCGGGAAGAGTGTGACTGAACCTCCTGTCTCTGTACACCGGGAATAGTGTGACTGAATCTCCTGTCTCTGTACACTGGGAAGACTGTGACTGAACCTCCTGTCGCTACACCGGGAGAAGTGTGACGGAAACTCCTGTCTCTGTACATCGGGAAGAGTGTGACTGAACCTCCTGTCTCTACACCGGCAGGAGTGTGACTTAACCTCCTGTCCCTGTACATTGGGAAGACTGTGACTGAACCTCGTGTCCCCATACACCAGGAAGAGTGTGACTGAACCAACTAACCCTGTGCACCGGGAAGAGTGTGACTGAACGTCCAGTCTCTGTACATCGGGAAGTGTGTGACTGAACCTCCTGTCTCTGTACACCGGGACGAGCGTGACTGAAACTCCTTGCTCTGTACAGCAGGAAGAGCGTGACTGAACCTCTTGTCTCTGTACATCGGGAAGACGGTGACTGAACCTCCTGTCTCTGTACAGCGGGAAGAGTGTGACTGAAAAACCTGTCTCTGTACAGTGGGAAGAGCATGACTGAATCTCCTGTCTCTGTACACCGGGAAGACTGTGACTGAACCTCCTGTCCCCGTGCACCGGGAAGAGTGTGACTCAAACTCCTGTCTTTGTACACCGGGAAAAGTGTGACTGAACCTCCTGTCTCTGTAAAGAGGGAAGAGTGTGACTGAATCTCCTGTCTCTGTACACCGGGAAGAGTGTGACTGAATCTCCAATCCCTGTACATCGGAAAGAGTGTGACTAATCTCCTGTCCCTGTACATCGGAAAGAGTATGACTATATCTCCTGTCAAAGCACACCGGGAAGACTGAATTAACCTCCTCTCTCTGTACATTGGGAAGACTGTGACAGAACCTCCTGTCCCCATACACCAGGAAGAGTGTGACTGAACCTCCTGTCTCTGTACATCAGGAAGACTGTGACTGAAACTCATGTCCCCATGCACCGGGAAGAGTGTGACTGAACCACCTGTCTCTGTACACCGGGAAGAGTGTGACTGAACCTCCTGTCTCTGTACATCGGGAAGAGTGTGACAGAACTACCTGTCCATGCACACCAGAAAGAGTGTGACTGAATCTCCTGTCTCTGTACACTGGGAAGAGTGTGACTGAACCTCCAGTCTCTGTACACCGGGAAGAGTGTGACTGAACCTCCGGTCCCCAAACACCAGGAAGAGTGTGACTGAACCTCCTGTCTCTGTACAGCGGGAAGACTGTGACTGAACCTCCTCTCTCTGTACACCGGGAAGATGGTGACTGAATCGACTGTCTCTGTACAGTGGGAAGAGCATGACTGAATCTCCTGTCTCTGTACACCGGGAAGAGTGTGACTGAACCTCCTGTCTCTGTACATTGGGAAGAGTGTGACTGAACCCCCTGTCTCTGTACATTGGGAAGATTGTGACTGAACCTCCTGTCTCAGTACATTGGGAAGAGTGTGACTGAACCTCCAGTCTCTGTACATTGGGAAGAGTGTGACTGAACGTCCTGTCTCTGTACTTTGGGAAGAGTGTGACTGAACCTCCTGTCTCTGTACATTGGGAAGATTGTGACTGAACCTCCAGTCGCTGTACACCGGGAAGAGTGTGACTGAACCTCCTGTCCCCATACACCAAGAAGAATGAGACTGAACCTCCTGTCTCTGTACACCGGGAAGAGTGTGACTGAACTTCCTGTCCCCATACACTGGGAAGAGTGTGACTGAACCTCCTGTACCCATACTCCAGGAAGAGTGTGACTGAACCTCCTGTCTCTGTACACGAGGAAGAGTGTGACTGAACCACCTGTCTCTGTACATCGGGAAGGGGGTGACTGAACCTCCTGTCTCTGTGCAGCGGGAAAAGCGTGACAGAACCTCCTGTCTCTGTACACCGGGAAGAGCGTGACTGAACCTCCTGTCTCTGTACATCGGGAAGAAGGTCACTGAACCTCCTGCCTCTGTACATCGGGAACAGCGTGACTGAACCTCCTGTCTCTGTACATCGGGAAGAGCGTGACTGAACATCCTGTCCCCATGCACCGGCAAGAGTGTGACTGAACCTCCTCTCTCTGTAAACCGGGAAGATTGTGACTGAACCTCCTGTCTCTGTACACCGGGAAGAGTGTGACTGAACCTCCTGTTCCCGTGCACTGGGAAGAACGTGACAGAACCTCCTGTCCCCATGCACCGGGAAGAGTGTGACTGAACCTCCTGTCTCTGTACACCAGGAATAGTGTGATTGAACCTCCTGTCTCTGTACACCAGGAAGACTGTGACTGAAAATCCTGTCTCTGTACACCGGGAAGATTTTGACTGAACCTCCTGTCTCTGTACACCGGGAAGAGTGTGACTGAACCTCCTGTCCCCGTGCACCGGGAACAGTGTGACTGAACCTCCTGTCTCCGTACATTGGGAAGTGTGTGATTGAACCTCCTGTCCCCATACCCCGGGAAGACTGTGACTGAACCTTCTGTCTCTGTACACCGGGAAGAGTGTGACTGAACCTCCTGTCTCGTTACATTGGTAAGAGTGTAACTGAATCTCCTGTCCCCATACACCAGGAAGAGAGTGATTGAACCTCCTGTCTCTGTACATTGGGAAGATTGTGACTGAACCTCCTGTCTCTGTACACCGGGAAGAGTGTGACTGAACCTCCTGTCTCTGTACACCGGGAAGAGTGTGACTGAACCACCTGTCTCTGTACACCAGGAAGAATGTGACTTAACCTCCTGTCCCTGAACATTGGGAAGAGTGTGACTGAACCTCTTGTCCCCGTGCACCGGGAAGAGTGTGACTGAACCTCCTGTCTCTGTAAACCGGGAAGAATGTGACTGAACATCCTGTCTCTGTACATAGGGAAGAGTGCGACTGCACCTCCTGTCGCTGTACACCGAGAAGAGTTTGACTGAACCTCCTGTCCCCATACCCCCGGAAGACTGTAACTTAACCTCCTGTCTCTGTACACTGGGAAGAGTGTGACTGAACCTTCTGTCCCCATACAGCTGGAAGAGTGTGACTGAACCTCCTGCTTCTGTACATCGGGAAGCGTGTGACTGAACCTCCTGTCTCTGTACACCGGGAAGAGTGTGACTGAACCTCCTGTCTCTGTACGCCGGGAATAGTGTGACTGAACCTCCTGTCTCGGTACACCGGGAAGAGTGCGACTGAACCTCCTGTCTCTGTACATCGGGAAGATTGTGACTGAACCTCCTGTCTCTGTACACCAGGAGGAGTGTGACTGTACCTCCTGTCCCCATACCCCGGGAAGACTGTGACTGAACCTCCTGTCTCTGTACATTGGGAAGATTGTGACTGAACCTCCTGTCTCTGTACATTGGGAAGTGTGTGACTGAACGTCCTGTCTCTGTACATTGGGAAGGGTGTGACTGAACCTCCTGTCTCGTTACATTGGGAAGAGTGTGACTGAATCTCCGATCCCCATACACCAGGAAGAGTGTGACTGAACCTCCTGTCTCTGTACATTGGGAAGAGTGTGACTGAAGCTCCTGTCTCTGTACATTGGGAAGATTGTGACTGAACCTCCTGCCTCTGTACATTGGGAAGAGTGGGACTGAACGTCCTGACTCTGTACATTGGGAAGGGTGTGACTGAACCTCCCGTCTCGTTACATTGGGAAGAGGGTGACTGAATCTCCTATCCCCATACACCAGGAAGAGTGACTGAACCTCCTGTCTCTGTACATTGGGAAGAGTGTGACTGAACCTCCTGTCTCTGTACATTGGGAAGATTGTGACTGCACCTCCTGTCTCTGTACACCGGGAAGAGTGTGACTGAACCTCCTGTCTCTGTACATTGGGAAGAGTGTGACTGAACCTCCTGTCTCTGTACACCGGGAAGAGTGTGACTGAACCTCCTGTCTCTCTACATTGGGAAGACTGTGACTGAATCTCCTCTCTCGTTACATTGGGAGAGTGTGACTGAATCTCCTGTCCCCATACACCAGGAAGACTGTGACTGAACCTCCTGTCTCTGTACATTGGGAAGAGTGTGACTGAACCTCCTGTCTCTGCACATTGGGAAGATTGTGACTGAACCTCCTGTCTCTGTACACCGGGAAGAGTGTGACTAAACCTCCTGTCTCTGTACATTGGGAAGACTGTGACTGAACCTCCTGTCTCTGTACATTGGGAAGATTGTGACTGAACCTCATGTCTCTGTACATTGGGAAGAGAGTGACTGAACCTCCAGTCTCTGTACATTGGCAAGGGTGTGACTGAACCTCCTGTCTCTGTACTTTGGGAAGATTGTGACTGAACCTCCTGTCTCTGTAAATTGGGAAGAGTGAGACTAAACCTCCTGTCTCTGTACATTGGGAAGATTGTGACTGAACCTCCAGTCGCTGTACTCCGGGAAGAGTGTGACTAAACCTCCTGTCCCCATACACTGGGAAGAGTGTGACTGAAACTCCTGTCCCCATACACCAGGAAGAGTGTGACTGAACCTCCTGTCTCTGTACACCAGGAAGAGTGTGACTGAACCTCCTGTCTCTGTACCCCGGGAAGAGTGTGACTGAACCTCCTGTCTCTGTAAACCGGGAAGAGTGTGACTGAAACTCCTGTCTCTGTACATCGGGAAGAGTGTGACTGAACCTCCTGTCTCTGTGCACCGGGAAGAGCGTGACTGAACCTCCTTTCTCTGTACACCGGGAAGAGCGTGACTGAACCTCCTGTCTCTGTACATCGGGAAGAAGGTGACTGAACCTCCTGTCTTCTGTACATCGGGAAGAGTGTGACTGAACCTCCTGTCTCTGTACATCGGGAAAAGCGTGACTGAATCTCCTGTCTCTGTACATCGGGAAGAGCGTGACTGAACTTCCTGTCCACGTGCACCGGCAAGAGAGTGACTGAACCTCCTGTCTCTGTACACCGGGAAGAGTGTGACTGAACCTCCTGTCTCTGTACACCGGGAAGAGTGTGACTAAACCTCCTGTCCCTGTGCACTGGGAAAAGCGTGACAGAACCTCCTGTCCACATGTACCGGGAAGAGTGCGACTGAACCTCCTGTCCCCATACCCCGGGAAGACTGTGACTGAACCTCCTGTCTCTGTACACTGGGAAGAGTGTGACTGAACCTCCTGTCCCCATACCCCGGGAGGACTGTGACTGAACCTCCTGTCTCTGTACATTGGGAAGATTGT
The DNA here is from genome assembly GCA_026770705.1 of Isurus oxyrinchus. Classification (NCBI taxonomy): domain Eukaryota; kingdom Metazoa; phylum Chordata; class Chondrichthyes; order Lamniformes; family Lamnidae; genus Isurus; species Isurus oxyrinchus. Next base: position 71,597,797 of record JANJGN010000020.1, on the reverse strand, counting down.
GACTGAACCTCCTGTCTCTGTACATTGGGAGGAGTGTGACTGAACCTCCTGTCTCTGTACACCAGGAAGAGTGTGACTGAACCTCCTGTCTCTCTACATTGGGAAGACTGTGATTGAAACTCCTGTCTCGTTACATTGGGAAGAGTGTGACTGAATCTCCTGTCCCCATACACCAGGAAGACTGTGACTGAACCTCCTGTCTCTGTATATTGGGAAGAGTGTGACTGAACCTCCTGTCTCTGTACATTGGGAAGATTGTGACTGAACCTCCTGTCTCTGTACACCGGGAAGAGTGTGACTAAACCTCCTGTCTCTGTACATTGGGAAGAGTGTGACTGAACCTCCTGTCTCTGTACATTGGGAAGATTGTGACTGAACCTCCTGTCTCTGTACATTGGGAAGAGAGTGACTGAACCACCAGTCTCTGTACATTGGGAAGAGTGTGACTGAACCTCCTGTCCCCATACCCCGGGAAGACTGTGACTGAACCTCCTGTCTCTGTACATTGGGAAGATTGTGACTGAACCTCCTGTCTCTGTACATTGGGAAGCGTGTGACTGAACCTCCTGTCTCTGTACACCGGGAAGAGTGTGACTGAACCTCCTGTCTCTCTACATTGGGAAGACTGTGACTGAATCTCCTGTTTCGTTACGTTGGGAAGAGTGTGACTGAACCTCCTGTCTCTGTGCAGCGGGAAAAGCGTGACAGAACCTCCTGTCTCTGTACACCGGGAAGAGCGTGACTGAACCTCCTGTCTCTGTATATCGGGAAGAAGGTGACTGAACCTCCTGTCTCCGTACATCGGGAAGAGTGTGACTGAACCTCCTATCCCCGTGCACTGGGAAGAGTGTGACCGAACCTCCTGTCTCTGTACACCGGGAAGAGTGTGACTGAACTTCCTGTCTCTGTACGCTGGGAAGAGTGTGACTGAACCTCCTGTCTCTGTAAACCGGGAAGAGTGTGACTGAACCTCCTGTCTCTGTGCACCGGGAAGAGCGTGACTGAACCTCCTGTCTATGTACACCGGAAAGAGCATGACTGAACCTCCTGTCTCTGTACATCGGGAAGAAGGTGACTGAACCTCCTGGCTCTGTACATCGGGAAGAGCGTGACTGAACCTCCTGTCTATGTACATCGGGAAAAGCGTGACTGAATCTCCTGTCTCTGTACATCGGGAAGAGCGTGACTGAACCTCCTGTCCCCGTGCACCGGGAAGAGTGTGACTGAACCTCCTGTCTCTGTACACCGGGAAAAGTGTGACTGAACCTCCTGTCTCTGTACACCGGGAAGAGTGTGACTGAACCTCCTGTCTCTGTACCCCGGGAAGAGTGTGATTGAACCTCCTGTCTCTGTAAACCGGGAAGAGTGTGACTGAACCTCCTGTCTCTGTACATCGGGAAGAGTGTGACTGAACTTCCTGTCTCTGTGCACCGGGAAGAGCGTGACTGAACCTCCTTTCTCTGTACACCGGGAAGAGCGTGACTGAACCTCCTGTCTCTCTACATTGGGAAGACTGTGACTGAATCTCCTCTCTCGTTACATTGGGAGAGTGTGACTGAATCTCCTGTCCCCATACACCAGGAAGACTGTGACTGAACCTCCTGTCTCTGTACATTGGGAAGAGTGTGACTGAACCTCCTGTCTCTGCACATTGGGAAGATTGTGACAGAACCTCCTGTCTCTGTACGCCGGGAAGAGTGTGACTAAACCTCCTGTCTCTGTACATTGGGAAGAGTGTGACTGAACCTCCTGTCTCTGTACATTGGGAAGATTGTGACTGAACCTCATGTCTCTGTACATTGGGAAGAGAGTGACTGAACCTCCAGTCTCTGTACATTGGCAAGAGTGTGACTGAACCTCCTGTCTCTGTACTTTGGGAAGATTGTGACTGAACCTCCTGTCTCTGTACATTGGGAAGAGTGAGACTGAACCTCCTGTCTCTGTACATTGGGAAGATTGTGACTGAACCTCCAGTCGCTGTACTCCGGGAAGAGTGTGACTGAACATCCAGTCCCCATAAACCAAGAAGAATGTGACTGAACCTCCTGACTCTGTACACCGGGAAGAGTGTGACTAAACCTCCTGTCCCCATACACTGGGAAGAGTGTGACTGAAACTCCTGTCCCCATACACCAGGAAGAGTGTGACTGAACCTCCTGTCTCTGTACACCAGGAAGAGTGTGACTGAACCTCCTGTCTCTGTACCCCGGGAAGAGTGTGACTGAAACTCCTGTCTCTGTAAACCGGGAAGAGTGTGACTGAAACTCCTGTCTCTGTACATCGGGAAGAGTGTGACTGAACCTCCTGTCTCTGTGCACCGGGAAGAGCGTGACTGAACCTCCTTTCTCTGTACCCGGGATGAGCGTGACTGAACCTCCTGTCTCTGTACATCGGGAAGAAGGTGACTGAACCTCCTGTCTTCTGTACATCGGGTAGAGTGTGACTGAACTCCTGTCTCTGTACATCGGGAAAAGGTTGACTGAATCTCCTGTCTCTGTACATCGGGAAGAGCGTGACTGAACTTCCTGTCCACGTGCACCGGCAAGAGAGTGACTGAACCTCCTGTCTCTGCACACCGGGAAGAGTGTGACTGAACCTCCTGTCTCTGTACACCGGGAAGAGTGTGACTAAACCTCCTGTCCCTGTGCACTGGGAAAAGCGTGACAGAACCTCCTGTCCACATGTACCGGGAAGAGTGCGACTGAACCTCCTGTCCCCATACCCCGGGAAGACTGTGACTGAACCTCCTGTCTCTGTACACTGGGAAGAGTGTGACTGAACCTCCTGTCCCCATACCCCGGGAAGACTGTGACTGAACCTCCTGTCTCTGTACATTGGGAAGATTGTGACTGAACCTCCTGTCTCTGTACATTGGGAAGAGTGTGACTGAACCTCCTGTCTCTGTACACCAGGAGGAGTGTGACTGAACCTCCTGTCTCTCTACATTGGGAAGACTGTGATTGAAACTCCTGTCTCGTTACATTGGGAAGAGTGTGACTGAATCTCCTGTCCCCATACACCAGGAAGACTGTGACTGAACCTCCTGTCTCTGTATAATGGGAAGAGTGTGACTGAACCTGCTGTCTCTGTACATTGGGAAGATTGTGACTGAACCTCCTGTCTCTGTACACCGGGAAGAGTGTGACTAAACCTCCTGTCTCTGTACATTGGGAACAGTGTGACTGAACCTCCTGTCTCTGTACATTGGGAAGATTGTGACTGAACCACCAGTCTCTGGACATTGGGAAGAGTGTGACTGAACCTCCTGTCCCCATACCCCGGGAAGACTGTGACTGAACCTCCTGTCTCTGTACATTGGGAAGATTGTGACTGAACCTCCTGTCTCTGTACATTGGGAAGCGTGTGACTGAACCTCCTGTCTCTGTACACCGGGAAGAGTGTGACTGAACCTCCTGTCTCTCTACATTGGGAAGACTGTGACTGAATCTCCTGTCTCGTTACATTGGGAAGAGTGTGACTGAACCTCCTGTCTCTGTGCAGCGGGAAAAGCGTGACAGAACCTCCTGTCTCTGTACACCGGGAAGAGCGTGACTGAACCTCCTGTCTCTGTACATCGGGAAGAAGGTGACTGAACCTCCTGTCTCCGTACATCGGGAACAGCGTGACTGAACCTCCTGTCTCTGTACATCGGGAAAAGCGTGACTGAATCTCCTGTCTCTGTACATCGGGAAGAGCGTGACTGAACTTCCTGTCCACGTGCACCGGCAAGAGTGTGACTGAACCTCCTCTCTCTGTACACCGGGAAGATTGTGACTGAACCTCCTGTCTCTGTACACCGGGAAGAGTGTGACTGAACCTCCTGTTCCCGTGCACTGGGAAGAACGTGACAGAACCTCCTGTCTCTGTACACCAGGAATAGTGTGATTGAACCTCCTGTCTCTGTACACCAGGAAGACTGTGACTGAAACTCCTGTCTCTGTACACCGGGAAGATTGTGACTGAAACTCCTGTCTCTGTACACCGGGAAGAGTGTGACTGAACCTCCTGTCCCCGTGCACCGGGAAGAGTGTGACTGAACCTCCAGTCTCTGTACATTGGGAAGTGTGTGATTGAACCTCCTGTCCCCATACCCCGGGAAGACTGTGACTGAACCTTCTGTCTCTGTACACCGGGAAGAGTGTGACTGAACCTCCTATCTCGTTACATTGGGAAGAGTGTAACTGAATCTCCTGTCCCCATACACCAGGAAGAGAGTGATTGAACCTCCTGTCTCTGTACATTGGGAAGAGTGTGACTGAACCTCCTGTCTCTGTACATGGGGAAGATTGTGACTGAACCTCCTGTCTCTGTACACCGGGAAGAGGGTGACTGAACCTCCTGTCTCTGAAAACCGGGAAGAGTGTGACTGAACCACCTGTCTCTGTACACCAGGAAGAATGTGACTTAACCTCCTGTCCCTGTACATTGGGAGGAGTGTGACTGAACCTCTTGTCCCCGTGCACCGGGAAGAGTGTGACTGAACCTACTGTCTCGGTACACCGGGAAGAATGTGACTGAACCTCCTGTCTCTGTACACTGGGAAGAATGTGATTGAACATCCTGTCTCTGTACATAGGGAAGAGTGCGACTGCACCTCCTGTCGCTGTACACCGAGAAGAGTTTGACTGAACCTCCTGTCCCCATACCCCGGGAAGACTGTAACTTAACCTCCTGTCTCTGTACACTGGGAAGAGTGTGACTGAACCTTCTGTCCCCATACAGCTGGAAGAGTGTGACTGAACCTCCTGCTTCTGTACATCGGGAAGCGTGTGACTGAAACCTCCTGTCTCTGTACACCGGGAAGAGTGTGACTGAACCTCCTGTCTCTGTACGCCGGGAATAGTGTGACTGAACCTCCTGTCTCGGTACACCGGGAAGAGTGCGACTGAACCTCCTGTCTCTGTACACCAGTAAGATTGTGACTGAACCTCCTGTCTCTGTACACCAGGAAGAGTGTGACTGTACCTCCTGTCCCCATACCCCGGGAAGACTGTGACTGAACCTCCTGTCTCTATACATTGGGAAGATTGTGACTGAACCTCCTGTCTCTGTACATTGGGAAGTGTGTGACTGAACGTCCTGTCTCTGTACATTGGGAAGGGTGTGACTGAACCTCCTGTCTCGTTACATTGGGAAGAGTGTGACTGAATCTCCTATCCCCATACACCAGGAAGAGTGTGACTGAACCTCCTGTCTCTGTACATTGGGAAGAGTGTGACTTAAGCTCCTGTCTCTGTACATTGGGAAGATTGTGACTGAACCTCCTGTCTCTGTACATTGGGAAGAGTGGGACTGAACGTCCTGACTCTGTACATTGGGAAGGGTGTGCCTGAACCTCCCGTCTCGTTACATTGGGAAGAGTGTGACTGAATCTCCTATCCCCATACACCAGGAAGAGTGTGACTGAACCTCCTGTCTCTGTACATTGGGAAGAGTGTGACTGAACCTCCTGTCTCTGTACATTGGGAAGATTGTGACTGCACCTCCTGTCTCTGTACACCGGGAAGAGTGTGACTGAACCTCCTGTCTCTGTACATTGGGAAGAGTGTGACTGAACCTCCTGTCTCTGTACACCGGGAAGAGTGTGACTGAACCTCCTGTCTCTCTACATTGGGAAGACTGTGACTGAATCTCCTCTCTCGTTACATTGGGAGAGTGTGACTGAATCTCCTGTCCCCATACACCAGGAAGACTGTGACTGAACCTCCTGTCTCTGTACATTGGGAAGAGTGTGACTGAACCTCCTGTCTCTGCACATTGGGAAGATTGTGACTGAACCTCCTGTCTCTGTACACCGGGAAGAGTGTGACTGAACCTCCTGTCTCTGTATATTGGGAAGATTGTGACTGAACCTCATGTCTCTGTACATTGGGAAGAGAGTGACTGAACCTCCAGTCTCTGTACATTGGCAAGAGTGTGACTGAACCTCCTGTCTCTGTACTTTGGGAAGATTGTGACTGAACCTCCTGTCTCTGTACATTGGGAAGAGTGAGACTGAACCTCCTGTCTCTGTACATTGGGAAGATTGTGACTGAACCTCCAGTCGCTGTACTCCGGGAAGAGTGTGACTAAACCTCCTGTCCCCATACACAAAGAAGAATGTGACTAAAACTCCTGTCTCTGTACACCGGGAAGAGTGTGACTCAACCTCCTGTCCCTGTACACCGGGAAGAGTGTGACTGAACCTCCTGTCCCCGTGCACCGGCAAGAGTGTGACTGAACCTCCTGTCTCTGTACACCGGGAAGAGTGTGACTGAACCTCCTCTCTCTGTACACCGGGAAGAGTGCGACTGAATCTCCTGTCCCTATGCACCAGGAAGACTGTGACTGAACCTCCTGTCTCTGTACATTGGGAAGATTGTGACTGAACCTCCTGTCTCTGTACATTGGGAAGAGTGTGATTGAACCTCCTGTCCCCATACCCCGGGAAGACTGTGACTGAACCTCCTGTCTCTGTACACCGGGAAGAGTGTGACTGAACCTCCTGTCTCTGTACATTGGGAAGAGTGTGACTGAACCTCCTGTCTCGTTACATTGGGAAGAGTGTGACTGAATCTCCTGTCCCCATACACCAGGAAGAGTGTGATTGAACCTCCTGTCTCTGTACATTGGGAAGATTGTGACCGAACCTCCTGTCTCTGTACATTGGGAAGATTGTAACTGAACCTCCTGTCTCTGTACACCGGGAAGAGTGTGACTGAACCTCCTGTCTCTGTACACCAGGACGACTGTGACTTAACCTCCTGTCTCTGTACATTGGGAAGAGTGTGACTGAACCTCCAGTCTCTGTACATTGGGAAGAGTGTGACTGGACCTCCTGTCTCTGTACTTTGCGAAGATTGTGACTGAACCTCCTGTCTCTGTACATTGGGAAGATTGTGACTGAACCTCCAGTCGCTGTACACCGGAAAGAGTGTGACGGAACCTCCAGTCCCCATACACCCAGAAGAATGTGACTGAACCTCCTGTCTCTGTACACCGGGAATAGTGTGACTGAACCTCCTGTCCACATACACTGGGAAGAGTGTGACTGAACCTCCTGTCCCCATACACCAGGAAGAGTGTGACTGAACATCCTGTCTCTGTACACCAGGAAGAGAGAGACTGAACCTCCTGTCTCTGTACCCCAAGAAGAGTGTGGCTGAACCTCCTGTCTCTGTAAACCGGGAAGAGTGTGACTGAACCTCCTGTCTCTGTACATTGGGAAGAGTGTGACTGAACCTCCTGTCTCTGTGCACCGGGAAGAGTGTGACTGAATCTCCTGTCTCGTTACATTGGTAAGTGTGTGACTTAATCTCCTGTCCCCATACACCAGGAAGACTGTGACTGAACCTCCTGTCTCTGTACATTGGGAAGAGTGTGACTGAACCTCCTGTCTCTGTACATTGGGAAGATTGTGACTGAACCTCCTGTCTCTGTACACCGGGAAGAGTGTGACTAAACCTCCTGTCTCTGTACATTGGGAAGAGTGTGACTGAACCTCCTGTCTCTGTACATTGGGAAGATTGTGACTGAACCTCCTGTCTCTGTACATTGGGAAGAGTGTGACTGAACCGCCAGTCTCTGTACATTGGGAAGAGTGAGACTGAACCTCCTGTCCCCATACCCCGGGAAGACTGTGACTGAAACTCCTGTCTCTGTACATTGGGAAGATTGGGACTGAACCTCCTGTCCCCATACCCCGGGAAGACTGTGACTGAAACTCCTGTCTCTGCACATTGGGAAGATTGGGACTGAACCTCCTGTCTCTGTACACCGGGAAGAGTGTGACTGAACTTCCTGTCTCTCTACATTGGGAAGACTGTGACTGAATCTCCTGTCTCGTTACATTGGGAAGAGTGTGACTGAATCACCTGTCCCCAGACACCAGGAGGAGTGTGACTGAACCTCCTGTCTCTGAACATTGGGAAGATTGTGACTGAACCTCCTGTCTCTGTACACCGGGAAGAGTGTGACTAAACCTCCTGTCTCTGTACATTGGGAAGAGTGTGACTGAACCTCCTGTCTCTGTACATTAGGAAGATTGTGACTGAACCTCCTGTCTCTGTACATTGGGAAGAGTGTGACTGAACCTCCAGTCTCTGTACATTGGGAAGAGAGTGACTGAACCTCCTGTCTCTGTACTTTGGGAAGATTGTGACTGAACCTCCTGTCTCTGTACATTGGGAAGAGTGTGACTGAACCTCCTGTCTCTGTACATTGGGAAGATTGTGACTGAATCCCAGTCGCTGTACACCGGGAAGAGTGTGACTGAACCTCCTGTCCCCATACACCAAGAAGAATGTGACTGAACCTCCTGTCTCTGTACACCGGGAAGAGTGTGACTGAACCTCCTGTCCCCATAGACAGGGAAGAGTGTGACTGAACCTCCTGTCCCCATACCCCAGGAAGAGTGTGACTGAACCTCTTGTCTCTGTACACCAGGAAGAGTGTGACTGAACCTCCTGTCTCTGTACCCCAGGAAAAGTGTGACTGAACCTCCTGTCTCTGTAAACCGGGAAGAGTGTGACTGAACCTCCTGTCCCCATACACCAAGAAGAATGTGACTGAACCTCCTGTCTCTGTACACCGGGAAGAGTGTGACTGAACCTCCTGTCCCCATAGACTGGGAAGAGTGTGACTGAACCTCCTGTCCCCATACCCCAGGAAGAGTGTGACTGAACCTCTTGTCTCTGTACACCAGGAAGAGTGTGACTGAACCTCCTGTCTCTGTACCCCAGGAAAAGTGTGACTGAACCTCCTGTCTCTGTAAACCGGGAAGAGTGTGACTGAACCTCCTGTCTCTGTACATCGGAAAGAATGTGACTGAACATCCTGTCTCTGTACACCGGGAAGAGTGCGACTGCACCTCCTGTCGCTGTACACCGAGAAGAGTTTGACTGAACCTCCTGTCCCCATACCCCGGGTAGACTGTGACTTAACCTCCTGTCTCTGTACACTGGGAAGAGTGTGACTGAACCTCCTGTCCCCATACTCCAGGAAGAGTGTGACTGAACCTCCTGCTTCTGTACATCGGGAAGCGTGTGACTGAACCTCATGTCTCTGTACACCGGGAAGAGTGTGACTGAACCTCCTGTCTCTGTACGCCGGGAATAGTGTGACTGAACCTCCTGTCTCGGTAGACCGGGAAGAGTGCGACTGAACCTCCTGTCTCTGTACATCGGGAAGATTGTGACTGAACCTCCTGTCTCTGTACACCATGAAGAGTGTGACTGAACCTCCTGTCTCTGTACATCGGGAAGAGTGTGACTGAACCTCCTGTCCCGGTGCACCGGGAAGAGTGTGACTGAACCTCCTGTCACTGTACACTGGGAAGAGTGTGACTGAACCTCCGGTCTCTCTACATTGGGAACAGTGTGACTGAACCTCCTGTCTCTGTACACCGGGAAGAGTGTGACTGAACCTCCTGTCTCTCTACATTGGGAAGACTGTGACTGAATCTCCTCTCTCGTTACATTGGGAAGAGTGTGACTGAATCTCCTGTCCCGATACACCAGGAAGACTGTGACTGAACATCCTGTCTCTGTACATTGGGAAGAGTGTTACTGAATCTCCTGTCTCTGTACATTGGGAAGATTGTGACTGAACCTCCTGTCTCTGTACACCGGCAAGAGTGTGACTGAACCTCCTGTCTCTGTACATTGGGAAGAGTGTGACTGAACCTCCTGTCTCTGTACATTGGGAAGATTGTGACTGAACCTCCAGTCTCTGTACATTGGGAAGAGAGTGACTGAACCTCCTGTCTCTGTACTTTGGGAAGATTGTGACTGAACCTCCTGTCTCTGTACATTGGGAAGAGTGTGACTGAACCTCCTGGCTCTGTACATTGGGAAGATTGTGACTGAACCTCCAGTCGCTGTACACCGGGAAGAGTGTGACTGAACCTCCTGTCCCCATACACCAAGAAGAATGTGACTGAACTTCCTGTCTCTGTACACCGGGAAGAGTGTGACTGAACCTCCTGTAACCATAGACTGGGAAGAGTGTGACTGAACCTCCTGTCCCCATACACCAGGAAGAGTGTGACTGAACCTCCTGTCTCTGTACACCAGGAAGAGTGTGACTGAACCTCCTGTCTCTGTACCCCAGGAAAAGTGTGACTGAACCTCCTGTCTCTGTAAACCGGGAAGAGTGTGACTGAACCTCCTGTCTCTGAACATCGGAAAGAGTGTGACTGAACCTCCTGTCTCTGTACACCAGGAAGACTGTGACTTAACCTCCTGTTCCTGTACATTGGGAAGAGTGTGACTGAACCTCCTGTCCCCATACACCAGGAAAAGTGTGACTGAACCTCCTATCCCCATGCACCGGGAAGAGTGTGACCGAACCTCCTGTCTCTGTATATCCGGAAGACTGTGACTGAACCTCCTGTCCCCATACCCCGGGAAGAGTGTGACTGAACTTCTTGTCTTAGTACGCTGGGAAGAGTGTGACTGAACCTCCTGTCTCTGTAAACCGGGACGAGTGTGACTGAACCTCCTGTCTCTGTACATCGGGAAGAAGGTGACTGAACCTCCTGTCTCTGTACATCGGGAAGAGCGTGACTGAACCTCCTGTCTCTGTACATCGGGAAGAGTGTGACTGAACCTCCTGTCTCTGTACACCGGGAACAGTGTGACTGAACCTCCTGTCTCTGTACACCGGGAAGAGTGTGACTGAACCTCCTGTCACCGTGCACTGGGAAGAGCGTGACAGAACCTCCTCTCCACATGTACCGGGAAGAGTGTGACTGAACCTCCTGTCTCTGTACACTGGGAAGAGTGTGACTGCACCTCCTGTCGCTGTACACCGAGAAGATTGTGACTGAACCTCCTGTCCCCATTCCACGGGAAGACTGTGACTGAACCTCCTGTCTCTGTAGACTGGGAAGAGTGTGACTGAACCTCCTCTCCCGATACACCAGGAAGAGTGTGACTGAACCTCCTGCTTCTGTACATCGGGAAGAGTGTGACTGAACCTCCTGTCTCTGTACACCAGCAAGAGTGTGACTGAAACTCCTGTCTCTGTACACCAGGAATAGTTTGACTGAACCTCCTGTCTCTGTACACCGGGAAGACTGCGACTGAAACTCCTGTCTCTGTACACCGGGAAGATTGTGACTGAACCTCCTGTCTCTGTACACCGGAAAGAGTGTGACTGAACCTCCTGTCCCCGTGCACCGGCAAGAGTGTGACTGAACCTCCTGTCTCTGTACACCGGGAAGAGTGTGACTGAATCTCCTGTCCCTATGCACCAGGAAGAGTGTGACTGTACCTCCTGTCCCCATACCCCGGGAAGACTGTGACTGAACCTCCTGTCTCTGTACATTGGGAAGATTGTGACTGAACCTCCTGTCTCTGTACATTGGGAAGAGTGTGATTGAACCTCCTGTCCCCATACCCCGGGAAGACAGTGACTGAACCTCCTGTCTCTGTACACCGGGAAGAGTGTGACTGAACCTCCTGTCTCTGTACATTGGGAAGAGAGTGACTAAACCTCCTGTCTCGTTAGATTGGGAAGAGTGTGACTAAACCTCCTGTCTCGTTACATTGGGAAGAGTGTGACTGAATCACCTGTCCCCAGACACCAGGAGGAGTGTGACTGAACCTCCTGTCTCTGAACATTGGGAAGATTGTGACTGAACCTCCTGTCTCTGTACACCGGGAAGAGTGTGACTAAACCTCCTGTCTCTGTACATTGGGAAGAGTGTGACTGAACCTCCTGTCTCTGTACATTAGGAAGATTGTGACTGAACCTCCTGTCTCTGTACATTGGGAAGAGTGTGACTGAACCTCCAGTCTCTGTACATTGGGAAGAGAGTGACTGAACCTCCTGTCTCTGTACTTTGGGAAGATTGTGACTGAACCTCCTGTCTCTGTACATTGGGAAGAGTGTGACTGAACCTCCTGTCTCTGTACATTGGGAAGATTGTGACTGAATCCCAGTCGCTGTACACCGGGAAGAGTGTGACTGAACCTCCTGTCCCCATACACCAAGAAGAATGTGACTGAACCTCCTGTCTCTGTACACCGGGAAGAGTGTGACTGAACCTCCTGTCCCCATAGACTGGGAAGAGTGTGACTGAACCTCCTGTCCCCATACCCCAGGAAGAGTGTGACTGAACCTCTTGTCTCTGTACACCAGGAAGAGTGTGACTGAACCTCCTGTCTCTGTACCCCAGGAAAAGTGTGACTGAACCTCCTGTCTCTGTAAACCGGGAAGAGTGTGACTGAACCTCCTGTCTCTGTACATCGGAAAGAATGTGACTGAACATCCTGTCTCTGTACACCGGGAAGAGTGCGACTGCACCTCCTGTCGCTGTACACCGAGAAGAGTTTGACTGAACCTCCTGTCCCCATACCCCGGGTAGACTGTGACTTAACCTCCTGTCTCTGTACACTGGGAAGAGTGTGACTGAACCTCCTGTCCCCATACTCCAGGAAGAGTGTGACTGAACCTCCTGCTTCTGTACATCGGGAAGCGTGTGACTGAACCTCATGTCTCTGTACACCGGGAAGAGTGTGACTGAACCTCCTGTCTCTGTACATCGGGAAGATTGTGACTGAACCTCCTGTCTCTGTACACCATGAAGAGTGTGACTGAACCTCCTGTCTCTGTACATCGGGAAGAGTGTGACTGAACCTCCTGTCCCGGTGCACCGGGAAGAGTGTGACTGAACCTCCTGTCACTGTACACTGGGAAGAGTGTGACTGAACCTCCTGTCTCTCTACATTGGGAACAGTGTGACTGAACCTCCTGTCTCTGTACACCGGGAAGAGTGTGACTGAACCTCCTGTCTCTCTACATTGGGAAGACTGTGACTGAATCTCCTCTCTCGTTACATTGGGAAGAGTGTGACTGAATCTCCTGTCCCGATACACCAGGAAGACTGTGACTGAACATCCTGTCTCTGTACATAGGGAAGAGTGTTACTGAATCTCCTGTCTCTGTACATTGGGAAGATTGTGACTGAACCTCCTGTCTCTGTACACCGGCAAGAGTGTGACTGAACCTCCTGTCTCTGTACATTGGGAAGAGTGTGACTGAACCTCCTGTCTCTGTACATTGGGAAGATTGTGACTGAACCTCCAGTCTCTGTACATTGGGAAGAGAGTGACTGAACCTCCTGTCTCTGTACTTTGGGAAGATTGTGACTGAACCTCCTGTCTCTGTACATTGGGAAGAGTGTGACTGAACCTCCTGGCTCTGTACATTGGGAAGATTGTGACTGAACCTCCAGTCGCTGTACACCGGGAAGAGTGTGACTGAACCTCCTGTCCCCATACACCAAGAAGAATGTGACTGAACTTCCTGTCTCTGTACACCGGGAAGAGTGTGACTGAACCTCCTGTAACCATAGACTGGGAAGAGTGTGACTGAACCTCCTGTCCCCATACACCAGGAAGAGTGTGACTGAACCTCCTGTCTCTGTACACCAGGAAGAGTGTGACTGAACCTCCTGTCTCTGTACCCCAGGAAAAGTGTGACTGAACCTCCTGTCTCTGTAAACCGGGAAGAGTGTGACTGAACCTCCTGTCTCTGAACATCGGAAAGAGTGTGACTGAACCTCCTGTCTCTGTACACCAGGAAGACTGTGACTTAACCTCCTGTTCCTGTACATTGGGAAGAGTGTGACTGAACCTCCTGTCCCCATACACCAGGAAAAGTGTGACTGAACCTCCTATCCCCATGCACCGGGAAGAGTGTGACCGAACCTCCTGTCTCTGTATATCCGGAAGACTGTGACTGAACCTCCTGTCCCCATACCCCGGGAAGAGTGTGACTGAACTTCTTGTCTTAGTACGCTGGGAAGAGTGTGACTGAACCTCCTGTCTCTGTAAACCGGGACGAGTGTGACTGAACCTCCTGTCTCTGTACATCGGGAAGAAGGTGACTGAACCTCCTGTCTCTGTACATCGGGAAGAGCGTGACTGAACCTCCTGTCTCTGTACATCGGGAAGAGTGTGACTGAACCTCCTGTCTCTGTACACCGGGAACAGTGTGACTGAACCTCCTGTCTCTGTACACCGGGAAGAGTGTGACTGAACCTCCTGTCACCGTGCACTGGGAAGAGCGTGACAGAACCTCCTGTCCACATGTACCGGGAAGAGTGTGACTGAACCTCCTGTCTCTGTACACTGGGAAGAGTGTGACTGCACCTCCTGTCGCTGTACACCGAGAAGATTGTGACTGAACCTCCTGTCCTCATTCCACGGGAAGACTGTGACTGAACCTCCTGTCTCTGTAGACTGGGAAGAGTGTGACTGAACCTCCTCTCCCGATACACCAGGAAGAGTGTGACTGAACCTCCTGCTTCTGTACATCGGGAAGAGTGTGACTGAACCTCCTGTCTCTGTACACCAGCAAGAGTGTGACTGAACCTCCTGTCTCTGTACACCAGGAATAGTTTGACTGAACCTCCTGTCTCTGTACACCGGGAAGACTGCGACTGAAACTCCTGTCTCTGTACACCGGGAAGATTGTGACTGAACCTCCTGTCTCTGTACACCGGAAAGAGTGTGACTGAACCTCCTGTCCCCGTGCACCGGCAAGAGTGTGACTGAACCTCCTGTCTCTGTACACCGGGAAGAGCGTGACTGAATCTCCTGTCCCTATGCACCAGGAAGAGTGTGACTGTACCTCCTGTCCCCATACCCCGGGAAGACTGTGATTGAACCTCCTGTCTCTGTACATTGGCAAGATTGTGACTGAACCTCCTGTCTCTGTACATTGGGAAGAGTGTGATTGAACCTCCTGTCCCCATACCCCGGGAAGACAGTGACTGAACCTCCTGTCTCTGTACACCGGGAAGAGTGTGACTGAACCTCCTGTCTCTGTACATTGGGAAGAGAGTGACTAAACCTCCTGTCTCGTTACATTCGGAAGAGTGTGACTAAACCTCCTGTCTCGTTACATTGGGAAGAGTGTGACTGAATCTCCTGTCCCCATACAGCAGGAAGAGTGTGATTGAACCTCCTGTCTCTGTACATTGGGAAGAGTGTGACTGAACCTCCTGTCTCTGTACATTGGGAAGATTGTGACTGAACCTCCTGTCTCTGTACACCGGGAAGAGTGTGACTGAACCTCCTGTCTCTGTACACCGGGAAGAGTGTGACTGAACCTCCTGTCTCTGTACACCAGGACGACTGTGACTTAACCTCCTGTCTCTGTACATTGGGAAGAGTGTGACTGAACCTCCAGTCTCTGTACATTGGGAAGAGTGTGACTGGACCTCCTGTCTCTGTACTTTGCGAAGATTGTGACTGAACCTCCTGTCTCTGTACATTGGGAAGATTGTGACTGAACCTCCAGTCGCTGTACACCGGAAAGAGTGTGACTGAACCTCCAGTCCCCATACACCCAGAAGAATGTGACTGAACCTCTTGTCTCTGTACACCGGGAAGAGTGTGACTGAACCTCCTGTCCACATACACTGGGAAGAGTGTGACTGAACCTCCTGTCCCCATACACCAGGAAGAGTGTGACTGAACATCCTGTCTCTGTACACCAGGAAGAGAGAGACTGAACCTCCTGTCTCTGTACCCCAAGAAGAGTGTGGCTGAACCTCCTGTCTCTGTAAACCGGGAAGAGTGTGACTGAACCTCCTGTCTCTGTACATTGGGAAGAGTGTGACTGAACCTCCTGTCTCTGTGCACCGGGAAGAGTGTGACTGAACCTCCTGTCTCTGTACATCGGGAAGAAGGTGACTGAACCTCCTGTCTCTGTACATCGGGAAGAGCGCGACTGAACCTCCTGTCTCTGTACATCGGAAAGAGCGTGACTGAACCTCCTGTCTCTGTACATTGGGAAGAGCGTAACTGAACCTCCTGTTTCTGTACACCGGGAAGACTGTGACTAAAACTCCTGTCTCTGTACACCGGGAACATTGTGACTCAACCTCCTGTCTCTGTACACCGGGAAGAGTGTGACTGAACCTCCTGTCCCCGTGCACCGGCAAGAGTGTGACTGAACCTCCTGTCTCTGTACACCGGGAAGAGTGTGACTGAACCTCCTCTCTCTGTACACCGGGAAGAGTGCGACTGAATCTCCTGTCCCTATGCACCAGGAAGACTGTGACTGAACCTCCTGTCTCTGTACATTGGGAAGATTGTGACTGAACCTCCTGTCTCTGTACATTGGGAAGAGTGTGATTGAACCTCCTGTCCCCATACCCCGGGAAGACTGTGACTGAACCTCCTGTCTCTGTACACCGGGAAGAGTGTGACTGAACCTCCTGTCTCTGTATATTGGGAAGAGTGTGACTGAACCTCCTCTCTCGTTACATTGGGAAGAGTGTGACTGAATCTCCTGTCCCCATACACCAGGAAGAGTGTGATTGAACCTCCTGTCTCTGTACATTGGGAAGATTGTGACCGAACCTCCTGTCTCTGTACATTGGGAAGATTGTAACTGAACCTCCTGTCTCTGTACACCGGGAAGAGTGTGACTGAACCTCCTGTCTCTGTACACCAGGACGACTGTGACTTAACCTCCTGTCTCTGTACATTGGGAAGAGTGTGACTGAACCTCCAGTCTCTGTACATTGGGAAGAGTGTGACTGGACCTCCTGTCTCTGTACTTTGCGAAGATTGTGACTGAACCTCCTGTCTCTGTACATTGGGAAGATTGTGACTGAACCTCCAGTCGCTGTACACCGGAAAGAGTGTGACTGAACCTCCAGTCCCCATACACCCAGAAGAATGTGACTGAACCTCCTGTCTCTGTACACCGGGAAGAGTGTGACTGAACCTCCTGTCCACATACACTGGGAAGAGTGTGACTGAACCTCCTGTCCCCATACACCAGGAAGAGTGTGACTGAACATCCTGTCTCTGTACACCAGGAAGAGAGAGACTGAACCTCCTGTCTCTGTACCCCAAGAAGAGTGTGGCTGAACCTCCTGTCTCTGTAAACCGGGAAGAGTGTGACTGAACCTCCTGTCTCTGTACATTGGGAAGAGTGTGACTGAACCTCCTGTCTCTGTGCACCGGGAAGAGTGTGACTGAACCTCCTGTCTCTGTACATCGGGAAGAAGGTGACTGAACCTCCTGTCTCTGTACATCGGGAAGAGCGCGACTGAACCTCCTGTCTCTGTACATCGGAAAGAGCGTGACTGAACCTCCTGTCTCTGTACATTGGGAAGAGCGTGACTGAACCTCCTGTTTCTGTACACCGGGAAGACTGTGACTAAAACTCCTGTCTCTGTACACCGGGAAGATTGTGACTGAACCTCCTGTCTCTGTACACCGGGAAGAGTGTGACTGAACCTCCTGTCCCCGTGCACCGGCAAGAGTGTGACTGAACCTCCTGTCTCTGTACACCGGGAAGAGTGTGACTGAACCTCCTCTCTCTGTACACCGGGAAGAGTGCGACTGAATCTCCTGTCCCTATGCACCAGGAAGACTGTGACTGAACCTCCTGTCTCTGTACACCGGGAAGAGTGTGACTGAACCTCCTGTCTCTGTACATTGGGAAGAGTGTGACTGAACCTCCTGTCTCGTTACATTGGGAAGAGTGTGACTGAATCTCCTGTCCCCATACACCAGGAAGAGTGTGATTGAACCTCCTGTCTCTGTACATTGGGAAGATTGTGACCGAACCTCCTGTCTCTGTACATTGGGAAGATTGTAACTGAACCTCCTGTCTCTGTACACCGGGAAGAGTGTGACTGAACCTCCTGTCTCTGTACACCGGGAAGAGTGTGACTGAACCTCCTGTCTCTGTACACCAGGAAAACTGTGACTTAACCTCCTGTCCCTGTACATTGGGAAGAGTGTGACTGAACCTCCTGTCCCCATACACCAGGAAGAGTGTGACTGTACCGCCTATCCCCGTGCACCGGGAAGAGTGTGACCGAACCTCCTGTCTCTCTATATCCGGAAGACTGTGACTGAACCTCCTGCCCCCATACACCGGGAAGAGTGTGAATGAACTTCCTGTCTCTGTACGCTGGGAAGAGTGTGACTGAACCTCCTGTCTCTGTACACCATGAAGAGTGTGACTGAACCTCCTGTCTCTGTACATCGGGAAGAGTGTGACTGAACCTCCTGTCCCGGTGCACCGGGAAGAGTGTGACTGAACCTCCTGTCTCTGTACACCGGGAAGAGTGTGACTGAACCTCCTGTCTCTGTACACCGGGAAGAGTGTGACTGAACCTCCTGTCTCTGTACACCGGGAAGAGTGTGACTGACCCTCCTGTCTCTGAACATCGGAAAGAGGGTGACTGAACCTCCTGTCTCTGTACACCAGGAAGACTGTGAGTTAACCTCCTGTTCCTGTACATTGGGAAGAGTGTGACTGAAACTCCTGTCCCCATACACCAGGAAGAGTGTGACTGAACCTCCTATCCCCGTGCACCGGGAAGAGTGTGACCAAACCTCCTGTCTCTGTATCTCCGGAAGACTGTGACTGAACCTCCTGTCCCCATACACCGGGAAGAGTGTGAATGAACTTCCTGTCTTTGTACGCTGGGAAGAGTGTGACTGAACCTCCTGTCTCTGTAAACCGGGAAGAGTGTGACTGAACCTCCTGTCCCCATACCCCGGGAAGACTGTGACTGAACCGCCTGTCTCTGTACACTGGGAAGAGTGTGACTGAACCTCCTGTCCCCATACTGCAGGAAGAGTGTGACTGAACCGCCTATCCCCGTGCACCGGGAAGTGTGTGACCGAACCTCCTGTCTCTGTATATCCGGAAGACTGTGACTGAACCTCCTGTCCTCATACACCGGGAAGAGTTTGAATGAACTTCCTGTCTCTGTACGCTGGGAAGAGTGTGACTGAACCTCCTGTCTCTGTACACCATGAAGAGTGTGACTGAACCTCCTGTCTCTGTACATCGGAAAGAGTGTGACTGAACCTCCTGTCCCGGTGCACCGGGAAGAGTGTGACTGAACGTCCTGTCACTGTACACTGGGAAGAGTGTGACTGAACCTCCTGTACCTGTACACCGGGAAGAGTGTGACTGAACCTCCTGTCTCTGTACACCGGGAAGAGTGTGACTGAACCTCCTGTCTCTCTACATTGGGAAGACTGTGACTGAATCTCCTCTCTCGTTACATTGGGAAGAGTGTGACTGAATCTCCTGTCCCGATACACCAGGAAGACTGTGACTGAACATCCTGTCTCTGTACATTGGGAAGAGTGTGACTGAATCTCCTGTCTCTGTACATTGGGAAGATTGTGACTGAACCTCCTGTCTCTGTACACCGGGAAGAGTGTGACTGAACCTCCTGTCTCTGTACATTGGGAAGAGTGTGACTGAACCTCCTGTCTCTGTACATTGGGAACATTGTGACTGAACCTCCTGTCTCTGCACATTGGGAAGAGTGTGACTGAACCTCCAGTCTCTGTACATTGGGAAGAGTGTGACTGAACCACCAGTCTCTGTACATTGGGAAGAGTGTGACTGGACCTCCTGTCTCTGTACTTTGCGAAGATTGTGACTGAACCTCCTGTCTCTGTACATTGGGAAGATTGTGACTGAACCTCCAGTCGCTGTACACCGGGAAGAGTGTGACTGAACCTCCTGTCCCCATACACCAAGAAGAATGTGACTGAACCTCCTGTCTCTGTACACCAGGAAGAGTGTGACTGAACCTCCTGTCCCCATACACCAGGAAGAGTGTGACTGAACCTCCTGTCTCTGTACACCAGGAAGAGTGTGACTGAACCTCATGTCTCTGTACCCCAGGAAGAGTGTGACTGAACCTCCTGTCTCTGTAAACCGGGAAGAGTGTGACTGAACCTCCTGTCTCTGTACATTGGGAAGAGTGTGACTGAACCTCCTGTCTCTGTGCACCGGAAGAGCGTGACTGAACCTCCTGTCTCTGTACATCGGGAAGAAGGTGACTGAACATCCTGTCTCTGTACATCGGGAAGAGTGCGACTGAACCTCCTGTCTCTGTACATCGGGAAGAGCGTGACTGAACCTCCTGTCTGTACATCGGGAAGAGCGTGACTGAACCTCCTGTCTCTGTACACCGGGAAGACTGTGACTAAAACTCCTGTCTCTGTACACCGGGAAGATTGTGACTGAACCTCCTGTCTCTGTACACCGGGAAGAGTGTGACGGAACCTCCTGTCCCCGTACACCGGCAAGAGTGTGACTGAACCTCCTGTCTCTGTACACCGGCAAGAGTGTGACTGAACCTCCTCTCTCTGTACACCGGGAAGAGTGCGACTGAATCTCCTATCCCTATGCACCAGGAAGAGTGTGACTGTACCTCCTGTCCCCATACCCCAGGAAGACTGTGACTGAACCTCCTGTCTCTGTACATTGGGAAGATTGTGACTGAACCTCCTGTCTCTGTACATTGGGAAGAGTGTGACTGAACCTCCTGTCTCGTAACATTGGGAAGAGTGTGACTGAATCTTCTGTCCCCATACACCAGGAAGAGTGTGACTGAAACTCCTGTCTCTGTACATTGGGAAGATTGTGACCGAACCTCCTGTCTCTGTACATTGGGAAGATTGTGACTGAACCTCCTGTCTCTGTACACCGGGAAGAGTGTGACTGAACCTCCTGTCTCTGTACACCGGGAAGAGTGTGACTGAACCTCCTGTCTCTGTACATTGGGAAGAGTGTGACTGAACCTCCTGTCTCTGTGCACCGGGAAGAGTGTGACTGAACCTCCTGTCTCTGTACATCGGGAAGAAGGTGACTGAACCTCCTGTCTCTGTACATCGGGAAGAGCGCGACTGAACCTCCTGTCTCTGTACATCGGAAAGAGCGTGACTGAACCTCCTGTCTCTGTACATTGGGAAGAGCGTAACTGAACCTCCTGTTTCTGTACACCGGGAAGACTGTGACTAAAACTCCTGTCTCTGTACACCGGGAACATTGTGACTCAACCTCCTGTCTCTGTACACCGGGAAGAGTGTGACTGAACTTCCTGTCCCCGTGCACCGGCAAGAGTGTGACTGAACCTCCTGTCTCTGTACACCGGGAAGAGTGTGACTGAACCTCCTCTCTCTGTACACCGGGAAGAGTGCGACTGAATCTCCTGTCCCTATGCACGAGGAAGACTGTGACTGAACCTCCTGTCTCTGTACATTGGGAAGATTGTGACTGAACCTCCTGTCTCTGTACATTGGGAAGAGTGTGATTGAACCTCCTGTCCCCATACCCCGGGAAGACTGTGACTGAACCTCCTGTCTCTGTACACCGGGAAGAGTGTGACTGAACCTCCTGTCTCTGTACATTGGGAAGAGTGTGACTGAACCTCCTGTCTCGTTACATTGGGAAGAGTGTGACTGAATCTCCTGTCCCCATACACCAGGAAGAGTGTGATTGAACCTCCTGTCTCTGTACATTGGGAAGATTGTGACCGAACCTCCTGTCTCTGTACATTGGGAAGATTGTAACTGAACCTCCTGTCTCTGTACACCGGGAAGAGTGTGACTGAACCTCCTGTCTCTGTACACCAGGACGACTGTGACTTAACCTCCTGTCTCTGTACATTGGGAAGAGTGTGACTGAACCTCCAGTCTCTGTACATTGGGAAGAGTGTGACTGGACCTCCTGTCTCTGTACTTTGCGAAGATTGTGACTGAACCTCCTGTCTCTGTACATTGGGAAGATTGTGACTGAACCTCCTGTCTCTGTACACCGGGAAGATTGTGACTGAACCTCCTGTCTCTGTACACCGGGAAGAGTGTGACTGAACCTCCTGTCCCCGTGCACCGGCAAGAGTGTGACTGAACCTCCTGTCTCTGTACACCGGGAAGAGTGTGACTGAACCTCCTCTCTCTGTACACCGGGAAGAGTGCGACTGAATCTCCTGTCCCTATGCACCAGGAAGACTGTGACTGAACCTCCTGTCTCTGTACATTGGGAAGATTGTGACTGAACCTCCTGTCTCTGTACATTGGGAAGAGTGTGATTGAACCTCCTGTCCCCATACACCAGGAAGAGTGTGATTGAACCTCCTGTCTCTGTACATTGGGAAGATTGTGACCGAACCTCCTGTCTCTGTACATTGGGAAGATTGTAACTGAACCTCCTGTCTCTGTACACCGGGAAGAGTGTGACTGAACCTCCTGTCTCTGTACACCGGGAAGAGTGTGACTGAACCTCCTGTCTCTGTACACCTGGAAAACTGTGACTTAACCTCCTGTCCCTGTACATTGGGAAGAGTGTGACTGAACCTCCTGTCCCCATACACCAGGAAGAGTGTGACTGAACCGCCTATCCCCGTGCACCGGGAAGAGTGTGACCGAACCTCCTGTCTCTCTATATCCGGAAGACTGTGACTGAACCTCCTGCCCCCATACACCGGGAAGAGTGTGAATGAACTTCCTGTCTCTGTACGCTGGGAAGAGTGTGACTGAACCTCCTGTCTCTGTACACCATGAAGAGTGTGACTGAACCTCCTGTCTCTGTACATCGGGAAGAGTGTGACTGAACCTCCTGTCCCGGTGCACCGGGAAGAGTGTGACTGAACCTCCTGTCTCTGTACACCGGGAAGAGTGTGACTGAACCTCCTGTCTCTGTACACCGGGAAGAGTGTGACTGAACCTCCTGTCTCTGTACACCGGGAAGAGTGTGACTGACCCTCCTGTCTCTGAACATCGGAAAGAGGGTGACTGAACCTCCTGTCTCTGTACACCAGGAAGACTGTGAGTTAACCTCCTGTTCCTGTACATTGGGAAGAGTGTGACTGAAACTCCTGTCCCCATACACCAGGAAGAGTGTGACTGAACCTCCTATCCCCGTGCACCGGGAAGAGTGTGACCAAACCTCCTGTCTCTGTACATTGGGAAGAGTGTGACTGAACCTCCTGTCCCCATACACCGGGAAGAGTGTGAATGAACTTCCTGTCTTTGTACGCTGGGAAGAGTGTGACTGAACCTCCTGTCTCTGTAAACCGGGAAGAGTGTGACTGAACCTCCTGTCCCCATACCCCGGGAAGACTGTGACTGAACCGCCTGTCTCTGTACACTGGGAAGAGTGTGACTGAACCTCCTGTCCCCATACTGCAGGAAGAGTGTGACTGAACCGCCTATCCCCGTGCACCGGGAAGTGTGTGACCGAACCTCCTGTCTCTGTATATCCGGAAGACTGTGACTGAACCTCCTGTCCTCATACACCGGGAAGAGTTTGAATGAACTTCCTGTCTCTGTACGCTGGGAAGAGTGTGACTGAACCTCCTGTCTCTGTACACCATGAAGAGTGTGACTGAACCTCCTGTCTCTGTACATCGGAAAGAGTGTGACTGAACCTCCTGTCCCGGTGCACCGGGAAGAGTGTGACTGAACGTCCTGTCACTGTACACTGGGAAGAGTGTGACTGAACCTCCTGTACCTGTACACCGGGAAGAGTGTGACTGAACCTCCTGTCTCTGTACACCGGGAAGAGTGTGACTGAACCTCCTGTCTCTCTACATTGGGAAGACTGTGACTGAATCTCCTCTCTCGTTACATTGGGAAGAGTGTGACTGAATCTCCTGTCCCGATACACCAGGAAGACTGTGACTGAACATCCTGTCTCTGTACATTGGGAAGAGTGTGACTGAATCTCCTGTCTCTGTACATTGGGAAGATTGTGACTGAACCTCCTGTCTCTGTACACCGGGAAGAGTGTGACTGAACCTCCTGTCTCTGTACATTGGGAAGAGTGTGACTGAACCTCCTGTCTCTGTACATTGGGAAGAGTGTGACTGGACCTCCTGTCTCTGTACTTTGCGAAGATTGTGACTGAACCTCCTGTCTCTGTACATTGGGAAGATTGTGACTGAACCTCCAGTCGCTGTACACCGGGAAGAGTGTGACTGAACCTCCTGTCCCCATACACCAAGAAGAATGTGACTGAACCTCCTGTCTCTGTACACCAGGAAGAGTGTGACTGAACCTCCTGTCCGCATACACTGGGAAGAGTGTGACTGAACCTCCTGTCCCCATACACCAGGAAGAGTGTGACTGAACCTCCTGTCTCTGTACACCAGGAAGAGTGTGACTGAACCTCCTGTCTCTGTACCCCAGGAAGAGTGTGACTGAACCTCCTGTCTCTGTAAACCGGGAAGAGTGTGACTGAACCTCCTGTCTCTGTACATTGGGAAGAGTGTGACTGAACCTCCTGTCTCTGTGCACCGGAAGAGCGTGACTGAACCTCCTGTCTCTGTACATCGGGAAGAAGGTGACTGAACATCCTGTCTCTGTACATCGGGAAGAGCGCGACTGAACCTCCTGTCTCTGTACATCGGGAAGAGCGTGACTGAACCTCCTGTCTGTACATCGGGAAGAGCGTGACTGAACCTCCTGTCTCTGTACACCGGGAAGACTGTGACTAAAACTCCTGTCTCTGTACACCGGGAAGATTGTGACTGAACCTCCTGTCTCTGTACACCGGGAAGAGTGTGACGGAACCTCCTGTCCCCGTGCACCGGCAAGAGTGTGACTGAACCTCCTGTCTCTGTACACCGGGAAGAGTGTGACTGAACCTCCTCTCTCTGTACACCGGGAAGAGTGCGACTGAATCTCCTATCCCTATGCACCAGGAAGAGTGTGACTGTACCTCCTGTCCCCATACCCCAGGAAGACTGTGACTGAACCTCCTGTCTCTGTACATTGGGAAGATTGTGACTGAACCTCCTGTCTCTGTACATTGGGAAGAGTGTGACTGAACCTCCTGTCTCGTTACATTGGGAAGAGTGTGACTGAATCTTCTGTCCCCATACACCAGGAAGAGTGTGACTGAAACTCCTGTCTCTGTACATTGGGAAGATTGTGACCGAACCTCCTGTCTCTGTACATTGGGAAGATTGTGACTGAACCTCCTGTCTCTGTACACCGGGAAGAGTGTGACTGAACCTCCTGTCTCTGTACACCGGGAAGAGTGTGACTGAACCTCCTGTCTCTGTACACCAGGAAAACTGTGACTTAACCTCCTGTCCCTGTACATTGGGAAGAGTGTGACTGAACCTCCTGTCCCCATACACCAGGAAGAGTGTGACTGAACCGCCTATCCCCGTGCACCGGGAAGAGTGTGACCGAACCTCCTGTCTCTGTATATCCGGAAGACTGTGACTGAACCTCCTGTCCCCATACACCGGGAAGAGTGTGAATGAACCTCCTGTCTCTGTACGCTGGGAAGAGTGTGACTGAACCTCCTGTCTCTGTACACCATGAAGAGTGTGACTGAACCTCCTGTCTCTGTACATCGGGAAGAGTGTGACTGAACCTCCTGTCCCAGTGCACCGGGAAGAGTGTGACTGAACCTCCTGTCTCTGTACACTGGGAAGAGTGTGACTGAACCTCCTGTCTCTGTACACCGGGAAGAGTGTGACTGAACCTCCTGTCTCTGTACACCGGGAAGAGTACGACTGCACCTCCTGTCGCTGTACACCGAGAAGAGTGTGACTGAACCTCCTGTCCCCATACCCCGGGAAGACTGTGACTGAACCTCCTGTCTCTGTAGACTGGGAAGAGTGTGACCGAACCTCCTGTCCCCATACACCAGGAAGAGTGTGACTGAACCTGCTGCTTCTGTACACCGGGAACAGTGTGACTGAAGCTCCTGTCTGTGTACATTGGGAAGAGTGTGACTGAACCTCCTGTCTCTGTACGTTGGGAAGGGTGTGACTGAACCTCCTGTCTTGTTACATTGGGAAGAGTGTGACTGAATCTTCTATCCTCATACACCAGGAAGAGTGTGACTGAACCTCCTGTCTCTGTACTTTGGGAAGATTGTGACTGCACCTCCTGTGGCAGTACACCAGGAAGAGTGTGACTGAACCTCCTGTCTCTGTACATTGGGAAGAGTGTGACTGAACCTACTGTCCCTGTACATCGGGAAGAGTGTGACTGAACCTCCTGTCTCTCTACATTGGGAAGACTGTGACTGAGTCTCCTCTCTCGTTACATTGGGAAGAGTGTGACTGAATCTCCTGTCCCGATACACCAGGAAGACTGTGACTGAACCTCCTGTCTCTGTACATTGGGAAGAGTGTGACTGAATCTCCTGTCTCTGTACATTGGGAACACTGTGACTGAACCTCCTGTCTCTGTACACCGGGAAGAGTGTGACTGAACCTCCTGTCTCTGTACATTGGGAAGAGTGTGACTGAACCTCCTGTCTCTGTACATTGGAAAGATTGTGACTGAACCTCCTGTCTCTGTACATTGGGAAGAGTGTGACTGAACCTCCAGTCTCTGTACATTGGGAAGAGTGTGACTGGACCTCCTGTCTCTGTACTTTGCGAAGATTGTGACTGAACCTCCTGTCTCTGTACATTGGGAAGATTGTGACTGAACCTCCAGTCGCTGTACACCGGGAAGAGTGTGACTGAACCTCCTGTCCCCATACACCAAGAAGAATGTGACTGAACCTCCTGTCCCCATAGACTGGGAAGAGTGTGACTGAACCTCCTGTCCCCATACACCAGGAAGAGTGTGACTGAACCTCCTGTCTCTGTATACCAGGAAGAGTGTGACTGAACCTCCTGTCTCTGTACACCAGGAAGAGTGTGACTGAACCTCCTGTCTCTGTACACCAGGAAGAGAGTGACTGAACCTCCTGTCTCTGTAAACCGGGAAGAGTGTGACTGAACCTCCTGTCTCTGTACATCGGGAAGAGTGTGACTGAACCTCCTGTCTCTGTGCACCGGGAAGAGCGTGACTGAACCTCCTGTCTCTGTACACCGGGAAGAGCGTGACTGAACCTCCTGTCTCTGTACATCGGGAAGAAGGTGACTGAACCTCCTGTCTCTGTACATCAGGAAGAGCGCGACTGAACCTCCTGTCTCTGTACATCGGGAAGAGCGTGACTGAACCTCCTGTCTCTGCACATCGGGAAGAGCGTGACTGAACGTCCTGTCTCTGTACACCGGGAAGACTGTGACTAAAACTCCTGTCTCTGTACACCGGGAAGATTGTGACTGAACCTCCTGTCTCTGTACACCAGGAAGAGTGTGACTGAACCTCCTGTCCCCGTGCACCGGCAAGAGTGTGACTGAACCTCCTGTCTCTGTACACCGGGAAGAGTGTGACTGAACCTCCTCTCTCTGTACACCGGGAAGAGTGCGACTGAATCTCCTGTCCCTATGCACCAGGAAGAGTGTGACTGTACCTCCTGTCCCCATACCCCAGTAAGACTGTGACTGAACCTCCTGTCTCTGTACATTGGGAAGATTGTGACTGAAACTCCTGTCTCTGTGCATTGGGAAGAGTGTGATTGAATCTCCTGTCCCCATACCCCGGGAAGACTGTGACTGAACCTCCTGTCTCTGTACACCGGGAAGAGTGTGACTGAACCTCCTGTCTCTGTACATTGGGAAGAGTGTGACTGAACCTCCTGTCTCGTTACATTGGGAAGAGTGTGACTGAATCTCCTGTCCCCATACACCAGGAAGAGTGTGATTGAACCTCCTGTCTCTGTACATTGGGAAGATTGTGACCGAACCTCCTGTCTCTGTACATTGGGAAGATTGTGACTGAACCTCCTGTCTCTGTACACCGGGAAGAGTGTGACTGAACCTCCTGTCTCTGAACATCGGAAAGAGTGTGACTGAACCTCCTGTCTCTGTACACCAGGAAGACTGTGACTTAACCTCCTGTTCCTGTACATTGGGAAGAGTGTGACTGAACCTCCTGTCCCCATACACCAGGAAGAGTGTGACTGAACCGCCTATCCCCGTGCACCGGGAAGAGTGTGACCAAACCTCCTGTCTCTGTATATCCGGAAGACTGTCACTGAACCTCCTGTCCCCATACACCGGGAAGAGTGTGAATGAACTTCCTGTCTCTGTACGCTGGGAAGAGTGTGACTGAACCTCCTGTCTCTGTACACCATGAAGAGTGTTACTGAACCTCCTGTCTCTGTACATCGGGAAGAGTGTGACTGAACCTCCTGTCCTGGTGCACCGGGAAGAGTGTGACTGAACCTCTTGTCTCTGTACACTGGGAAGAGTGTGACTGAACCTCCTGTCTCTGTACACCGGGAAGAGTGTGACTGAACCTCCTGTCTCTGTACACCGGGAAGAGTACGACTGCACCTCCTGTCGCTGTACACCGAGAAGAGTGTGACTGAACCTCCTGTCCCCATACCCCGGGAAGACTGTGACTGAACCTCCTGTCTCTGTACACTGGGAAGAGTGTGACTGAACCTCCTGTCCCCATACACCAGGAAGAGTGTGACTGAACCTGCTGCTTCTGTACGCCGGGAACAGTGTGACTGAAGCTCCTGTCTCTGTACATTGGGAAGAGTGTGACTGAACCTCCTGTCTCTGTACGTTGGGAAGGGTGTGACTGAACCTCCTGTCTTGTTACATTGGGAAGAGAGTGACTGAATCTTCTATCCCCATACACCAGGAAGAGTGTGACTGAACCTCCTGTCTCTGTACTTTGGGAAGATTGTGACTGCACCTCCTGTCTCAGTACACCAGGAAGAGTGTGACTGAACCTCCTGTCTCTGTACACCGGGAAGACTGTGACTGAATCTCCTCTCTCGTTACATTGGGAAGAGTGTGACTGAATCTCCTGTCCCGATACACCAGGAAGACTGTGACTGAACATCCTGTCTCTGTACATTGGGAAGAGTGTGACTGAATCTCCTGTCCCCATACACCAAGAAGAATGTGACTGAACCTCCTGTCTCTGTACACCGGGAAGAGTGTGACTGAACCTCCTGTCCCCATACACTGGGAAGAGTGTGACTGAACCTCCTGTCTCTGTACTTTGGGAAGATTGTGACTGCACCTCCTGTCTCAGTACACCAGGAAGAGTGTGACTGAACCTCCTGTCTCTGTACATTGGGAAGAGTGTGACTGAACCTCCTGTACCTGTACACCGGGAAGAGTGTGACTGAACCTCCTGTCTCTGTACACCGGGAAGAGTGTGACTGAACCTCCTGTCTCTCTACATTGGGAAGACTGTGACTGAATCTCCTCTCTCGTTACATTGGGAAGAGTGTGACTGAATCTCCTGTCCCGATACACCAGGAAGACTGTGACTGAACATCCTGTCTCTGTGCATTGGGAAGAGTGTGACTGAATCTCCTGTCTCTGTACATTGGGAAGATTGTGACTGAACCTCCTGTCTCTGTAAATTGGGAAGAGTGTGACTGAACCTCCAGTCTCTGTACATTGGGAAGAGTGTGACTGGACCTCCTGTCTCTGTACTTTGCGAAGATTGTGACTGAACCTCCTGTCTCTGTACATTGGGAAGATTGTGACTGAACCTCCAGTCGCTGTACACCGGGAAGAGTGTGACTGAACCTCCTGTCCCCATACACCAAGAAGAATGTGACTGAACCTCCTGTCTCTGTACACCGGGAAGAGTGTGACTGAACCTCCTGTCCCCATACACTGGGAAGAGTGTGACTGAACCTCCTGTCCCCATACACCAGGAAGAGTGTGACTGAACCTCCTGTCTCTGTACACCAGGAAGAGTGTGACTGAACCTCCTGTCTCTGTACCCCAGGAAGAGTGTGACTGAACCTCCTGTCTCTGTAAACCGGGAAGAGTGTGACTGAACCTCCTGTCTCTGTACATCGGGAAGAGTGTGACTGAACCTCCTGTCTCTGTACCCCAGGAAGAGTGTGACTGAACCTCCTGTCTCTGTAAACCGGGAAGAGTGTGACTGAACCTCCTGTGTCTGTACATCAGGAAGAGCGCGACTGAACCTCCTGTCTCTGTACATCGGGAAGATTGTGACTGAACCTCCTGTCTCTGTACATCGGGAAGAGTGTGACTGAACCTCCTGTCTCTGTTCATTGGGAAGAGTGTGACTGAACCTCCTGTCTCTGTTCATTGGGAAGAGTGTGACTGAACCTCCTGTCTCTGTACATTGGGAAGAGTGTGACTGAACCTCCTGTCTCTGTTCATTGGGAAGAGTGTGACTGAACCTCCTGTCTCTGTTCATTGGGAAGAGTGTGACTGAACCTCCTGTCTCTGTACATTGGGAAGATTGTGACTGAACCTCCTGTCTCTGTTCATTGGGAAGGGTGTGACTGAACCTCCTGGCTCTGTTCATTGGGAAGAGTGTGACTGACCTTCCTTTGGTGCTTCTTTGGGAAAAAGAAGCCTTCTATGCTCCCTTCCACATCTGTAAGGTTTTCGGGGCTGTATTTTTTCTGCATGAGACAGCGCTCTGAACTTATCATTAAACAAGTCTGCTTAATTATTCATTCATTGCATCCCAGGGAGTAATAAAATAGAAGTTTGGTCTCTATCTGATTAAATATTGCACTCCAACTGTAATGAAGTCAAGATTCTTCGTGTCTTGCATTTAGCTCCTTCATTCCCTCAGTCTTCTTTTCCTGGTCTAATAACACCATTTATAATCTTAACAACAGCATCTTACACATATTTTGCATCAAATAGGCACTGAAACATACCCATTGCTAAATGACAAAGAACAAGCTGCATTTAACGTGGCTGCTGATAGTCACATGATGATGGAGTTGTTGGCCAATCACAGAGCTCTATCTCTATCGATGAGTCTACAACAGATTCTGACATGAGGTGAGGGGGACTCCCAGAGGTGCACAGCGTCAGGATCACAGGCCCAAAGTCACCCTATTCCCTCCAAGCCTGCCATGCTCAGCATGTCCTACCTCAAACTACTCACACATCATGTTCCAAAATGAAAGCTGCTTCGCAAAAGTGGAGGTGCCTGAAGAATCAGTCACTAAAGGAAAGCAAAAAACGTAAGGCTTGTATTTATATAACACCTAGCACAAGGCATTGGGGTTGCCAACCCTCCAGGATTGGCCTGGAGTCTCCAGGAATTGAGAATCAATCTCCAGGACACTGCTGTGTGCAACCCTGGAGAAAAATCATCGGGACGTTCAGAGATTTCTTTTTATCGTTTTCTTTGAACATTTTTCTTTACCAGGCATAAAAATATAGAATAAAAGCAAAATACTGCAGAAGCTGGAAACCTGAACTAAAAACTAGAAAATGCTGGAAAAACTCAGCAGGTCTGACAGCACCTGTCGAGAGAGAAACAGAGTTAACGTTCGAGTCCGTATGACCCTTCTGAATAGGGCCATATGGACTCGAAACATTGACTCTGTTTCTTTCTCCACTGATGCTGTCAGACTTGTTGGGTTTTCCCAGCATTTTCTGTTTTTATGTAAAAATATAGAAAACGGGAGAAGCAAAGGCTGTTTGTCTGACGGACAAGCATCATCCAATTGGATAATGAGTCTTTATGCTCACCAGTTGGCATAGGAAGGCATACATCACAAGGATGGGTGTGTCGGTCAACTAATGGCTGGAGTGCGGGGGCAAGTCATGTGATGAAACCTCCAGGAACACATTTAATCACAGTTGGCAACTCTACAAGACTCCCCAAATCACTTTGCAGCCAATGTAGTATTTTTTTTTTGAAGAGCAGTCACTTCTGTAATGTAAGCTGCAGTGGCAGCCATGTTGCACACAGCAAGCTCCCGCAAACAATAATGTGATAATGACCAGGTCATCCACTTTTTTTTTTGTGTGATGTTGATTGAAGGATAAATGGTCAGGACACTAGAGATAACTCCCCCAGCTCTTCTTCAAAATAATGTTTTCACCTGAGAGGGCAAACAGGGCCTCAGTTTAACATCTTGTTTACAGCCTTGAGGTCGTCCTGGATTAGGGGTTTTAGCCTTTCGTATGGGATCCTTGTTCTTAAAAAACATATTCGCATGAAAAAGCGAGGGAGACTGTGAGCTTCTCCAAGAGGATCTGCTGCAAGCAATGAGGTGAGGAACGAGAGATACAGAGCAAGAGTGGGCTAAGGAGAAAGAAAGAGAGAGAGAGATGAAAAGAGACACAGAGAGAGAGAATTGAGAAAAAGAAAGACAGCAAAAGAAGCAATAGAAGGAGAAGCCAGGATAGAATGGTGACAGGAAAAAGAGGCAGCAAAAGAGATAAGCAAGAGATGACAAGAGACAAGGTGAAATCCCCTGCTTTGAACTGTAAGTTTGGAGGTGGGTGTGGGAGTGTGAGTGATCCCCACTGGGTCGGGACTGCTGAACATGCACGATTTTGCGCTGTTCAGCTCGTTATTTATGAATCTGTGCAGAGCGCAGCAAATCTTGTGGTGGGGGATTGGCAGGACGGCACCCTCCTTGCCATTAACTCATGGGTTCGAAGATCCAGGCGCCATATTTAAAGGGCACCCACGCAGCCTCCCTTCCCTCCCTTCCCCCCACTAGCCCGCCTCCCAGGTCCAGCCTCCGCTTCATTTTTTTTTGGAAAAATATACTTCATTCATAAAATATCTGAATAAACATTACAGAACATTTCTAAATGGCCATCACAAAAAGTGCAATCAGATTCAACTTTTACACATGGATCACGAGGTGCATCAATACAATCAATGAATATTACAGTCAATTCAATATGGTCATTACAGACAGACAATGCAATGGGATTGGAGTTATCAACATAGATCACGTTGCACTCTGAGGTGCTTCAATACAATTATGATACCTTTAGTTTTCACTACATACATTTATTGTGAGCCGTATAACCTGAGCGGTCTATACAATTCCCAGGCCCTCGGTGCACCATTGCAGAAAGGTCTTAGGCAGCGACCTTCCCCCATTGCCTGTGCTTCATCCTTCCACCCTAAAACCCCCTTCCAGCCTTTGCACAGCTTGTGCTACCAGCACCCGATATAAGTCAAGTGCTGAGCAGACCCGAAGGAGGTGAAAGCAGTGTCAACTTACCTCCAAGTCCTGGAAGAAGTGAAGCTCACCGTGTGCGCATCACTTATATACAGTCATAAAACCAGACATTCTAATTTAAGAGGAGCTTAAATTTGCAGGGGGGTGGGGGGTGGGGCTTAATTCCGGCGAGGTGGCTTTTTAATGACCTGTATGAGATGTTAATACATGCTAAAAGGCTCTCGACATTGTTCATCTGGAAGCCTGACCTGCCTTTAAAGACCCAAGAGCAGAATTCCGACAGTTCATCCCGATGTCAGG
This sequence comes from Isurus oxyrinchus, assembly GCA_026770705.1. Classification (NCBI taxonomy): domain Eukaryota; kingdom Metazoa; phylum Chordata; class Chondrichthyes; order Lamniformes; family Lamnidae; genus Isurus; species Isurus oxyrinchus. The sequence continues at coordinate 71,564,902 of JANJGN010000020.1, read as the reverse complement.
AAACTCATTTTTGGCCTATTCAAGTCCAAGGAAAGGAGAAAAAAAGTTACCTTTAGACAAACGAAGGCCGGGCCCTCGGAGTTGGGAAGTACAGTTCCAACAGGCCTCAGTGGTTTCTGCACGTGCGCAGTTCATCCTTTTTTATGATCTTCGGGATCTGCGCATCTGCCGGCCCGGAGAACGGCCACATATGCGCAGTTGGTTGGGTTCATGTCTTCAGGCCGGCAGACGGCCCTGCGCACATACATATTCTTTCCCATTTTCTTCCATTTAAAGGGGAACCCTGCACCTGCGCAGAAGAGGAAACAAAAACAAAAGTGAAAATGGGTAAAAAGAAGTTGGGGTGACCCAGAAGCGAAGCACCATTATCCAGAGAGGCACAGTGAAGACAGGACAGTAACTGCAGAGAGCAGATTTCCCAGAAGAACAGATGACAAATCCCAAAACCAGGGAGCGGGGACAGGGAGATTTCCCAAGATGACGGCTAAGTCAAGGAACTGGAACAAATCCCGTTCAGTGAAGTTAAAAGTAAGGAGCAGATGAAAAGGCTCTGAATTGAAGAGAGAAAGCTGCGGGGGAGGCAGAATCAAAGCAAAGTGAGCTTGCAAGAAGCCAGAAGATCCGAGGAGACAGCCAAAGGTTCATGACTCCTTACCACAGTCCTGCGACGCAGTGGTGTTCTGTTGGCACAGCTGAGTATCTGACAGACAGTGTGTGGAAGGTGAAGCTTGAATGCATGTGGCAATACAGGGGAGAGGAACAGCAGAAGGAAAGATCGGAACACTGGAGGTGGACCCTTGTGGAAGGCATCCAAGAGAAAGCATCGTTTGGGAGAAGATTACAAAGCAAGTTCTTCCAGAGTGGAGATTGGAAACTCTTGTGTGAAAGACGGAGTACAGTGAGACCAGCTCGCAGTGTGACAGGCTTCTGTGGGGAGTTGATGAGCGATCCATAGTATCTGTTTGGAGTGGCATCTGTCACTTGGTTTCAGAGTGTGGCGTGCCTGACTACAGGTCGTCTATTGGTTTACCTGAACTGTATATTAATGGTGAACGTGAGAGTATAAGATAGCTTTTGTAACTTGTGTTATCCTTACAAATCGGTATATGTCTATAAAGGTATAGTCATGGGTGAAGGAATTTTGTAAAATAGTTTATCTTTTCTTGTTTAATAAATGTTTCATTCTTTTGTTCAAAATTCCTCAGCGGACTCCAGTGACTCTGTTCAGTAGCTGCATTCCACCTTAATAAAAGTTAGGATCTATCAAGCCGGTTTTCACCCTGGGATCTGACTTCTCCAGTAGTAACATCAGCTGGAGTCATAACAGGTCTCAGGTAAAATTAAGTTTGCCTGCCTACCATTCTTCCTGCTGCTGATGGGACCAGAAAGTTCCACCCAAAGACAATGACAAGAGAGATAAAATGAAAAAGAGAGATGGGCAGCTGGTAGCGCTTTAGCCATGAGCAGTGGTGGGGAGCTCCTTAGGGGATACCTGGCCCAAGATTCATGGGGGGGGTGGTAAATTCTGTCTCCAGTCTTAGCTCCTCCTGACACATTGCTCTTGCTTTAGGAGCCATAGCCCTGAAGTTCTGCGGTGTTCTCCCTACCTCCTGCCATAATGGCACTGGGAAATTGGTGGGCTCTCTGGATATCAATATGTGCCCAGTTTCAATGTCTCCCACAGGGAATAGAGGAAAACTTTAGGCCTGTCTTCCTGTCAATCAACTGGCTCTTCTAATGGCTGTTGTTTCACGTTAACAGCCAGGAGTAATGGGGAAAGTGTGAGCAGTACCGAGTGGACATTCTTCCCTCCATGGTGTACAACTGGGTTCACAAATCAGCATGGAAGCGTTTGCTTCCATCTGAGAGAGTTGACCTCTGGTTTAGCTTTTCATCTGAACATTTCCAACAATGCTGCATTCCCTCAGTACTGTGCTGATGTGTTAGCTTAGATTTATGTGCTCAAGGCCTGGATTCAGCCTTCAGTCCAGGGAGCAGTCTGGTTATTTTCCCTCTTAAATCTTCTCAGTTCCTCTCCAGATGATGAAGATCCCATGTGGGAACACATCCTGGTATTCCAAAGAAGTCGTGTTGGACTCAAAACATTAACTCTGTTTCTCTCTTTACAGATGCTGCCAGACCTGCTGTGTTTTTTCTCCAGAATTTCATGTTTTTATTCAAGATCCCATGTTGGAGTAGAGGTCAGCAGATGCTGACTGCTCTCTTGTGCTAATGTGGCCCCTTTCAAGTGACTCAGCTAATGTTAAATGGTTAATGAGGGCCTCAGTTCATCCACTTCCCAGTAGGAACCCCTGAACATTGATCAGGAGCAGGAACTCTGCCCGTTTTTCACCTTCATTCCCACCAGCAATTCATCTCCTATTGACTTTACAGCCTTAAACCCGCGCAGCAGCATAATACATTACACATGAATCGGGGCTCTACCACTGTCCTATCTTCTGGTTCACTGTTTGCAATGACATTGGGCACCCTATTACTATTAGGAATGGTCAGGTTATTAATGCTGTCAAATTGCTGGGTAACAGAGAAAGTGGGATGTGAGCAATCGTTACAGGAAGTTTATCTGATGCTTAAGCAGGGCAATTTGGTGAGAGTCTGACAGGACCAGATCGCCGATTTACAACCCACCCGATTTTTTAACTCTCCATCCTTAAGTTGCTAAATGGTCAGTGTGTGTTATCTGCAACGTTTTCAATATGCTGTACAGATGGGTAGAAAGTCTGCCGCATCTCGATGCTATACTGATTGAATCTGTGAGCTGAGTGCGGAGAGACAGCCCTTGCAGTGCCTGTATCCAGTAGGGCATGCTGCTAATCAGTCACACAGTGAAAGCTCTCTGTTATCACAGGGGGAATAACATCAGCGCCAGTGCAATTTAGATTAGCAGTACGGTGAGCAGCATGGAGTGCACTCTCTCAGCAGGACAAGTATAGAAGTCTGATTACTTCATTTACTCTGCTCCCAGGTATGAGAGGGAGAGAGCGGAAATTCATTTTCTAGTTTAATGGCCCTCACACGGAGGAGACTCAATGAGCCAGAATTTTGCTGGGAAAATAACGGTGAGTTGGTGGCACTCACCGTTATTAATGGTCCGGCAGCTTGTGGTGAGGGAGAGACACCCAGTGAATTGCCAATCACCACAACTTTCTGGATGACTTGCTTCATTCCGTCATTAACCTCGTAAAATAGACAACTTGTCCTCAAACTCCTGTGAGTTTCAAGGAATCGCTGTACTTGTACGTCAACCGTTAATACAACTCGCTGCAAAAAGTAAAGGCTGGCACTTGACAGCATAAGGATCATTTTATGTTCCTGCACTCATATCCAATCTCCCTGTTCCGGAAAGGGAATAATTGAAGTTATGGAGTCTCATTCTTGTAGGTAGAAAATCATTTAGAGATTTCTTAAATTTTTAAAAGTTTTTCTTGCTGTCTCTTTGTTCTCTCTTTTTTAATCTACTTTCTCTTTCCCTCACTTTATTTCTCTTTCTGTATTGGATTTTTAAAAAACTCTTTCATGGGGTGTATGCATCACTGGCAAGGACGGCATTTGTTGCCCATCCCCAATTGCCCTTGAATAAGTGACTTGCTAGGCCATTACAGAGGGCAATTAAGAGTCAACCACATTGCTGTGGGTCTAGAGTCACATGAGCACCAGACTGGATAAAGATGGCAGGTTTCCTTCCCTAAAGGACATTAGTGAGCCAGATCAGATTTTACAACAATCAATGAGAGCTTTATGGTCACTATTACTGAGACTCACAGTCAATTCCAGATTTATTAATTGAACCACCAACTGCTGAAGTGGGATTTGAGCCCATGCTCCTGGGGTCTCAGGGTTACTAGTCCAGTGACATTACCACTACGCCACCATCTCCCCTTCTTCATCCGATTTCTCTCTTTGTTGTTACTGTTTCTTTCTCGATCCTTAAATCTAATTGGTTAAGGAGATGGTCTGCCAGGCACATTGTTCACTAAGGTCCCAGGTTCCCTGACTGTACCATTATTGGCCCACAAGTCCAGAAACTTACAGTACAAAATAATTCTGAACTGAAGGCTGAGGGAAAACATCCAACTCACGGGGGCTTGGTGTGAGATGCCCTACTCCAACAAGCTCTGGGTCAATGTCTCCTACTTGTAGACATCACAATACTGGAAGGCCTTGCTTGGGTAGGTAAGGTGGGTTAGGAAAGTACCTTGACCCTGGCTCATGCTAAAATCCAGCCCAGTCCAAGGTAATGAAAACCTTGCTCCCTCTTCAATGACTGCGTGTGAAATTAGTTTTGACGATCTCAAGCAAAACTGCAAAGGACACATGCCCACATTTCACAAGTGGCCATAATTTGATATTAATTGGTAGCCTCACTCAGAGAATTCATGGGGACAGTTGATGGCGGTGGCAGGGTGGGGTGGGTTGGCAAGAAACTGTCAACTGGCCCCATTGACCACTATCAAAGCCAATCATCAGACAGCTCTGTGTGTGAGTATGCTCACTCTAGGCCTTGGATTCAGAATAACAAAACCCATTTCAATTAGTAAATGATAGAGCAGTGTTTTATGGTGCAATGGGTGCTACTCCAGTGTGTAGAGGGGTAACAAATGAAGGGGGAGGGCTATTTTCCCAGCTCGGACCATGATATTCAGTGAACCGAGGATCAACGAGGAGACAACAGGTGGGATTACCATGCCTATGGTGCAAACTCAGTAAAATTACTCTTCCCAGTCCAGGAGTGATAACCCATCTCTACCTAACGCACTCTCTCTACCTGTGTACATTGACAGGGTAACAGAGACCACAGTAAGATACCAGGAACAGCCACTGAATTGGGCATTATCACTGGATTCAAGAAAGGTTCTGATGTGAATGTGCAGAGAGAAGGAGCCTGAGGAGTATGAGGGGAATGGCATCAGATGAATTTGATTCTTGAAAAAGCTATAGTTGATCAGGCCTTTCTATAATTACATCATCGTTGACAGCTTCCAATGTGGAGACATGGATATCAGTGAACCTCAGACCAGCCCTCTCGGAGTGGGTTGTCCTTGAGGGACAGTGGGTTGGAGGTAGGACTATAACATTAGCACTAGCCTCCGACCTGTGCTCAAAGGGAGTGGATAATTTACTCCTCTGTTCCTTTGTATGCTTTCTGCCATCTGTACCCACACCCCATCTAAAGATGGAGTGTGGTCAGACTGATGATATTGGACATAGCACGACACTAAAGATCGGCTCACACCCTTACACACAAACAGAGGTCGAAGGTCTCCAAATCTGGACTGGGAGAGAAACTTGGCCCCAGATTCCAGACCCAGGCGCCAGAGCCCAAAATTCCAGAATGCCAGACCTCAGCCCCAAGTCCCAAAAATCCTAAATGCCAGATCCCAGTTCTGGAAACTTCGGGATTATCACCAGTCAGCATTCCAACAGCTACTTCTGGGCTAAGGCAGACTTAGGACACGTGGGAGACAGGAGGAGGATGGGACAGGCTGGCTGTAAATCCTGGCACCTGTGGGAAACAGATGGCACCTTTCATGAGCAAGGAGCTTGCGTGAGAAGCTGACCTCTGAACCCTGACCCCTGCAGGTTCAGAACGAACTGTCGACCAGCAGGTGCTGTCACATTTCTGCTGCAAGGTGGAAGGGAATGTGACATGGAAGCTGCGAGTGTAACTAATGGCGCTGTTAATGTAACACTTCATTTCAATGTACTGCATGAATGACCTACATTACTCCTCATGTACTCGCCAGAGGGCCCAATGCAGTCATCACAGAACTCTGAGGCAGAAGGCTGACATTAACCATGGCAAACCCTCAGCTACATTCTCCCATCCCACAAAGTGAGGAATGCCAGGGATCACTGGGTATACTGCAGGGGCATGAGCCCGGATCTAGGATTAAACCAGGTGCCCCGCTACGACAGGATCCAGGATTAAACCGGGTGTCCCGCTACAACAGGATCCAGGATTAAACCGGGTGTCCCGCTACGACAGGATCCAGGATTAAACCGGGTGTCCCGCTCTGACAGGATCCAGGATTTAATCCTGGCTCCACCTTCCCCTCACGTTGTTACAACCGAACGCACAGTGACAGCTGCCAGGAAGCTAGGATTCTGCGCGCTGATGGAGTGTAGCCCCTTTCTAAACATACTTGGAAATACATAGGGCAGTACTTCCCAAACTGTTTTCCAAAGCGACCCCTTTCCAACACTTGAAAATTAATGTGACCCCAGACACCAACAAAAACAGAACGGTAATAAAGCAGCAGAGGGGCATTTGATATATAATCCTTAAAGTCTGCATATTATAGATCAATGTATAATGCATCAATTAACTATGAAAATCTGTTGCGAAAATCCCGGCTCCTACTTGACTGGGCTGCTGCCGGTCCCTAAATCCCTGTCCACTTCCATTGCAGCCAGTCAGAGAAGCTGTTCCACGAAACTCCTCATGTATTGATGTAAACGTGTAGTTAAATCACAGCACATCCGATCAGGGCTGTTGCAGCTAATCAAAGTGTCCAACCTTGGGATTGGTGACTCTCACCTGCCGGGACAATACCACAGGGTGGGAGATGTATGGGATTTTGTTTCTCGCGATCCTATCCGCTGTTTCCACGGTGGGGGGTTGGGGGGGAGGGCGGTGGTCCTGATCCACCTGTTTCGAAACCAGGCAACAAAGTTACAACATGGAAACTGGCCATTCGGCCCATCCAATCCGTGTCAGTGTGTGTCCTCCCCGTGGGCAAATAATCCAAATCACACATCCCCATCCCTCATCCACCAATCGAATTGAACCTTGAACCGTTTCTGCCTTAGCCACTACCTCTGGCAGTGAATTCCACAGCCAGATAATTCCCTGTGTGAAGATGTGTAAGAACATAAGAAATAGGAGCAGGAGGAGGCCATTCAGCCCTTTGAGCCTGCTCTGCCATTCAATGAGATCTTGGTTGATCTTCTACTTCAACTCCATCTTCCCCATATCCCTTGGTGTTTTTAACTCTTTCGAGTACAAACCCGTTTCCATCTGTTTCAGATGAAGTTACGTTGTTTCATAGTTTGGCATTGTGAGATCTGAACTCTTGATCTTGGGGTTACAAACCCAGTACCATAACCACTGATGTAGAAACCTCTCAATCTCAGTCTTGAACATACTCAATGATTGAGCTTCGACAGTCTTCTGGGGCAGAGAATTCCAACAAATTCACCTGCTCTCTGTTCTCAATCTCTTATATTTAATCTTATATCTGTGGCCCCTCATTCTTTACCCCTCAAACACAGGAAACAGCCTGTCTCAATGTACCCTGTACCATCCCCTCACAATTTTAAACACTTCCATGATGTACATAGGGCTCATTATCTGCGCTCCTATTTAAAAAAGCTTGAATTTTTCAACTCTTTCTTCATGTTTATATTTTCTCACACCAGGCAGCACCTGAGTGACTCTGTGCTGTACCCTCACTATTGCCTTGTTATCCTTTCTCAGCTAAAAGAAAGGCCTAGCGAAAGGAATTTAGCACAAAACCCCTCGATTGATTCAAACAGGTATTTGTGTGTGGGAACAGACTGCTTACCCATGTAAGCAGCTCTGAGAGGGGCATTGGCGGGTGTGCCACTTCTAGAGCCCAGTGGAGTGTTTGCCCCATGCATCCACATATAGACCATGACCATCCCTCCTCCGTCCGTCCCGGTGCTCCCTCTCCCACACTTCAGTGAGTTGCTGAAGGGCATGCAGTTCATCCTTGGCTCCAGGTGCTGAAAGACATCCTGACCAGAGGTTGCCAGGGTCAATCTTGTTGCTGGGCCACTGTTTATCTCTGGTGCCTGCACCCTAAGGGGTTCCAGTTGGACCTGATGTCCCAGGCAAGTGAGGCAAATCAGGCCATCACTGATTCTCATGAACACCGATCAGCCGCTGTGGGGTGTTCAACTGCAGCAGGATTGGGCTCAGCTGTGATGCCTGCTTTGGTGGAATAGCTGACCAGCAAACATGCTCCAAGCTTGCATGTGAAGCACAGCTACTTGAATGAAGGAAAGAACAGACTGGCACCCAGCTTTGGGGGAGAGTTAAAGAGGTGGCAAAGGAATCCCAAAACATTAAGTGTCACCTTACTGCACTGGCCATATCTACATCGGGGCCACCTACCCTTAATGATTGTTCTGTAGGCTCCATGGTTTATAGATTAAATTCCTGGGCACTACTGTGAAGAGTGGGGGGGGGGGGGGGGGGTGGGGGTGTGAATAGTGGCATAGTGATAATGTTACTGGACTAGTAACCCAGAGGCCCCAGCTAATGGTCTGGGGAGATGGGTTCAAATCCCAACATGGCAGCTGGTGGAATTTTAATTCAATTAATAAATCTGGAATTGAAAGTAGCCTCACTAATGGTGACCATTAAACCATTACCAATTGTTGTAAAACCCCATTTGGTTCACTAATGCCCTTTAGGGAAGGAAATCTGCCATCCTTACCCAGTCTGGCCTACATGTGACTCCAGACCCACATGTGGTTGACTCTTAAATGCCCTCTGAAATAGCTGAGCAAACAACTCAAGGGCAACAAATGCTGGCCCTTCCTACGATGACCACATCCCATGAAAGAATAAAAACCTGGGAGAAAATCATAGGGGCACTGAATGTTTAGAAGCGATAAAGTTTAAGAGGAATAGGGAAATTGATTAGGTAAGCCAGGAAGCAGGAGATCATAAGGAAAGGGAGAATTGCATTTATACCATGAATTTTACAACCTCAGGACATCCTAAAGCACTGTACACTTCTGAAGTGTTTCAGTGGCTGTAATCACGGTTGTCAGGTAGCAAACACAGCAACCGGTTTTTGCATAGCAAGCTGTCACAAACAGAAATGAGACGATGACCTGATAATCTGTCTTGTTTTTAGTGATGTTAATTGAGGGGTAAGTACTGGCCAGGTCACTGGGAGAACTCGCCAGCTCTTCTTTAAATAGCGCCATGGGGTAGTTTACGCCCACCCGTGAGGGCAGACATCATGTGATGAACCTCCCCCGCCTGGAGGAACATGTCTAGCCAGAGATGCTGACCCTAATGTCCCGCCTGTAATAACACTGTCAGCCCAGTCACCTTTCAACAATCATTTTAACCTCCAGTACTCTCTGGACCCTCAGACCTGCTTGTGCTAACGTGACAATTTGCTGCATTAATCCGACCAGCTGCCCATCAGTCGCCTATGATCTGCTGTTGCTGAATTAATCATTTGTCTGTCCAGTCCTGACCTTTCAGGCTTTATCATTTGTCATTCTGTCTTGTCCTCAGTACCTGCCTGTCCGTCTGTTTCTCCTACTAACTGGTTCCTTCCCAGCCATCCACATACTTGCTTGTTTTTTCTTACACTTCAATTTTCTCTCGCTCTCTTTTCTGACCTTATTCAGTTTGCCATGAATATTCATGCCAATCAGCCGCAGAACAAGCTCCTCATTACCTCCGCTCATTAACTTCACACTACTCCCAGGCCCAGCTGCCAATTCAAAAGAACAAACTCCTTCCCTGTCTTGAATGCATCGTTAGAGGCAATTGGCCAACTTATGAAGATGCCCTGTCAATTAGGGGTTTGCAAGTAATGGGGAAGGGGAAGGGGGAGTAGGGGGAGAGGTCGGCCAGGCCTTGGCCTTGGCCTTGGCCTTTAACCCAACACCATTTATCTCTTTCCCGACACTCTCTGAGCATATTGGAGATCAGCAAAGCTTCAGCCAGTCCAACATAGGCTAGACAAATGGATAGGCAATTGATGGGTGACTATTTTATCGAGGATGTCAGCTGATAGCACAGACTGCTCGATAAATCGTGCAGTGACTTCGTTACCTTCACGTTCAACTATTCCAATGTTCTCCCAGCTGGACTCTCTCTTTGTAAAGGTCAGCTCATCCAGAACTCTGCTTTCCCTATCCCAACTTGCATCAGGTCCAGTTCAGGCACTACCCACCCCGGTGCTCCCTGACCTATAATGGCAGTCGGTCTAACAATGTCTCGAGTTTAAGATTCTCAGCCTTGTGTTTAAATTCCTCCATGGCCTCATCACTGTCTTTCTCTGCAACATCCTCCAGCCCTCCAATCCTCCGAGGGTTCACCGCACTGTGGTTGCCATCGATTGTGCCTGCATTTGCTGCATTTCAGCTCAGGATTCTTCATCGTCCACCCCACCAACCTCTGTATTCAGCAAATCCTCCTCCTCCACTCCCACCATCTCAGCAGACTGTCACCAACAAGCATGTCCTCCCCTCCCTCCTGCTCTCCTTACCGAATTCCGAAAGGTTCGGCAGATGGAGGTGGTGAGCTGAGAGTGACAGTCAGTGAGCAAGAGGGTTGGAGGAGGGGGATTCAGTGAGTGGGAGGGCCGGGCAGGGAAGTAGCGAGTGGGAGGGTTGGGGATGAGGAGGCAGTAGCAAGAAGGAGGGTGGGGGGGGGGGGGTGGTTTTGGGGGGGGCGGGGAACGGTAAGTAGGAAGGTCAGGGAGGGGAGTGACAAGCAGGGGGATCAAGGAGGGAAGAGGTGACTGGGAGGGTTTGGGACAGAGGTGACTAATGGGAGGGTCAAGGAGGGAGGAGGTGAGTGGGAGGGTCAAGGAGGGAGGAGGTGAGTGGCTGGATCAGGGAGAAAGGGGGCGAGTGGGATGATCGGGAGGGTAAGTGGCAAGTGGGAGGATCAGAGAGGGTTGAGGTGAGCGGGAGGGTTGGGGAGGGATGTGGCAAGCGGAAGGGTCGGTGGAGTGGGGTGGGGGGGTGTTGAGCGGGAGGGTCAGCGAGCTGGAAGCGGGAAGCAGTGAGCAGGAGGTTTAGTTGAAAGAGTTAGTAAATTATTCAGAGTTAGTGAGAGGATTATTGGACCAGTTAAATTCAAGGCAGCCAAGAGGTTTTTAATGTAAAAATTCCAGGTCAGGGATGTAACCCACCCTCACTCTGTGGTTTCATGCGGGAAAGTGATTTGCATTTTTAGCACATTCCCATTCATCATACTTTTTCTTAGGAAAACATTGGGAGTACTAAAGGAGGGATAACTGTATAAAGTAGTTAAGTTGTGCCAAATGAATATCGAACCTTGGTTAGTATAGTTACCAATGTTATCATTTTTTTGTATTTTACACAAGAAGAACCTTCTCGAAGAAATAAATTGCAACGACCCTCTGGGCAGGATTTTTCAGTTCGATGGGCGCGTGCGATCAGCGGGCCCGATACCAGGCCAGGGAACGGACTGCTGACGGCGATCAGCCCCCGAGCGCAATTTCGTGCTGGCTGGCCAATCAGCGTGAAGCGGACGCTGAAATTCTCAGTGCTGCCGGGGTGGGGGTGACATAAGCGCTGGCGTGGGTGGTGGGGGGGGGGGGGGGGGGGTGGGGGAAGCACGGAATGAAAGCTCCTTGAAGGCAGAGAACTGCCTGAGGGAGCTGAAGAATTTAAAAGCAGCCAATAAAGACTTTAAAACCCAGGAAAAAATGTCCTCACATCAGAATCAGTCACCTGAACACACAGGTGATGAAAATTCCGTCCAAACGTGTTTACTTTTTAAAAATTTAATAACGGAAACTTCATCCCGCCCTTCGACGAGGTTTCATCAAAAATACAAAATCCGCCTGGCAGATTTGCCCATAAGGTAGGCCAGACCACGGAAGCTCAGGGACAATTGGAACTTTAACGGGCTTAAATTGCCCTCTTAATTCCTGGCTTTCACGTGTGCCCGAAATATTACGCGAGCGCAGGATGAGGTCAGGATGCCCGCCTGACGCCATCAAGCGCTATTTTACACTCGAGCGGGTCAGGCGTGCACCCCCCACGCAGAGCTAAAAGTTATGCCCTGTAAGTACTTTTTAAAAATTCCACGAGCAGCCCATGAAATGTTTCCAGCATTCAAATTGGTCCTTACTATTTCTCTAGCGAATATTGCTGGCCAAGTCTCTGGAGCGGGGCTCGAGTCCACAGCCTCCACTGAGTCAGACTGAGAGCTCTGCCACTAGTAAAACACAGGCCAGCCTGCTGTCTGTCAGCCACCTCCCATCGCTCAGCTTTTGTTTCCGAGAGGCTGTGATGGGTCCAGAATAAACGTCACCTAATCTCTCGACCTGCCCAAACATCATCCGCCAATCTACATGATAATGACACTTTCACTGCATCACAGGAAAATTCATAAGAATTAGGAGCAGGAGTAGGTTACTCAGCCCCTCGAGCCTGCTCCACCATTCAATAAGGTCACGGCAGATCTGATTGTGGCCTTAACTCCAACCTTCTTGCCTTCCCGCCCCCACCCACCCCCCCCCCCCCCCCCCCCCCACACCCCCATAACTCTCAGCTCTCTTGTCGATCAAAAATCTGTCTAAACCAATCTTGAATTTATTCAACGGCCCAGCCCACTGCTCTCTGTGGGAAATAATTCCAAAGACTGACGATCCCCTGGGAGAAGAAATTCCCCCTCATCTCCACCTTAAATGGGAGACTCGTTATTAAACCGTGACCCCTGGTTCTAGATTCCCACACAAGGAAAAACATCTCAGCATCCACCCTGTCGAGCCCCTCAGAATCTTAACTGTTTCAATAAGATCACCTCTCATTCTTCTAAACTCCAGTGAGTATAGACCCAACCTGCTCAACCTTTCCTCATACAGACAACCCCTTCATCCCAGGAATTAGCCTGCCGAACCTTCTCTAAACTGCTTCTAATGCAAATATACACCTCCTTATGTAACAAGATCGTAGCTGTATGCAGTACAGTACTTACTCTAGCTGTGATCCTGCCAATGCCCTGTATGACAAGACTTTCCTACTTTTATACTCTATCCCCCTTGCAATAAAGGCCAACATTCCATTTGCCTTCCTAATGATTTACTGTGCCTGCATGCTAACTTTTAGTCATTCATGTACAAGTCCACCCTGATCCCCCTGTACCACAGCATTCTGCAGTCCCTCATTCTGCAGTCCCTCATTCTGCAGTCCCTCTCTATTTAAATAATATTCTGTTTTGCTATTCTTGCTGCCAAACAACCTCACATTTTCCCACATTATAGTCCACCTGCCAAACATTTGCTCACTCACTTACCTACATTCCCTTGCACCCACCTCACAACTTGCTTTCCCACATATCTCTATATTGTCAGCTATTTGGCTAGAAAACAGTCGGTCCCTTTATCCAAGCCATCAATATCGATGGTAAATAGCTGAGGTCTCAGCAATGATTCCTGCAGCATTCCAATAGCTACAGACTGCCATCCTGAAAATGATCCATTTATCCTGACTCTGTCTCCCGTTAGTTAGCTATCCATGCTAATATATCACCCCCAACACCAACACTGGGTCAAAATCCTGGAACTCCTTTCCTAACAGCACCATGAGCTCTTATTTTGCGCAGTAACCTTTTATGTGGCACATTAAATGGAAATCCAAATATACGATGACTGGTTCCCCTTTATCCACCCTGTTTGTTAGATACCCAAAGGACTTTGTTAAGCCTTATTTCCCTTTCACAAAACCATGTTGACTCTGCCTGATGGCATTATGAATTCGCTAAATGTCCTGCTATTAGCTCCTTAAGGATGTATTCTAGCAGTTTCCCAATGATAAGCTTGGAAAGTTAGTCAAGCTTTCCTCCCAAGCCAGAGCTTCCCCATTCTGTGTTTCCATGGAAACCTCGGTTTGCTCACAGCACAATGTCAAATTAAATCATTTCTATGAACACAAGTGGGGGCGCATGTCATCACGTTCATCAAAAACTCGCTTTTAACTGCCTCTCCAGTGCTATTAATTCAGGAACAAACAGAGGAAATGAGGATGCGGCTGATTATGTGAGTTGGATCACGTTTACAGGACTGAACCAGCTGAGTGTTATTCATTTCTCAAACTGCAAAGTTTTTAGGAAAGAACATATTCTGCTGAATGACTGGACGGGGTATGATTCAAAGGTTTCGCTAATATTTAGTGAGTGACTCAGCATTCCTGCTGTTGCAAGGGTACAGGAGGAGGGAAGTGTGGAGAGTACATCATTGTTCCTGAGCTGTACCCACTCCTTTCTTCACAAAGCAAGAATGATTTGGGATGTACTTTTTGTACTTGTAGTTATGCCAGTGTTGACAATTGGTAATCAGCCTGTGGACCTTCCAGTTGAACAGGTTTACCTGCAGTGTGCAGGTGTTTGACCATCTCATACACACACTGCTGGGACACCGGTCTCACCCTGATTTGAATCTAATTGACAATAACCGGGGTGTTACAAATGGTGATCTGCCTTCCATACCTTCTGGGGTTCAGTGGATCCTGGGAGTCCCATGTGCTTATAAGGGACTTTTTAGACAGCAGACTGAGAAATCAACCGATAACCCGAGGACAGAAACAATTGGTTAAGCTGCTTGTCATAAGACAATGGTTATGACTGACTCCTCAAAGCCTGTCCACCATCTACAAGGCACAAGTCAGGAGTGTGATGAAATACTCTCACTTGCCTGGATGAGTGCAGCTCCCACAACACTCAAGAAGCTCGACACCATCAAGGACAAAGCAGCCCGCTTGATTGGCACCACATCCACAAACATTCACTCCCTCCATCACCCACGCACAGTAGCAGCAGTGTGTACCATCTACAAGATGCACTGCAGGAACTCATCAAGCCTCCTTCGACAGCACTTTCCAAACCCACTACCTCTACCACCTAGAAGGACAAGGGCAGCAGATAGATGGGAACACCTACCTGGAAATTCCCTTCCAAGCCACTCACCATCCTGACTTGGAAATATATCGCCGTTCCTTCACTGTCGCTGGGTCGAAATCCTGGAATTCCCTCCCTAACAGCACTATGGGTGTACCTACACCACCTGGACTGCAGAGGTTCAAGAAGGCAGCTCACCACCACCTTCTCAAGGGCAATTAGGGATGAGCAATAAATTCTGGCCCAGCCAGTGACGCCCACATCCTGTGAATGAATTTAAAAAATGGTCAGTCGAAGGTAGAAATGGGCTAGTAAAAGGCTTGGGCCTAGAAATTGGTTGTTCAGGTGGTTCTCAGGCTACTGAGGCCCCAATATGGTGGGTAAGAAACGTGCACACATTTCTAGTTGGGAGTTTAGCCAGCCGCCAGATTGAGGGAAAACAAACAAGCGGTGCCTGAAATTCTTAATTTCTATTTTCACAAGAGTTCTGATTTGAGACTCCCGAATATAAGGTGTCAGTTGACAGGTTCTGGTTTCTGATAATTGTTTGAATTTTGCCTTTCCTGTATGAGATCACGGTTTGAAACCTGAACACAATTGTTTAACAAAGCACTGTGAAGTGTTACAAGAAAGCCGTGTTGCTAAGTAACAGTAATCACAGTAAAAACCTTAGGTTTATGGCTCAGCCAGTATTAAAGAGCAATGGAACATGTCAGAAAAGAGATCAATAACTGGGTTCATTCGAGCATTCCAATCAGCTTGTTACATTGCTCTGGGACTAATAACAACCTGCATCTATATAGCGCTCTATATTTGCAGCTCTTTACACCATTAAAGTTGCTATGTCCATGCAAGTAGTTGTTGTTATGTGATGTACAATGTCTAAAGTTGCTTCTCAAAGGGAGAGAGAGGGAAGAGATGACCAAAAGCATAAAATAATGGGGTTCAGGGTTTTCTTGATTGGGAGACTGTGCCCCGTTCAACCACAGATCCCACTGAGGAAGGAGTGTCAAGGGTTTTGGGGCGAGGGGTTTTAAAGAGAGAGACAGAGTGCAATAACAAAGAAACAAAACAAAGTAAGTCAGAGACCACATTTATGGCCTGCTAGGTGGTGTGTGGAATTACCCATTGCAGGATCCAAGGGATGGTAGTTGCTGCAGGGATTTTGAAGTATCATTTGGAAGGTTTAGCATATCTCTCAGATCAGATTCCACATGGGCACTTGGGCTGGGAAGGATCATTATGGTGAAGCATCATGGGCTTTAACAGTGAGTCATAGGTCTATGCACCCCCAACAACCAGCGAGTTTCAGTGAGAGTGTTCATTTTCTGATTACAGCTCACTGGAAGGATGTCAATGAGGCATGGATCTCTGAAAGGTTCAGGAAATGATGAGCAGCCGATGGACAGAGTGTCCAGAGATCCCCATTGGTTGTTAAAATCAGCCCTTGAACTGTCGGTGTCATGTGTTTGTCACCTGAAAGAGTTTACGAGGTTGGATTTGCTTTGGTAGAGAGAAGTGGCAAAAGGAAAAGCCTGGAATTAATTTCATGCCCGGCCCAGATTGAGTATCCAGACAAACTATCCCTGTCTCCCATCCTCCATCCCATCAAACCAACCATCCCTGTATCCCATCCTCCATCCCATCAATCCAATCATCCCTGTCTCCCATCCACCATCCCATCAAACGATCCATCCCTGTCTCCCATCCTCCATCCCATCAAACCAACCATCCCTGTCTCCCATCCTCCATCCCATCAAACCATCCATTCCTGTCTCCCATCCTCCATCCCATCAAACCAACCATCCCTGTCTCCCATCCTCCATCCCATCAAACCAAACATCCCTGTATCCCATCCTCCATCCCATCAAACCAACCATCCCTGTATCCCATCCTCCATCCCATCGTTCCAACCGTCCCTGTCTCCCATTCTCCATTCCATCAAACCAACCGTCCCTGTCTCCCATTCTCCATTCCATCAAACCAACCATCCTTATCTCCCATCCTCCATCCCATCATTCCAACCATCCTTGTCTCCCATCCTCCATCTTATCATTCCAACCAAACCTGTCTCCCAGCTTCCTGTGAGAGGTAAAATGCCAGAGGCCATTCTCTGGCCTCTCAGGGGTGATGAGGCCTCTAGGCCTGCCAATCACATCACATCCTGCTTACGAAGAAAAGACAAAATAAAAGTTGTTGTCAATTCCACTGCACTCCCCCCTCCCCCACACCATGTTAGGGCTGTAGAACCTTCATCACTATCCACATTAACACATGTCAGGATGATAAACTCCTTTCCAAAATGTAAATTCCAGTCCAGCGGAAAGTTTCCATTCCACTGACTGACTCCTTCTGGTTATCACAAAACATTCAATTATCTAAATCAACCCAGGTAAGTAACCTTCAGATGGTAAAGAGATGGCAGAAAGTAGGCAAAATATTCAGCTCCCCCTCTTGAGTCCAGAGGTAGTCCACTGCTGCTCCAAGGTCAAACCCCACTGTAATACTGATTTCATTAGTCTGTAGGACTCAGTACTATACAGGGCCAGGTCAACTGGGTGTGAGGGGCAAGAGCACGTACCCATAGGATCACCCACAATCTCACTGAGCTGTATATATCTAGAATCATGGCAGCTTCAATGAAATAAACAAGCCCTTTCATCTTTACAAAGCAGCAACAGTCTGGTGAAAGAATGCCTTTTGTTGAGATTAAGATTCTCTAAGCAAGTTGTGAGTCTATTGAAAATCTTGTCAGAATAGAAAGCACTTAAAGTGCTGTGTGCATTATTTGGCCAACCTCTTATCTTTTGTCTACAAACACTCTGCGTAACAATGTCACTGGTGCCGAGAGGCATTCTACCCACACGTCAGCTAGACATTGTCAAAACAACAAACAGGCTCACTCATCACTTCTTTCTGTAAAGACAGAAGCTGTTTAGGAACGACATGGACTCCCAACATCAGCTCATCTACATCTCCGATCCAAGCCTCTACACCAATGACCCAGGGATGGAGGGGGGGTTGGTGGGTTGTGTCCAATTATTGGGTTGGGGGGATCCTGCCTCTAAGTGGAGTTATCTCCTGCTTGTGTCACATTGGCTGGGTCACACTAGGTTAGGCAGAGCAGCATCCCTTAAAATGCCGCAGTTCACTATCAAAGAGGAACTTCTGTAGGTGACAGATAAGAGGACTGGTTATATGCAATGGCATAGCTGGTGCACATGGCCTGACTGGCTCCCTTAGCCATCGAGGTGCTGCAAGTCCCATGGGAAAGGGTACATTAATGGGAGCAAAGAGGAGGGGGTTGGGGAAGGAAGGGGAGGTTTGGAGGGGATTAAAGGGGAAGGGGAGGCTGGGAAGGAGGGAGTGAAGGGAAGGGGAGGGGTCAGGAGCCAAGGGGAGGAGAGGAGGAAAGGTGAAGGTTAGGGAGGATGTGTTGGGAAGGGGAGGGGTCTGCTCTATTTATGGCTGAAACTCATTTGGCAGTGAAAATACAGGTGGCATTTAAATGGAGGGAAGTCACTGATAGAATCAATGCAGTCACCCAGCTCCCCTGTACCCAGCCACAAATAGGAATTAAGTGTGCAGGCTTCAGTAGCTTGGTTCCCTCTACACATTGGCACATGTTTCTGAATGGGCGTCATCAATCATGGCACAATCCAATTCCGGTACTAGCTCACCTCCTGGCAGCACTATAAAGAACCACTGCCCTTACACCGATGCCTGTTCCTTGTGTCCACAATTCTTGGCTCACCTCTCCTTCAATCAATGTGTTTTCCAGGACAAGATTGTACTGTTGTGGTCAGAGCTTCTGACAACGACAGTAATTAGCCTGAATGTAAGCATTTGTCTATTTAGGTCACTTCCCCACGGGGAGTAGATGAGCAGGCCACATGAAACAAACAGGCTGGCTTACCAGCTAAGCATGGCAAGTGTACAGAAGAGCCCATACTCTCAGGGAGCAGACCCACAGGAGAACAACTGGTTTTTTCATTCTGTAAACTACCAATTAATCACTGGGTTTTGGATATGAGAAACTTGGGTTGGAAACAACAGTGCTAAACTTAAATAAGAGTAATTACAAAGGAATGAGGGCAAAGTCGGCTGGAGTGGACTGGGAAAGGAGTTTAGCAGAAAAGGTGGTTGATGAACAATGGCAGACATTCAAAAAAATTGTTCATGATTCACAACAAAGATATGTCCCAGTGAGGAGGAAGGATTCTAGAAAGGGGGATAAACCAACCATGGTTAACCAAGGAAGTTAAGAACAGTATCAAATTGAAAGAAAAAGCTTACAATGTGGCAAAGATTAGCAGTAAGCCAGAGGACTGGGAAAGTTTTAAAAACCAATAGAAGATGACCAAAAAAATCAAGAGGGAGAAAATAAACTTTGAAGGTAAACTAGCAAGTAATATAAAAACAAACAGTAAGAGCTTCTTTAAATATATAAAAAGGAACAGAGAGGCCAAAGTGAACATAGGCCCCTTAGAGAATGAAGCTAGGGAAATAATAATGGGGAACCAGGAAATGGCAGAGGAGTTGAATAAATACTTTGCATCAATCTTCATGATAGCAGACACTAATAGCATTTCAAAAATACTAAATAATCATGGGGCACAAGGGGTGGATGGAATAAATACAATAACTGTCACTAGAGAAAAAGTACTTGGGAAACAATAGGGCTAAAGGCCGATAAGTCACCTGGACCTGATGGGTTGCATCCTAGGATGTGAAAGGAATTAGCTAAAGAGATAGTAGGTACACTGGTCACAATCTTCCAAGAGTCCTTAGATTCTGGAAAAATCCCAGAGGATTGGAAAGCTGCCAATGTGACGCCCTTATTCAAAAAGGGAGAGAGACAAAAAACAGGTAACTATAGGCCAGTTAGCTTAACATCCATCATTGAAAAAATGTTAGTCTATTATAAAGGATGTAGTAGCAGAGCATTTAGAAATACATAATATAATCAAGCAGTGTCAGCATGGCTTCATGAAGGGGAAATCATGCCTGACAAATTTATTAGAATTCTTTGAGGAAGTAACAAGCAGGATAGCTAAAGGGGAACCAGTTGATGCAATATATTTGGATTTCCAGAAGGCTTTTGATAAAGTACCACACATAAGGCTACTTAATAAGATAGGAGCCCATGGTGTTGGGGGTAGTATATTAGCATGGATAGAGGATTGGCTAACTAATAGAAGACAGAGAGTTGCATAAGGGGGGCATTTTCAGGATGGCAGCCTGTAACTAGTGGAGTGCCACAGGGATCAGTGCTGGGGCTACAATTATTTATAATATATATCAATGACTTAGATGAGGGAAGTGAATGTACTATCATCAGGTTCGTGAATGACACAAAAATAGGTGGGAAGGCAAGTGGTGAGATGACACAGAGTCTTCAGAGGGATATAGACCAGTGAGTGGGAAAAACTTGGCAGATAGAATATAATGTGGGAAAATGTGAGGTTATGCATTTTGGCAGGAAGAATAGAGGAGCTGAATATTATTTAAATGGAGAAACACTGCAGAAAGCTGCAGCGCAGAGGGATTTGGGAGTCTTCGTGTATGAATCCCAAAAAGCCAACATACACATTCAGCAGGTAATAGGGAAGGCAAGTGGAATGCTGGCCCTAATTTCAAAGAGAATGGAGTATAAAAATAGGGAAGTTTTGCTAAAACTATACAAGGCAAAAGTTAAACCACACCTAGAATATTGTGAACAGTTTTGGTCCCCTTATCTAAGGAAAGATATACTGGCATTGGAGGCAGTACAGAGAAGGTTCACTAGGTTGGTCCTAGGTATGGAGGGATTTTCTTATGAGGAGAGGTTGAGTAGGTTGGGCCTGTACTCATTGGAGTTTAGAGGAATGAGAGGTGACCTTATTGAAAGATATAAGATTCTTAGGGGGCTTGGCAGGGTAGATGCTGAGAGGTTATTTCCTCTTGTGGGAGAGTCTAGGGCAACAGGACATAATCTCAGAGTAAGTGATCCTCCACTTATGACAGAGGTGAGGAGGAATTTTTTCTCTCAGGGTGTAGTCAATCTGTGGAATTCTTTACCGCAGAGGGCTGTAGAGGCTGGGTATATTAAGTATATTCAAGGCTGAGATAGACAGATTTTTAATCAGTAAGGGAATCAGGAGTTATGGGGAAAAGGCAGGAAAGTGGAATTGAGAATTATCAAATCAGCCATGTTCTCATTGAATGGCTGAGCAGACTAGATGGGCTGAATGGCCTACTTCTGCTCCTACGTCTTATAGTCTTATGATCTGTGGTGAATGATGAAGCGGTTTGAATGAACATTGCCACCTAATTTTTCATGTGAACGAAGAGAGTGAGTGGTCCTACAGCAGTACAGTCACACAAGGTGTGTGGAGAACCCCTATGTAGGCACTCGGGCCCCAGCAGATTGAAAGATAATTCTTTAGGATTGTAAAACATACACCTAGAGACTAAAGCCTTCCCCAAACTCCATTCTTAAGGAACCGTCAAAAGAGTATGGCAGGCTTCAACTTCTCCTGTCAAACCATTTCTCTACACTGTGAAGGGAGCCTGCATTCACACCACTGCTCTCTCTGCACTGTGCTCAGTGCAGATCAACCAATCAATCAATATTGTTCGTTCATAAATCCTACCACATCACATCCAATTGTTCCTCCTCTAGGCATGCTGAGGGAGATGGGGCTGTAACTACTGAAGTCAAAGGAGGTCCTTCAGTGGCCTAGGAGAGGAGGGATCCTTGGTGCTGGGCGTGATTAAGTGTGTCTCAGTTGTGGCTCAGTGCCAGCGCCCTTGCCTGTAATATTTGAGCCTGTTTAGCCATACATCGAGAGGAAATTAACAGCCACTTGCATAAGTGTAGACTAATTAAAGAGAGCTTACATGAAGGTGTAAAGGGAAAATCATATTTGCCTAACTTGATTGAGTTGTTTGATGAGGGCAGTGCAGTTGATATTGTGCACATAAACTCAAAGCCCCACATACTGGATCTGCTAGCAAAATTGAAGCCCATGGGATTAAACGGGCAGCAGCAGCATGGCTTAAATTAGTTAAGGGATGGAAAAATAGAGTTATGACAAATGGCTGTTTAACAGATAGAGGGAGGTATATCATGAAATTTTCCCAGTGTTCAGTACTAGGACCACTGCTGTTTTGGATAAATTATTGACTTGGACTTTGGGCTACAGGACACAATTTTGAGACAAAACTTGGAATTGGAGTAAACATTGTGGAGGGTAGCATTTGGGATATGTTCATATGTATAGCACTGCTTCTAATATCAATGCAAGTCTGCATTGCCTAGAAGAAGCATATAATAAATTTCTCCCTCGACTTTGAGAGAATATGAACAGTGTGATAGAGACATGGCAGTTGAAATTCAGTGCAGAAAGTTGTGAGGTGATACATCTTGGTAGGAATAATAAGAAGAGATAATACAAGCTAAAAAGAACAACTTTAAAGGAGGTGCAAGCAGAAGGAGGCCTGGAGGTATTTGTATGTTGGAGTACAGGTTGACAAGGCAGATGATAAAGCAAAAGCAAAATACTGCAGATGCTGGAAATCTGAAATAAAAACAGAAAATGTTGGAAATACTCAGCAGGTTCGGCAGCATCTGTGGGAAGACAGAGTTAATAGGCTGGATTTTCACAGCTGAGGCAGACAGCTTGAGTTGGGAAATTTCTCACCAAACCTGCCTCGGTAGAAAGGCCCCCGAGTAATGGGATTTTCCCTCTAGATGTGGGAGGGGGAGGGTGTTGGGTGTGGGATGGAGTTGGGCCCCCCACCCCCAAGGAGGATCAGAAGCAGCCGAGTGCCGAGGCGAATGGTTAAAAGGCTCACCTCCGTTCTCTGGGGTTTTGTCCCAGTTGTATTAAAGGCTGTTAGGCCCTCTAGCCCTCATGCCTCACACTCCTTCACCATCCCCACCCCACCCAACCCCCGTGGCCCCTTATAGCCCGTGTCAACTCAACACAGTTCTTCGGAGGAGGAGCCGTGAACCACGAGGCATCCAGAAGAAGGCCCAACTCCACGAGAATTGTGGGGGTGCTAGGAGATGCCTACCCCTGCTATGGTGCCAACCAGGTCAGGAGTGCCGAGTGTGGGCACGCTACCCTCACCCTTATCCCATGCCAGCAAAAATTGAGGACACTGGGAATGAGGGGGCAGGGGGATGGGCAGGAATTCAGGAATCGGATCCAGCCCGCCATTTTTAAATAGCTCCGGAGTCATTCGGACTCCGAAAAAATTCGGGCCAAAGTTTCAGAACTGATGAAAGGTCCATGACTTGAAACATTCAGTCTGCTTTTCTCTCCACAGATGTCGCCAAACCTGCTGAAATAATAAAACAAACGGGATGGTGGCCTTTATAAATGGAGGCATGGAATATAAAAGTCAGTATGTTATGCTAAACCCTTATAAAACACTCGTTTGAGCCCAGCAGGAGTACAAGGCACCACGTTATGGACAGGCTGTGAAGGCTTTGGACAGGGTACAGAAGCGATTTCCCAGAAAGGTTCCAGCAATGAGTGATTACAGTTAAATAGATAGACTGGAGAGTTTGGGGCTGCTCTTCTCAGAAGAGTTCTGATAGAGTGTTTAAAATAATGAAGAGATCAGGTAGAATAAATGAAGAGAAACTATTTCCAACGGTTCAAGAGTTGATAACCAGAGGGCACAGATTTAAGATGCTTGGCAATGACCCAGAGGTGATATGAGGAAAAACTTTTTTATTCAACAAGTGGATCTGGATTGTGCTGCCTGTCAGGATGGTGGACAATCCACCCTCTAATTTCTTTTGGCAGTGTGCGTGTGGATTGCTAACATGTGTGGGCCCTTACATTTTTTTGCCCAGCCAAAAATGTGCTGTAACTTAAAGGGACCAATACGTGAGTGCCCTGTGCCAGAATCTTCAGGTTGCTCTAAGCTCATGCTGCTTAGAAGGAACGTTGGTAATGGATACAGATTCCACAAACAATCCTCCTCCAGGTACCATGCCTTAAGAAGGCATTGGCATGGACTTCCACTGGAATTGGTCCATGATCATGCTTGGCAAAGTGTTGCAGTGACTCACTGCTGTCTTCTGCAGCCTGGCTGACCAGGAAACTCTAACAGTGTTTACTGTCTGCCAACATTGGAAGGATTTACAGGCTGGCAATCAGCTTGTTTGACCACATTACAAACACACCTTCCACAGCCATCAAGTCCTGAAGTGGGACTTGAAACCCAGAGCTTCTAGCCCAGAGGTAGGGACGTTACCACTGCACCACAAGATCCATGTAAACACCAAAAGGAGAAAGAATGATGGAGAGTGGAACTAACTGGATTGCTCCCAAAGAGCTAGTGCAGACTTAGTGGGCCAATAGCTTCCTTCAATTCCCACTATTCTATGATTCCCTGATCTTCCCTTTGCTTGAAGTCACTGTACTATTTATGTATAAATAATTGGAGCACCTCAGCCTCACTGTTGATAAAAATATCTGAGCATAATTTCTTTAAATGTAAAATGAGGGGGACTTGTTATTGTAAAAAGGTCTGATTGTCAACTGGGATTTCATTAATTTTCTCCACAGTTTAAAGAAGGCATCAGGCAGATGTAAAAGGTCCTGAGGCATTATTTTGAAGAATGGGAGTGTTCTCCCAGATGTCCTAGCTAATATTTATCCTTCAATTACTATCACTAAGATAGATTATCAGGTCATTATCACAATCCAGTTTGTGGGAGCTTGCTGTGTACAAATTAGCAGCTGCACTTTCTACATTTCAACAGAGACAAAACACTTCAAAATTTGGCTGTAGAGAGCTTTGGGACATCCGGAGATCATGAAAAGCAATAAATAAATGCAAATCTTTCTTCTTTTTACCATCTCTCTCTCTCTCTCTCTCTCCGTAGAGGCAGAGAATGAGTTGCTGGGAGAAAGAGGCTTGAATTAATCATAAGGCTTTAAAAGTTTTTTGTTTTGCTTAAGCACAAATCAACAATTTGAGCTGGTTTTACCAAGCGCTGAAACATTTCAGTCAGTGCTACAGGCAGCACCCCAAGCCTCGCTGCATTTCTGAAGTGGGGGGTGGGGGAGGTGTCTCTGGGACCTGCATTAGAATAATTCATCCTGGTTCACTTCGATCCACTCCTTCAATGCCTCCTACAATTGGCCTCAGAATTATTGGGCTAAAGTTAATTGGCCATTCTCTCATCATTCCTTTCCACATCAACACCCTGCTGCCGCCCCAACCTACCCCCAACAAAACCCCCCTTCCCCTCCCCACACCCAGTGAAAAGAGTGTAGGTGTAAACTCCAAGTAAGGATCCCCCCTGCCGTGTGGTGCAATAACCTGCTGGTGCTCATCCGATGTCAGGAATACATAATAATTTTCATAATGTTTTTGGAATTTATTGTAAAGTAGAGTAATATTGAGGTGTGTGTCAATGGGTTTGTGTGTGTGTGTGTGTGTGTGTGTGTGTGTGTGGGAGTTAATTGAATTAAAGGCAGCTGGTCAGAAAGCTTTGTGGTATCAGAAGATAAGCTAGGTGTGAAATGTTAACATGGGGAAAGTTTTAGAATAAGGTGTGAAGGGAACATTTGCATTTTTAAATAAACCAGACTAGCTTGAATTCAAAGGAAGGGGTGAAATGTGTCACCTAGCCAGAAGAAGTTAAGAAACAGTGTGTTTATTTTTCCCAAAGATTACTGGTAAAATTGGTACTATGATAGATTTTTATTATTAGAGGTAAATCCAAAGACATAGTGAAACAATGGGAATTTGCATTCAAAGAGAAAAATATGTATAAATGAGAGAAGGCCAATGTTTGGAAGCAGGCTGCTTCAAAATTAAACAATCCCTTTGACTCCAGTCTGTGGAGCAATGTACAAGCAGTTACAGTTGGGCCATGCCATTGTCTTGCAGGTCTACCAAATCCCTCAGTCAGCCTGTGCTGCGGCTCTGCCTGATCCAACTCATCCTTCTCCTGCGTCAAAGCAACACTGAGAAAAATCACAGCCATAAAGCCTCCTGGGCTACAGGCTATGGCAGATTCATCAAACACCCCTCACGTCATTGTGACTACTGCCTGGGAACACCTGCTTCTCCACAGGAAAGAGGCTTCCCTAGGGTCATGCCTGGAATGTTCCAGAAAATCTCTGTCAGGAATGGAGAAAGACCCTGAAGTACTCGAGAGATAGGGGAAAACCTCCACAACTGGCCCAGTGAACCTGGCTTGTACTGGCATTTGATTTTAGGATTTCACAGGGATACCTTTCTGAGTCCACACTGCCCTCATTGGTGGCAGGGCAGTTGTCAGGTGGAGGTTAGGGGGCCCTCTGTGGGCGAGCGAAGCTGGACACATCACAGGCTCAGAAAGTTACTCGAGTCTGTTCTTTCTTAGATGGAAATTTCAACTGGAGAAAGTGTGGGATCCCCAGTGTATCAGCGACAGCAGTGAGATGGGGAATCTGAAGGACAGGAAGATCCAACCATTCCCTCTTCAATGGCAGCACCAAGATGTTTATGGTCAGACACAATGTAAGGTCCCAGTGTGGTGATAGGGTCAGGGACTCGGAGTTCCTACTGCTACACTCCGCACCTCTCATAATGCCAGAGTCGTACTAATGCCAATGCGACCACTCAGCTGGGCAAATTGTAGTCAGAGGGCAGAGACTTCTGCCCTTTGTAATGGTGCATTTGGAGTGGGGGAGGGCTTTTAATCAGGCAGGAGGATGGTGGGTGAGCATCCCAATGCCTCCTGGGAAGGCTCCAGGTTGGCCTTTCTGCTCCACCATCAACTGAGGCTCTTACGTGGCCAATTAATGGCCACTTATCCCGCTGTTGCTGATATTAATCCTGCTGTGGGTGGGCCTATCACCACGGGGGTAGAACGACAAGTAAAACTGTGCCGGCTGCTGGTTGTCTCCTTGGTGAGGGGGCAATTCCTGAACACCCCCACCCCCCCCCCACCCCGATTGAGGGTCCAGCATTGGAAAGGGGTGACCTGCTGACAGCCAGCCCCCCTGCCCTTGCTGCCACTGCCCCCCAATCATACCCCACATCCCCACCCTGGGATGCCCCTCCAATGGCCTTGGTTGCTCCACCATCCTGGGCAACATCCGGTGGATGTTGTTCCAGCAGCAGCCACCATCTCTCCAGTGGCACTGCTGAGCATAAGAGCTGCCGGCCTCTGATTGGCCTGCAGCTCTCAGTGGGCGGGGCTTCCCACTCAGGAGGGCCCTGATCCTGTGGAAGGCCTCTCAACTGCCTGACTGGCTCATGATTTGGCGGGCCTGCCCCCAAAGGAGGCAACATGTGTTTGTGGCTGGCTCTCCAGCTGGTAGGTGAGTCCCCCTGTCACCTTCGCAAGATTCCGTAGACAGTGGCACCCTGTATCGAATTAAGTGACCCTACAGAAACAATAAAAGGGTGAAATTCATCTAGTGTAGTGCTGAATGGGAGTGGCGTGTAAGGTGGGTGTGAGAGATAAAACCTTCTTCAAATAGTGCCTTCAGGTCTTTTGTGTCGACCTGAGGAGGCAGACGTGTCCGTGGTTTAGCTTCTCACCTGAATGATGGCACCTCAAACAGTGCAGCACTCCCTTAATATTGCACTGGAGTGCCAGCCTGGATTATGTGCACAAGTGTCTAGAGTGAGGTTTGAACCCACAATCTTCTGACATAAGAGTGCTTCCTAACTGAGCCAGTTCTACATTAATTAAACTTATTTATATTGCTAGATTGCACCTAGTATAAAGCCCAGGAGGTTGAGACCATGCCTTGGATTGATTGAATTAACGATGGAATAATTCTTTAATACTTGAATATTCCCAGGAATCTTCAGGAATTGAAAATTCATCACCAGTGAGCCCAGGAGGAAAATCATAAGGGTGTTAAATATAATAGTTTCTTTTTAGTTTTTTTAATGACTTCTGTTTATTCATTATAAAAATATCAGACGTGTGGGGGAGGGGGGGAAGAAAGGCAGTTGGATGAGAGTCACAGTCCATCCAATCAGCTAAAATAAGAAAGAAGCGACTTGCTTTCCGATTGGCTGGGGAGGTGAGGCACTGGGAGGATGGACCTGTCAGGTGACTGACTTAAGGGTGGTTGGAGGTCGATGCCAAGAATATGTCCAACTCCAGTTTTCAATCCTGCCTGGGTTGTAGGAAGTTCTGCAGTGGGAGAACAGGGTGAGGCAAAGGTTGAAGTTCAGGACAGAGGAAGGGTTCTAAGGTAGTCGTACAAAATGGACAATAGTGAATCAGCTAATACTGATCATTCAATCAACATCACTAAAACAGATAATTATTTCATTATTGTCTCATTTTGCTGTTAGCGGGAGCTTGCTGTGCACAAGATGGCTGCCGCGTTTCTTATATTACAGAATCACAGAATTGTTACGGTGTTAGAAGGAGGCCATTCGGCCCATCGTGTCTGTGCAAGCTCTCCGAATGAGCAACTCGCCTAGTGCCATCTCCCCGTAATCCTGGAGGTTCCTCCTTTTCAGATAAGTGCTTCAGTTGAACCTGCCTCCACCACTCTCAGGCAGCGTATTCCAGATCATAACCACTCACTGCCGTGTAAAAAAGTTTCTCCTTGTATCACATATCACTTACAACAGTGGTGACACTTCAAGAAGTACTTCAATGCTGTAAAGCCCATTGGGACTTTGTCAGACAGTCTAAGGCATGATATAAGTGCCAGAATGATTTTATTTCGAACCATACATGCAACACGTGTTTTTAAACAGACTGTGTTTTAATCCATTGTCTTTGTTCATGTTTCATGACGAAACAATCAATTTTCTTTGACTGGGATTGCCAATTTTCAGTATCACCCCATCAGGCTGGCCTGATGCTAAAATCATAGCAATCCCACTGTACTTTGAGTCTAAACTCTGCTTTTCACATGTCCCAAAGCTCTTTTGAGCTGTCAGCATTTTTGAGGCTGTGTATTGACTTTCCTGGTGTTGTCATGTGCCAATCTACCTGCATTTTACAAAAAAACTGAAACTTTCAGCCAGATTTCACCAGCATCGAAACTTAAGCCGGTAGCGGGCACTGCACCTGTGCCTGTGCAAAAGGTTTGGTGCCGGACTCCTGTAATGCAGCTTGGCACAATGCCAGCCATACAAGTCTTAAAACTTGCAGTCACGGTGCAACCTGTTCCTAACTGCCTATGGTGTCAGAAACAAAATGCTGGGGCTTCCCGCAGGAATTGTCCCACTGGAGCCGTCTCATTTCATCAGCAAATGGGCGCAAACTCCATTTAAACTATTAAAAACCAGAAATGTTGGAAAAGCTCAGCAAGTCTGGCAGCGTGTGTGGAGGGAGAAGCAGTGTTAATATTTTGAGTCTGTTATGACTCCCTCTTCCATTTAAGTACCTGTTTGGGAATCCTGCTGAGCATTGCCGGCGCTATGGCGCCCAATCGGGAAGGAGCTGTGCCGAAATTCCCAATGAAGCCTGCTCCCTGAAACAGGGAGGGTTTTTCAATACATGGGGAGCACTGACAGTGGGAGTCACTTTTGTTGGACAATTATCCCCTGACATAAACACGGGATGAAAACCGGTGGGGGTGAGGGCAGGGGGAGAAAGAGTCCCACTGATAGCCACTGAAGCTCGACGGGGTCCTACACATTGATTGAAATGGCTTGCAATTCCATCCAAAACATCCAAGATCCTCACTGAAATAAGGAAAGAGCAGTCAAAAGCTACACGGGACCACTAATGCCATTTTAGCCTCACCCTGCCTTGTCATCCCCAGCTTCACAACAAACCATAGGAGAAATATATCGTCCGTTCCTTCACTGTCACTGGGTCAAAATCCTGGAGCTCCCTCCCTAACAGCACTGTGGGTGTACCTACACCAGCAGCCGTTCACAAAGAAGGGCAGCTCACCAGCACCTTCTCAAGGGCAATAGGGATGGGCAGTAAATGCTGGCCTAGCCAGTGACACCCACAATCCATGAACAAATAACAAAAGCAGCACCGTTTAAAGGGATTCACGGCTCCGGTTAAGGAAATCTGGAAGTTCAAGGAAGTTCTGTCGAAGGGTCATGAGGACTCAAAACGTCAACTCTTTTCTTCTCCGCCGATGCTGCCAGACCTGCTGAGTTTTTCCAGGTAATTCTGTTTTTGTTTTTGTTAAGCGAATCTGGGAGTAGGTGTGCCTCTCATTCCCATTCAGTCTCTTGTGTGTTTAAGCCTGAAAGACTGTTTAAATCCACATCCTTAGCTGCTGAAACCTGCTGCCCTGTATAAACCCGATGTGTGAAGGGGTCATTCATGTCAGCCACACACGGCTTGTTGTGCAGATCAGACCCATTACACTTGTGACCATTTAACAGGGAGGCATCTGATGGTAACTCAGAGAGTTGAGGAGAGTAGTTCTTGTTTACTCCAAGTTTTTGTTTGTTAAGGGCATCAAGGGAATAGCATGAAAGATGAGAAAATGGAATTGAGATCCAGACCAGCTGTCATGTAATTGAATGATGGAGCAGGTTCGAGGGGTAGAATGGCCTCCTCTTGTGCCCTCTCCACATTTCATCCTCACCCCACTCCCCCTTTGCCCAAATCCCCCCTCATCACCTGATTCCCCCCTCACCCAATTCCCCCCTTCACCTGATTCCCCCTCTGTCCAATTCCTCCCCTCCCCCCTTCACCTGATTCCCCTTCACCCAATCCCCCCCTTTCACCCGATTCCCCCCTCTGCCCAATTCCCCCCTCTGCCCAATTCCCCCCTCTGCCCAATTCCCCCCTCTTCACCTGAATCCCCCTTTGCCCAATTCCCCCCTCTTCACCTGAATCCCCCTTTGCCCAATTCCCCCCTCTTCACCTAATTCCCCCTTTGCCCAATTCCCCCAGTCTTCACCTGATGCCCCTCCGCCCAATCCCCCCCTCTCCCCCTCTTCACACGATCCTCCATTTTTCCAATTCCCCCCCACCCAATCCTCCCTTTGCCCAAATCCCCCCACCTGATTCCCTCT
Organism: Isurus oxyrinchus; assembly: GCA_026770705.1. Classification (NCBI taxonomy): domain Eukaryota; kingdom Metazoa; phylum Chordata; class Chondrichthyes; order Lamniformes; family Lamnidae; genus Isurus; species Isurus oxyrinchus. The sequence continues at coordinate 71,534,265 of JANJGN010000020.1, read as the reverse complement.
TCACCCAACTCCTCCCCTTTCCCACCAGCAGAATGTCAGCTGTTGTCCCTGTGTATCCGTCCCCACTCCCCCCCGGGTGTCTGAATGTGTTGCCCACAATGAGGATTCTCCTCTCAGCAGGAGCACGCGTTAGGAGATCCCCAGGTATTCTCCCCACAGTTTTCGGTTCAGGTCTCCTGACATGGACCCTTTTCCCTGGGTGTGGGCAATGCCATTGGCAAACAATCAGGAAATGGGCATCCTCAATTCCGTAGGGAGAGGGCACAGCTCCTCTCCAATCAGTCTTCGGCTGGATGGGACGCAGGGTGAGGATGCAGAACTGCATCCATTGCTACTATCAGACCACCCCCACCCCCACACAACCTCACACCCACAGAGGTGGGTAAATGGATTTAAGAAACGGGGATCAGCTATGTTCTAATTGGAGTGAAATGAAGTGACTGAAGACTGGTATCTGTGAGGGCACTGCATACACAGGGCAGCCCACAAGGCAGAGTTCAATTTTGTAAACTGAGCTCACCTCTGTAATCTAACAGAGAGCTGACTGTCACTGGCTGGGAGTCACATTTTGTAAATATAGATCCACAATTGAACTTAGAGTCTTGAGTGCAGCATTATACAATTACTCTATAGAAGGGAACTATCTCCCAAAATAGAGAGAAGAACCTAGTGACCTCACTCAGGAGATCCTTTGAGCTGAGTCTGAAATGCCTTCTCTGTAACTGTAACACTGACATTGGTTTTCTCTCCAGCTTTCGTTCTGGCAAAACAACATGACTGGACCACCAGAGGATCAGTTTCCAGCTGCTCCTGTACCTGGCCTCATACAAAGGCAGTTCCTTCGGTGGTCCTCAGCTCTGATTGGCTCACTCCTCGCATATTTCTGATCGTTGCTGAGTTAAGTCACTTCAGCAAGACATGGGTTACTGCAGCAAGCCCCTGACTTTAGCAGGGTAAATCCCAATCTGGGTATTAATCCAGGGAAAAAATTGGATTATAGGTGAGCCAAGCTCAACAGTGACATTTGCTCCCCATAGAAAGGACAGAGAGAGACAGGGAGGACAGAGAGAGAGAGACAGGGAGGACAGAGAGAGAGAGAGAGGGAGGACAGAGAGAGAGAGAGAGAGAGAGGGAGGACAGAGAGAGAGAGAGAGAGGGAGGACAGAGAGATAGCGGGAGGGAGGACAGAGAGAGAGAGGGAGGACAGAGAGGGAGGACAGAGAGGGAGAGAGAGGGAGGACAGAGAGGGAGAGAGAGGGAGGACAGAGAGAGAGAGGGAAGACAGAGAGAGAGAGAGGGAAGACAGAGAGGACAGAGGGAGAGGGAGGACACAGAGAGAGAGAGAGAGAGAGAGGATACAGAGAGAGAGAGAGGACACAGAGAGAGAGAGAGAGGGAGGACACAGAGAGAGAGAAAGAGGGAGGACAGAGAGAGAGAGAAAGAGAGAGGGAGGACAGAGAGAAAGAGAGAGAGAGAGAAAGAGAGAGAGGGAGGACAGAGAGAGAGAAAGAGAGAGAGAGGACAGAGAGAGAAAGAGAGAGAGGGAGGACAGAGAGAGAGAGAGAGAAAGAGAGAGAGAGAGAGGACAGAGAGAGAGAGAAAGAGAGAGAGGGAGGACAGAGAGAAAGAGAGAGAGGGAGGACAGAAGAGAGAGAGAGAGAAAAAGAGAGAGAGGGAGGAAAGAGAGAGAGAGAGAAAGAGAGAGGGAGGACAGAGAGAGAGAAAGAGAGAGAGGGAGAACAGACAGAGAGAGAGGGAGGACAGAGACAGAGAGAGAGAGGACAGAGAGAGAGAGGACAGAGAGAGAGAGGACAGAGAGAGAGAGAGGTCAGAGTGAGAGAGAGGTCAGAGTGAGAGAGAGGACAGAGAGAGAGAGAGGAAGGACAGAGAGAGAGAAAGAGAGAGAGGGAGGACAGAGAGAAAGAGAGAGAGAGAGAGAAAGAGAGAGAGAGGACAGAGAGAGAGAAAGAGAGAGAGAGAGGACAGAGAGAGAAAGAGAGAGAGGGAGGACAGAAGAGAGAGAGAGAGAGAAAGAGAGAGAGGGAGGACAGAGAGAGAGAAAGAGAGAGAGGGAGGACAGAGAGAAAGAGAGAGAGGGAGGACAGAAGAGAGAGAGAGAGGGAGGACAGAGAGAGAGAGAAAGAGAGAGGAGGACAGAAGAGAGAGAGAGAAGGAGAGAGAGGGAGGACAGAGAGAGAGAGAGAAAGAGAGAGGGAGGACAGAGAGAGAGGACAGAGAGAGAGGACAGAGAGAGAGAGGTCAGAGTGAGAGAGAGGACAAAGAGAGAGAGAGAAAGAGAGAGAGGGAGGACAGAGAGAGAGAGAAATAGAGAGGGAGGACAGAGAGAGAGAGGGCGGACAAAGAGAGGGAGGACAGAGAAAGAGGGAAGACAGAGAGAAAGAAAGGGAGGAGAAAAAGAGCGGGGAGGACAGAGAAAGAGGGAAGACAGAGAGAAAAAGTGAGGACAGAGAGAGGGAAGGAGAGGACAGATAGGGAAAGAAATGGGACAGGGAGAGAGAGAGAGAGCGAGAGAGTGAGAGAGAAGGGGATAGGGAGAGAGGGACAAGGAGAGAGGGAAGGAGAGAGAGAGAGAAGGGATAGGGAAAGACTGAGAGAATGGGGAGAGAGAGAGAGAGAGATGGGACTGGGAGAGAGAGGACAGGGGGTCAGAGAGGACAGGGGGAGAGACAGAGAGGGCAGGGGAAAGAGTGAGGATGGGAAGAGAGAGGACGGGGAGAGAGCAAGAGAGAGGACAGAGAAAGAGAGAGAGAGGGGACAGAGAAAGAGAGAGAGGGGACAGAGAAAGAGAGAAGGGACAGGGAGAGAGAGAGAGAGGGGACAGGGTGGAGAGAAAGAGAGAGAGAGACGGGACAGAGAGAGAGAGAGACGGGACAGAGAGAGAGGAGACGGGACAGAGAGAGAGAGAGAGAGAGACGGGACAGAGAGAGAGAGACGGGACAGAGAGAGAGAGAGACTGGACAACAGTAGAGAGAGGACGGGGGGCAGAGAGAGGATGAGGGGGGCAGAGAGAGGACGGGGGGGGCAGAGAGAGGATGGAGGAGCAGAGAGAGGACAGTGGGGGCAGAGAGAGGACAGGGGGCAGAGGCCGGGGAGAGAGAGGATGGGGAAGAGAGTGAGAGAAAGGACAGGCAGACAGAGAGAGAGAGAGGTGGTTCAGGGAGAGAGAGGGCTGAATGGGAGAGAGAGCGGGGACAAGGAGAGAGAGAGAGAGGGACAGGGGGAGAGAGAGGGGGACAGGGAGAGAGAGAGGGGGACAGAGAGAGAAGGGGGACAGGGAGAGAGTGAGAGGAGACGGAGAGAGAGGGGAGGGGGGGACAGGAAGAAAAAGAGAGAGAAATAGGGGACGGGGGAGAGACAGAGGAGATAGGGAGAGAGAGGGGGGTGGACAGGGAGAGAGAGGGGGAAGAGAGAGAGAGGCGAGAGAGAGAGAAAGAGACAGGGGACAGAGAGGACAGGGAGAGAGAGAGAGAGAGGACAGGGAGAGAGAGAGAGAGAGGACAGGGAGAGAGAGAGGGACAGGGAGAGAGAGAGAGAGAGGCCAGGGAGAGAGAGAGGACAGGGAAAGAGAGGAAGAGAGAGAGGACAGCGAGAGAAAGAAAGAGGACAGGGAGAAAGAAAAAGGACAGGAAGGGAGAGAGTGAGGACACAGAGAGAGCAATAGCACAGAGAGAGACAGAGGACAGAAGAAAGTGAGGGCAGAGAGAGAGTACAACGAGAAAGGACAAAGTGAGGGAGAGAGAGGACAGATGGAGAAAGAGGGCAGAGAAAGACAGAGAGAGAGGAGAGAGATAGAGGACGAAGGGAGAGGGAGGGAGGGAGAGAGGACAGAGAGGGAGGCTGGGGGTAGGGGGGGTGGGGAAGAGAGAGAGAGGGAGGACAGAGAAAGATTTCCTAGTTTCAAAGATGCTAAACCACTTAAGATTTCCTCTCTCACAATGGCCAGGATTTTTCAGTCGGTGTCCGGGGGTGGGGCCAACACGCTGGTGTGTAAGATGACATCATCGCGCTGTCTGGCAATATTTCATTCAGCAGGCACCTGCCAGAGTTGGCCGCACGCCCACCGATAATTACAAGGCTTATTAAGGCCATTAAGGAACTACTTTCCAATATTTTATCATGCTCTCTCTTTGCTTGTCTAATTTCCTTTCAAATGTCACCCCTGCACTTTCTATACTCCTCCAGGCTTTCTGAGGCATCTTATCCTACCCTACTCTCTGTGCTTCTTGGCACCAGGAGGGATCTAGTTTTGAGAGTCCCACTCCTTTTTGTGAAGGAATATATTTGTTCTGCACCTTCTTTATCTCCTCCTTGAATATCTCCCACTACTCTGACACTGATTTACCTTCAAGTTACTGTTTCCAATCCACTTTTTCCAAATCACATCTCAGCGTAGTAAAATAGGACTTTCTCCAATTCCAAGCTTTTATTCTTGGGTCTATTTTTTGTCCTTTTCCATAACTACGCCAAATCTAACATTGTGCCATGGTTTAAACATGGCCTTGTGGAGCAGTGTCCCTGTCTCTGATCCGGAGGCTCTGGGATCGAGTCCCACTCCAGGACCAGATGGCCAAGGAAGGGGTGTTTGTAATGCAGTCAGACAGGTTGAGTATCAACATGTAAATCCTTCCAATGGCAGGAGGTAAGAGCAGGAGAGATTCCTGGTCAGCCATTTGATGGAAAGAAAGTTGGAGCCTCTACCAGACTACAACATGAATGTAAAAGGGCATGTTATCACAATCTACACCACCATTTTTTTTTTATTCGTTCATGGGCTGTGGGCACCACTAGCTAGGCCAGCATTTATTACCCATCCCTAAATGCCCTCTGAACAAGGGCAATTAAGAGTCAACCACATTGCTGTGCGTCTGGAGTCACATGTAGGCCAAGCCAGGTAAGGACAGCAGATTCCCTTCTCTAAAGGGAGTTAGTGAACCAAATGGGTTTTTATGATAATCGGCAATTGTTTCTTGGTCAGACTTTTATAGATTTTTATTGAATTCAAATTTCACCACCTGTCATGGTGGGATTCGAACCCAGGTCCCCAGAGTATTACCCTGGGTCTCTGGATTACTAATCAACTGACAATACCACTGTGCCAACGTAAGTTGTCTGTTTCAAATACTTCACATGAACAAAACCAGATTCCTTTTATTATAGAACATCTTCTAAGATGATTCATCCAAAAAAATCTATTGTCAAACATTTTCTGGAACTTCATCTAACATATAACCAAGGCAGGCTTGGAAAACCTTTAAAATGTGTAAACCAACTACATAACCCTAGCTGATGCTCGATTTCTCAGGAAGCATTTTTGTAGGCAATGAAAATCAGAAAATAGGAATTCCTTTAAAAACATTTGGTCAAAGAGGCAACAGAGTCAACAAATTACATATGTTCCTTAATTTATGGGGACTGCTGCAATTCATTACACATGAAATATTCACCATGGAGGTACATTCCAGAACTTACTGATCACAACTACATATATAAAAAAATAAAATCTTTTCATTCTACTTATTCCTAGTCCTAAGACACCCTCGAAAAATTCGAATGGAAGGTATATCATGAGTAATTATAGACCAGTCAGCCTAATCTCAGGGATGGGTAAATTATTTTTATACAGAGGGACAGTATAAATCATCATTTAGAGATTAATCAAGGACAGTCAGCATAGATTAGTTAAAGGAAGATTGTGCCTAAGTAAGTTGATTGAAGTTTTTGAGGAGAGAGCCAGGAGGTTTGATGAGGGTAGCATGTTTGATATAGCCTGCATGAATTTGAGCAAGTTTTTAAGACAGACTAGTTAGAAAATTAAAAGTGGCAAGTTGGATCCAAAATGTCTCAAAGGTTGGAAGTAAAGGGTTCTGGTCGTTGGGTGTTTTTGTGACTGGAAGGTGGTCCCCATTGGGGGTGGGCAGGGTTCAATACTGGATCCCTTGGCATTCGTGGTACATCTAAACTTTAGACTAAATGTAGGGGGTACGATAAAGAAGTTTGCAGAAGATACAATAACTGGTCGTGTGGCTATTAATGAAGAGGAGAGCTGTACTGTAAAGTGGCAAATGGAAGTCAATCCAGAGAAGTGTGAGGTAATGCATTTCGACAAACAAGGAAAAGGGAATCCACAATAAATGGTAGGATACTGAGAAGTGTAGAGCATTAGAGCTGTCTTGAAGTCCATGTCCACAAATCCCTGACAGTGGCTGGTCAGCCGGATAAGCTGATCAAGGCAGCATACGGGAATTTTTCTTTATTAGCCGAGGCATAGAATATAAGGAGTGATGCTAGAACTGTATAAGACACCAGTAACGCCACAGCTAGACTACTACATTCAACTGTGATCACTGCATTGCAAGAAGGATATGATTGCTCTAGAGATTTTGAGGGTGTTGTCAGGAATGGAGAATTTCAGCTAGGAGGAAAGATTGGATAGGCTGGGAATGTTTTAATTGGTAGAAGCATTCAAGAGTAATATCTTTGATCAGAGGGTGGTGGGGGATCTGGAACTCACTGCCTGAAGGGTGATAGAGGCAGAAACCCTTATCACATTTAAAAAAAACACTTGGACATATTCTTGAAGTCCTGTAACCAACAGGGCCAAGGACCAAGAACTGGAAAGTGAGATCAGGTTGAATTTTCTTTAGCTCTTTTTTTGCTGGCGCAGACTTGATGGGCCAATAGCCTTCTTTTGCACTGTAAATTTTTGATGTTTTTCTGTTAGCTTGATGCATGACTTTATTAACATAGAAATGGCAGTGATTTGTTCTTAATGCACTTGATACCACCACTGGTGACACCTTATACCCTCACAGGATGGTAGACGGGTACATTCATGTCACATGCCTAGTCCTATGACCCATGTGATGGACACATCATTCTGTGTCTAAACCCCTCAGGTACATCAACTGCAAATGGAAACCTCTCTGACCATTTGCCCAGTGGTGACAGTGCTGAACAACATAGGCCAGTGATGGAATCATATACTGAGGTGATTAAGCATCTGTGCACCTCCATTACCCAACCATTATCTACTTAAATAGTTATGTGACTATTCAGAGATCAAAAAAAATACAAATGCTGGAAAAATAGCACTGGATTTTCAGCACCTGGAAAGAAAGAAGACAAGTTAATGTTTCAACTGGGACTCAACTGAACAGTTAGCCTGTTTTGGGTTCTTCTCTATACACTGACTGACCATGTCCTATTTACATGCAGCTGTTTATGTGGTTGGACTGGAGTTCCACATTTACATATCCCTCACTGCTCACTATTCTGACTGGCAAACAGTTTTTGGCTCTTGTCCAATTGCCTATAGTTTGTATGTCTCAGGGTGTCTGTGTGTAAAAAAAGATTCACATTTCTGTAGCATAATTCATGACCTCAGGACATCCAATAACACTTCATTATCAGTGACATACTCTTGAAGCAGAGTCACTGCTGTAATGTAGGAAACTGTGGCAGATAATGTGTACACAGCAAAATTTCATAAACAGCAATGAGATAACTGATCAGTTGGTTTGTTTCAATGATGCTAATTTGAGGAATGAATATTGGCCAGGACACTGGGAGAACTGCCCTGACTCTTTTTTCAAATAGTGCCACTGGCAAGCTTGGTCTTGGCTGTGATACCCTCCATGCCTCTCTGTGCTGGGCCTGGCATCCTGGTTTGGCTACTACCATGATAATGTGAGAGCTGGGGTGGACAGTCACGAGGTGGAGGTGGGAAGCATGTCGATAGGAATCATTTAGAGAGACAGGCCTCAATGTGATCAGAATTTCGAAACTCAAAGGGAAATGGAGGTTGAGATTTAAGCCATATCCTAGTATTGACTATCCTAGCAGTGCCAACCAACCAACAACAACTTGCATTTATATAGCGCCTTTAATGCACAAGCCACAGACTTGTCAGAGAGATGGACTTTAAGGAGCATCTTAAAGCAGGAGGGGGAGGCACAGAGGTTTAGAGATGGAGCTTAGGGCCCAGGCAGTTGACAACATGGTCATCCAATGATGGAGCGATGGAAATCGGGGATGTGCAAAAGGCCAGAACTGGAGCAGAGCAGAGATATTGGGTGGTGGGTGGGTTGCAGTGCTGCATAGTGTTGTAGGGCTGGAGGAGGCTGCAGATGTAGAGAGGAGACAGAGCACAGAGTGATTTGAACATAAGCATGAGAATTTAAAGTTTGAGGCAGTGCTGGACTGGCAGTCAATGGTGATCACCTTCCAGTTGGACACAGGGAAGTAAGAGCTCTCAAGAGGGAGACACACAAAGGGATTTGGTTGTGAAATGAGTTGGTAGGTTTTAGCAGCCGGCACTACCTTCCATGCTGGCTGGAGCAGCGAGATGCTGGACGGAGGAATAAAAAGGAAGTAGCCCTTACCTATGGGCAAGTGTCTGGAATTAAGTTAAAGGCCATGTTAAAGGGATTGCCAGCAGCTATGGAACACAGAGCGTCGCGAAACCAACACTGTTTCTCTGGTAAAAACAAAAAAACTGCGGATGCTGGAAATCCAAAACAAAAACAGAATTACCTGGAAAAACTCAGCAGGTCTGGCAGCATCGGCGGAGAAGAAAAGAGTTGACGTTTCGAGTCCTCATGACCCTTCGACAGAACTTGATTTCGAGTCCAAGAAAGAGTTGAAATATAATCTGGTCTCTTTATGGGGTATGTGGAACATTCCTTGTTGCAGTCCTACTCCGGCCCCCTTCCACAACTTTTTCTCCATGGACGTCCAATCCCTCTACACCTCCATCCCCCACCAGGATGGTCTGAGGGCCCTTAGCTTCTTCCTCGAACAGAGGCCCGAACAATCCCCATCCACCACTACTCTCCTCCGTCTGGCTGAACTTGTTCTCACGTTGAACAATTTCTCCTTCAACTCCTCTCACTTTCTCCAAATAAAAGGTGTGGCTATGGGTACCCGCATGGGCCCCAGCTATGCCTGTCTCTTTATGGGATATGTGGAACATTCCTTGTTGCAGTCCTACTCCAGCCCCCTTCCACAACTTTTTCTCCGGTACATCGATGATTACTTCGGTGCCGCTTCATGCTCTCGTCGGGACTTGGAAAAATTTATTAATTTTGCTTCCAATCTCCACCTCTCCATCATTTTCACGTGGTCCATCTCTGACACTTCCCTTCCCTTCCTTGACCTCTCTGTCTCAATCTCTGGTGATAGACTGTCCACCAATATCCATTACAAACCCACCGACTCCCACAGCTACCTCGACTACAGCTCCTCACACCCCGCTTCCTGTAAGGACTCCATCCCATTCTCCCAGTTCCTTCGCCTTCGTCGCATCTGTTCCGATGATGCTACCTTCAAAATCGGTTCCTCTGACATGTCCTCCTTCTTCCTTAACCGAGGTTTTCCACCCACGGTCGTTGACAGGGCCCTCAACCGTGTCCGGACCATCTCCCGCGCATCCGCCCTCACGCCTTCTCCTCCCTCCCAGAAACATGATAGGGTCCCCCTTGTCCTCACTTATCACCCCACTAGCCTCCGCATTCAAAGGATCATCCTCCGCCATTTCTGCCAACTCCAGCATGATGCCACCACCAAACACATCTTCCCTTCACCCCCCTTATCGGCATTCCGTAGGGATCGCTCCCTCCGGGACACCTTGGTCCACTCCTCCATCACCCCCTACTCTTCAACCCCCTCCTATGGCACCACCCCATGCCCACGCAAAAGATGTAACACCTGCCCCTTCACTTCCTCTCTCCTCACTGTCCAAGGGCCCAAACACTCCTTTCAAGTGAAGCAGCATTTCACTTGCATTTCCCCCAACTTAGTCTACTGCATTCGTTGCTCCCAATGTGGTCTCCTCTACATTGGAGAGACCAAACGTAAACTGGGCGACCGCTTTGCAGAACACCTGCGGTCTGTCCGCAAGAATGACCCAAACCTCCCTGTCGCTTGCCATTTTAACACTCCACCCTGCTCTCTTGCCCACATGTCTGTCCTTGGCTTGCTGTATTGTTCCAGTGAAGCCCAACACATACTGGAGGAACAACACCTCATCTTCCGACTAGGCACCTTACAGCCTTCCGGACTGAATATTGAATTCAACAACTTTAGGTCGTGAGCTCCCTCCCCCATCCCCACCCCCTTTCTGTTTCCCCCTTTTTTTTCCCCAATAAATTATATAGATTTTTCTTTTCCCACCTATTTCCATTATTTTTAAATATTTTAAAATCTTTTATGCTCCCTCCACCCCCACTAGAGCTGTACCTTGAGTGCCCTACCATCCATTCTTAATTAGCACATTCGTTTAGATAATATCACCAACTTTAACTTTAACACCTATGTGTTCTTTTGTACCATTGTCGCTGACATCTTTTGATGATCTGCTTCTATCACTGCTTGTTTGTCCACACAACCACACACCACCCCCCCCACCTCTCTCTCTCTCTCTATCTCTCCGCCCCCCACACACACACCTTAAACCAGCTTATATTTCAACTCTTTCTTGGACTCGAAATCAAGTTCTGTCGAAGGGTCATGAGGACTCGAAACGTCAACTCTTTTCTTCTCCGCCGATGCTGCCGGACCTGCTGAGTTTTTCCAGGTAATTCTGTTTTTGTTACTGTTTCTCTGGTTACTTATTTGTTAACGTGTGTGAGGATTTCCAGAGCTCCCCTGGGTCTCTGATGTTCCTGACTTAACGCTCCATCACAGCTGTGAAAAAACATCAGCGATTCACTGTATAGGCAGCTGCCCTCTTCAGGAAGCTGGCTAATTATCTCCCAGATTTAACTGGCAGGAGATCATTTAAAACGTTACGCTGCAGCCTACTCTTCATTCCAGTCACTCATAACTCGATTGAGAATAATCCCTGCAATCCCCACACGAGTAAAAATGCTGGCTTCCAACTTCTGTCTACAGCCATCAGAATCAAGCACAAAGAACTATCTATCTCATAACAAATAACTAGGCCCAGCCGTGACTCAGTGGCTAGTTCCCTAGCTTCTGTTGTGCATTCACACCCGAGGGATTGATCACAAGGTCCAGGCTGACACTCAGTGTAGCACTGAGGGAGTGCAACACTATCCAAGGTGCTATTTTCCAGATGAGACATTGAACATAGGCCCCTTCTGCCTTCTCAGGTAGATTTAGAAGATTCTATGGCACGACTTCATAGAGCAGGGGAGTTCTCCCCAGAGTCTTCGCCAATATTTATCCCTCAACCAACATCACAGAAAACGATAAGCTGGCACCTTCTCATTGCTGTTTGTGGGAGCTTGCTGTGCACAAACTGGCTGCTGCCCTTGATAGACTGTGACAGTGACTTCACTTCAAAACTACTTATCAATTGTCTTTAAAGCACTTTGGGATGTCCTGAGGCTGTCAAAGGTGCTATATAAATGCAAACTAGTCAGCCTATCCAGAGTTTTCTTCCTTTCTCCCTCACTAGGGTTTTCACTGAAGATCCATCGACTGGCTGTGATGTTAGTTACTGTGCTCAAGGGAAGACACTGCCATCCCACAGTCAGCCAGCCCAGCTCCATCAGCCCTACCGGTGGGCTACGGGGGCTCTGGCCCCAAATGCTCCCCCTCAGGGGGAGTTTCAGCTGATAAAGTGGCAGCGTGCACTGCACGAGCTAGAATCCCCCAACATCACCCGGTCCAAAACCGGGCCAGGATAAGATGGAGGGGGTGGGGGAATGAGAGAAAATTGGGTGGCTAAGGTCCACTGCTGCCATGAAGGCCCAAGTTAAATTCTCTCATCTCCCCACTGGGATCCTCAGCGGCTGCCTCTTCTCCCCCCGCTGCATGAAAATGGTGGGGTGAAAGGAGGAGATAATGCATCGCAGACCAGAGTTAGAGGAATAGAGTGTGTGGGGCGAGGTTAAGGTTGTAGGACTGGAGAAGGTTACCAAGATAGGCAGGAGAGAGGCCATTCAATGATGCAAACACAAGGATGAGAGAATTCAGCTCGTCGCCATGTTCTTAACTTTAAAGAAGTCTGTACTTTATCGCAACTTTGGTGGTGAAAAATCGGCAGTCTCACTCATAGAGGATACAAGGAAACCTGGGATGGAGTACAGCTGCCATTTTGAGATAAAAGCTAAGACTGGAGCATTGTAGGTAGAGTAGGTATTATACCTGACAGGAATGCTCAAGCTCAGGTCTTTTATCACCAATATGCCACACAGAGCACAAAGATTCAGTCCACAGCCAAAATTCAGTTCACGATCCTAGGAACATAGGAACATAGGGCTTAGGAGCAGGAGTAGGCCATTCAGCCCTTCGAGCCTGCTCTGCCATTCAGTAAGAATTCAGCAAACTACCCCCACCCCACCTTTGACAATTGCTAACTAGAATGCCTATATTGTCTCTCCCTGCTAGTTAAATAAATGGTGCTTGTTTTGGATTCCTGTCTAGGTACACTGTTGAGTTGGAGGTGCTATTCCATTTTTATGAAGCCAGAGTGAAACAGCTGTCCACATAGACAAATAGACCTATTTATGATGAAGCAACAGCATTGTGATGAATGAACCCAATCGTATCTCTTAGACATAAGTAGTCTAGAATTAATGGATGAGCCCGTTTCTGTTCGCCAAGCAGCCCGTTTTCACTCCAAATGACGGTCGCTTGGAAAACATTTTATCCAAGTTTTGCAGCAACAGATTCATACAGAAACGACTGTCCCCCCCCCAACAGAAATGTGTGCAAGGAACATTTACCTCACACAAGAACGAGGCAATGACTATCCTTAACAAGAGAGAGTCTAACCAGCTGCCCTTGACATTCAACGACATTACTTACTGAAATACAAATATACGAATTAGGAGCAGGAGTAGGCCATTTGGTCCCCCAAGCCTGCTCCACCATTTGATAAGAGCATGGCTGATCTGACTGTGACCTCAACTCTACTTTCCTGTCTACCCCCCAAGACCATTTCACTCCCTTGTCAGTCAAGGACTATCTAACTCAGCCTTAAAAATATTAATGACTGCACCTCGACTCTTTTCTTTATTCATTCATAGGATGTGGGCTTCACTGGCTGGGCCAGCATTAATTGCCCATCCCTAAGTGCCCTTGAGAAGGCGGTGGTGAGCTGCCTTCTTGAACCTCTGTAGTCCATGTGGTGTAGGTACACCCACAGTGCTGTTAGGGAGGAAGATCCAGGATTTTGACCCAGTGACACTGAAGGAATGGAAATATATTTCCAAGTCAGGATGGTGAGTGACTTGGAGGGGAACTTCCAGGTGGTGGTGTTCCCATCTATCTGTTGCCCTTGTCCTTCTAGGTGGTAGTGGTCATGGGTTTGGAAGATGCTGTCAAAGGAACCTTGGTGAATTCCTGCAGTGCATCTTGTAGATGGTACATACTGCTGCTACCGTGCGTCGGTGGTGGAGGGAGTGAATGTTTGTGGACGTGGTGCCAATCAAGCAGGCTGCTCTGTCCTCAATGGTGTCGAGCTTCTTGAGTGTTGTGGGAGTTGCACTCATCCAGGAAAGTGGGGAGCATTCCATCACATTCCTGACTTGTGTCTTGTAGATGGTGGACAGGCTTTGGAGAGTCAGGAGATGGGTTATTTGTCACATGATTCCCAGCCTCTGACCTGCTTTTGTAGCCACAGTATTTATTTGGCTAGTCCAGTTCAGTTTCTGGTCAATGGTAACCCCCAGGGTGTTGATAGTGGGGGATTCAGTGATGGTAATGCCATTGAACATCATGGGGTGATGGTTGGATTCTCCCTTGTTGAAGATGGTCATTGCCTGGCACTTGTGTGGTGCAAATGTTACTTGCCACTTGTCAGCCCAAGCCAGGATATTGTCCAGGTCTCGCTGTATTTGGACATAGACTGCTTCAGTGTCTGAGGGGTCGTGAATGGTGCTGAACATCCTACAATCATCAGCAAACATCCCCATTTCTGACCTCATGATGGAAGGAAGGTCATTGATGAAGCAGCTGAAGATGGTTGGACCGAGGACACTAGCCTGAGGAACTCCTGCGGTGATGTCCTGCAACTGAGATGACTGACCTCCAACCACCACAACCATCTTCCTTTGTGCTAGGTATGAGTTTTCCCCCTGATTCCCATTTTGCTAGGGCTCTTTGATGCCACACTCAGTCAAATTCTGCCTTGATGTCATGGGCAATCACTCCCACCTCACCTCCAGAATTCAGCTCTTTTGTCCACGTTTGAACCAAGGCTGTAATGAGGTAAGGTGCTGAGTGGCCCGAGAAGAACCCAAACATCAGTGAGCAAGCTATTGTTAAGTAAGTGCCACTTGATAGCACTGTTGATGACCCTTTCTGTTACTTTACTGATGATGGAGGGTAGACTGATGGGGCGGTAATTGGCTGCTTTGGATTTGTCCTGTTTTTGTATACAGGACATACCTGGGCAAGTTTCCACATAGCCGGGTAGATGCCAATGTTGTAGCTGTACTGGGACAGCTTGGCTAGGGGTGCGGCAAGTTCTGGAGCACAAGTCTTCAGTACTATTGCCGGAATATTGTCAGAGCCCATAGCCTTTGCAGTATCCAGTGCCTTCAGCCATTTCTTGATATCACATGGAGTGAATCGAATTGGCTGAAGACTGGCATCTGTCAGGAGACCTCTGGAGGAGGCTGAGATGGATCATCCACTTGGCACTTCTGGCTGAAGATTATAGCAAATGCATCAGCCTTATCTCTGCGTTGATGTACTGAGCTCCTCCACCATTGAGGATGGGGATATTTGTGGAGCCTCCGCCTCCAGTGAGTTGTTTAATTGTCCACCACCATTCACAACTGGATATGACAGGACTGCAGAGCTTAGATCTGATACGCTGGTTGTGGGATCGCTTAGCTCTGTCTATCACTTGCTGCTTATGCTGTTTGGCACACAAGTAATCCTGTCTTACAGCTTCACCAGGTTGACACCTCATTTTTAGGTATGCCTGGTGTTGCTCCTACACACTTCATTGAACCAGTGTTGATCCCCTGGCTTGATGGTAATGTTAGAGTGGGGGATGTGCCAGGCTGTGAGATTACAGATTGTGTTCGAGTACAATTCTGCTGCTGCTGATGGCCCACAGCGCCACATGGATGCCCAGTCTTGGGTTGCTAGACCTGTTCGAAATCTATCCCATTTAGCACAGTGGTAGTGCCACACAACACGATGGAGGGTATCCTCAATGTGAAGGCGGGACTTTGTCTCTACAATGACTGTGCTGTGGTCACTCCTATTGATACTCTCATGGACAGATGCATCTGAAGCAGACAGGTTGGTGAGGATGAGGTCAAGTATGTTTTTCCCTCTTGTTGGTTCCCTCACCACCTGCCACAGACCCAGTCTAGCAGCTATGTCATTTAGGACTTGGCCAGCTCAATCTGTGGTGGTGCTACAGAGCCAGTCTTGGCGATGGACATTGAAGTGCCCCACCCAGTGTATATTCTGTGCCCTTGCCACCTTCAGTGCTTCCTTAAGTGGTGTTCAACATGGAGGAGCATTAATTCACCAGCTGAGGGAGGGTGGTACGCGGTTATCAGCAGGAGGTTTCCTTGCCCAAGCTTGACCTGATGCCATGAGGCTTCATGGGGACCGGATTTGATGTTGAGGACTCCAGAGCAACTCCCTCCTGAGTGTATACCACTGTGCTGCCACCTCTGCTGAGTCTGTCCTGCCGGCGGGACAGGACATAGACAAGGATGGTGATGATGGAGTCTGGGACATTATCTGTAAGGAATGATTCCATGAGGATGACTGTGTCAGGCTGTTGCTTGACTAGTCTGTGAGACGGCTCTCCCAATTTTGGCACTAGCCCCCAGATGTTAGTAAGGAGGACTTTGTAGGGTTGACAGAGCTGAGATTGCTGTTGTCATTTCCAATGCCTAGGTCGATGTCCTGTTTAATTCCATTTTTGTGACTTTGTAGCAGTTTGTCACAACTAAGTGGCTTACTGGGCCATTTCAGAGTCAACCACATTGCTGTGGGTCTGGAGTCACATATAGACCAGACCAGGTAAGGGCACCAGATTTCCTTCCCTAAAGGACATTAGTGAACCAGGTAGTTTTTTTTATACAATCGACAATGGTTTTCATGGTCAGACTTTTATTTCCAGATTTTTATTGAATCCAATTCACAGCATCTGCCACCTTAAACATTCATTGCTTCCAACACTGATGCACTGTGGTTGTAGTGTGCACTATCCACAAGATGCACTGCAGCAACTTTTTTGATAGCAAGTCCCAAATCCATGATGTCTACCACCTAGAAGGACAAGGTCAGCAGATGAATGGGAACATCATCAGCCCTATGTTCTCCACTAAATCAGACAGTACTCTGACTTGGAACTATATCACTATTCCTTCATCATCACCCAGTCAAAATCCTAGAACTCCCAGTCCAATAGAACTGTGGGTGTACCTAGACCAGATGGACAGTAGTAGCTCACCATCACCTTCTCAAGGACAATTAGGGATGGATAGTAAATTCTCTCTTCCCCCATTTTGTTTCCTTTTACTTTACGGGTTTTGTTCTTAATCGCGGTCTTCCCTGGTTTGTGCTGTTCACCAGTCTACCCTTCACACCTCCTCCAAACACAACTTTTGTTTCTTTACTTGTTCTCTTACTACTCTTAATCCCCACTGTTTTTTTCACAGACCTTCCCCTTAGTTCTTTTATCACCTTCCCACCCCTTGCTTGTTTAAAACCCGCTGCATTTAAAACTGTTCCCAGTTCTGAGGAAAGGTCTTCAACCTGAAACATTAACTGGTTTCTCTCTCCACAGATGCTGCCTGACCTGCTGAATATTTCCAGCATTTTCTGTTCTCATCTCAGAAAACCAACATCTCCATCTCTTGTTTTGATCTCCATCTCTTACCAGTCATGGTGTGGAATACCCAAGTGAGACTGCTAACTTAGAAGAAACTATCTAATCCCCTGTGCTACCTAGATTTCTCACTAAAGTCCACATATTGGAGTAGTTTGCACAATGACTGCATGAGGCTGTCAACTGGAGAAGTGGAGTTCCAATTCCAGTGCCCACTGCATCCACATCCATGAGTTAAAAGGTTCCAGTCTCCAATGAAATAGTGGACAGAGGAGTTTGATATGAGTGCATTCCATCTAATAGTTGGGAATAGGGAATAAATAGTTGCTTGTTGGCACAGAACTTGAGTATTGCTGAAAAAAGAAACATGCTGTCAAAGCTTTCCATCTTACACTCATCAGGACAGACTGGCAAGAATTCAAAATTTCAAAGGGAGCAACAATTTACGCTGCATGAGAAGAGGGTGCTGATTGCTTGGGAAGTGGATTCTGATTGGTAAGGGCATTGACATGGCTAAATAAGTTAGCTTTTCCCCTTGGCAATGCCTCTACTGATCAGAGTCCACTTGCCAACCAATCAGCACCTTCTTCTCATGCAGTATAAATCGTTGTGCCTTTCGAGATTTGGTATTCTTGCAAATCTGTCCTGATGGGTACAAGGTGGAAAGCTTTGACAGCATGTCTCTTTTTTCAGCAATATGGGAATATACATTGAGTAACTGCTGGATCTAATTCTGCAGCTAGTGAGATGCGGCAGTCTATATTAGGCTGGCTGTAGAAGTGAATCTCTTCCCATTGCCAGTTGGAACCTTTCAGCTTCTCTTCATTCTAAATCAAAGTGAATATCAGGTCGTTCAGCGAGCAGAATCTTGTGTCTGTTCAACAGGAGCCTGTCTCTTTCAAAAAGGGCGGACTATCCATTGATTAGATGGCACACAATACTGAAGAGATGTAACTTCAGTAATGACTTGAGATCTAAATAGCTCCAAAAGCTAATTGAAGCTCATGGCCTCTAATTCTTAGGACGAAATGACAATTTGGAGCATTAAGTCCTACAGACAGAGGTCACAAAACTGGCAAGGTTTGCTGGTGACAACTGTTGGCATCATTGCAAAGGCTAATGACTGTCAAAATGGGTGATCAATGGCTAAACACACTTTCTACTCAGCTTTTGAAGATCAATATCAACCTGGAGATTACTGTCTCAATTAGAAACAAGAATAATGTCTCCTCAGTGAAAAAACTAAAGTCCCCAAAGAGATGTCCCTAAATGATAGTCCTACGGCATACCTGATTTCCCCAAGTTTATGCACTGCATGAAGATCAATTTCACCCGCACCATGTTTCTAGTTCTCTGAGTTACTGAGGAATTGCATACAGCAGCTTCTTCAGAAGGGTTTTCTCACCAGACATGCGCCTGTGACACCCTACACCTCCCGGCTTAACATCAACAATTCACAATTCTCGCATTATTACAGTAACCACAAAACACGTTAGGCCACAATTCTACAGGCTCTTATCCAGGGTGCAGAGAGACACATGGGAGGAAGGTCTGGTCCCAAGATGCCAAAATGCCTAGCTACTGACCCTCGCAGGGGTGGGAGTGAGCAGCCTTCCCTTCCACAGGTGCAAGCGAGGCTCACATCCCAGCATGCCACTGGAAACTTAGGCCCTTTGGGGATGAGCTGGGAGCTGGGAAGAAAGACAAGACAGTGCAGGAAGTGGGGATGGTGTGCCTGTCATCTTGCCTCTGCCATGTCATTTTGCCAGCAATGGGAAAGATGATGGATGGTCCTCCTGCCCAAGAGTCCAATTGAACCAATCCAATGGCCAATTAAGGGCCTCTTTCCACCTCCTCTGGCATTTTACCAGCAGTAGGGTCTGTTTCCAGATGGGGAGACTGTCAGGTAAACCCTGTCAGTTTACAGCAGGCTCTGGGGTGGAGGGGTGCCCTCCATTTCAGGCACTCTTTGGCCCACAGGCTGGGCTCCCTGGTGCAATGCCACAGCCATGGCAACGGAACGGCCCTCTACCCTTACCGGGGCCTGCCTGACTGACCGCAGTGCCCTCAGGCTTCTGTTGCCTGGTTGTGAAAGTGCAGGACCAACATTGCACTTTGTTCCTCCAGCTGCAGCTCCAAGCAGTGACCACCCCTCCCAGTGGTGCTGCTGAGGCTGATAAGCTTTTTAAAAATTCTTTCATGGTATGTAAGCATCGCCGGCTAGGCCGGCATTTGTTGCTCATCCTTAATTGCCCTTGAGAAGGTGGTGGTGGGTCACCTTCTTGAACCGCTGCAGTCCATGTGGTGTAGGTACACCCACAGCGCTGTTAGGAAGGGAGTTCCAGGATTCTGTCCCAGATTTTGACAGTGAAGGAACCGCAATATATTTCCAAGTCAGGATGGTGAATGACTTGGAGGGGAACTTGCAGGTGATGGTGGTCTTCTGATTGGCCAGCAACCCTTAATTGGGTAGGCTACCTTGGTGGCAGCCAATCACTGTCGAGGTGCAGCCGCCACTAAATGCAGTCCTAAGAGTGTGCGGGGAGAGGAGAGTCCATGGCTTGTGCGGGGCTGAAAATAGAAGTGTACGCAAAGAAGCTTTATTCCCCACAGGGTACAGCAGAGCAATGTACAGAGGCTAACTGATCCCCTCGAGATGATTATCTTTGGGCCTCTGAGGACCACTACAGGCCTGTTGTTAGCCTGCTTGGAATCTGATAGGAGTCGAACCGCAAGCTGAGCAGAGGTGAGCTGGGAACTCCCAAAAATAGGTCCCCCCCCAGCTGCTTTCAGATGTTGTGGAAGAGGCGTAGGTGGGTGGTATCTTATCAATGGGTGGGAACATAGTAGGGCTGGGTTTTGCCTCCAATTGGAGGACCCTCCCTGACTCCCGAACCAAGCCTTGCAAGTATAAGTCACGTGATATTTCGCCCTTGCTGGCAACCTGAATTTTGCAACCATCCTTTGTAACAGGCCAAACCCTTTGTGGCAACTTGACTTAGTTGGTAGCAGTCTCAGTTACAGGTTCAAATCCCTGATTTAAGCACATAATCTAGACTGAAACTCCAACGTAGTACTGAGAGGGATGCTGTCTTTCAAATGAGAGTAATCCAAGGCCCCAACTCCTGGCTCAAGTGGATACAAAAAAATCCCACTATTCAAAGAAGAGCAGGGGAGTTCTCCCCAACATTCTGACCAATATTTTTTCCAAAACCAACATCACTGAAAGAGAGTATCTGCTAATTTATCTCATTGCTGTAGGTGAGAGCTTGTTTTGCACAAAATGGCCACTGTGATTGTACAGTGACTGTACTTCAGAGAAATTCATGAGCTATATAAGGCTATGGGACACAAGAAAGTGCTAAGTAACTTAGTGTTTTTTATACTTTTCAGTTGGATAATCCTAATCAGGAGTTACCATATTCCCTTCTAAGAAGAGCTCAACGAAAGAAAGAACTAGCATTCACTTAGCACCTGTCACAACCTCAGCATAACCCAATGCTCAGCAGCCAATTTGAACACAGCAAGAAACAGCAATGTGACAAATGCCCCGATAATCTGTCTCAGTGGTGTCAGAAAGATAAATATTGTAAAATCTTAAGAAAACAGATGCAGGCTAATCTTTGAAAGAAACATCCAATTCTTCCCACTCACTCACTCATTCCAGCTCACAACAACTTGCTTAAGACAAATTCTCCTCAGCTCCCTTTGGCATTAAATTGTTCGTGTATTGCATCCTCTGGTTACCGACCCACCTGCCAGTAGAAACATTTTTCTCCTCATTTATCCTGTCAAAACCCCTCATGATGTGGAATCCCTCTATTAAATCCCCCTTAAACTTCCCTGCTCAAAGAACAATCTCAACTTCACTCGACTCCCCACATAAATATCTGGAATAAATAAAGGGGACTGGATCTAGGTTCGTTCGAACCCCCAGTACCAACACCTCATAACACCAGGGCTGCAGGAAATTGTAGCAAACACTGTGATAAAGCAAGATACGTATATAAAATTATCAGTACAAGCTGACAGAAGCTAACCAAATGGTATTTTGAGCGGACTGCATTTGATCAATTCTTAGCTAGAGTGGTCAATCTCTACAAACACTGAATTATCATTTTAGAGCAGTTGACTGCCATTCACAGTTGAAAGGAGCTTTCAATATGAGAAGATAATTCTGCAGCAGAGTTAGTCAATAAGATGATCCACAATGCTGAACCAAGAGAGGAACTGCTCTATGAAGCATGCGACTAGGGCCTGCCCTAAGGAACCTTGGCCAAGCGACTGTTTCACTGTTTCAAGGTCAATATCCCCTGAAGGCCCAGGTCCTCCTGTGTGATTCCAGGGATGGAGCTGTTTCTGAGGGGAAAAAATTATTTTCAACTTCTTCAATGCTTTCAATGTCACTGGGCTAGGTGTGCAGGGAGGGAGGGAGGGCGGGACCCATCAGGGATCCTGTCCTAATCACTGTTCAACATCGTTTGGCCAAGTGAGAGCTGTGAAAAGACAGGATGTGCAAGGTTACAGCGTTAAGGCAGGGGAGTGGGACTAGGTAGAATGCACTTTCAGAGAGCAAATGCAGACTCGATGGGCCTATTGGCCTCATTCTGCAGTGTAAAGGTTTTGTGATTCTGGGGAGCGGAGAGAACAGAAGTGAGAGGAGCTGTTCACAGAAGTAGAATGTGACAGGAACAAAGGAGGCTGAGATGCTGTGGTGGCTGAAACTGTAGTCTGGTCACATGGCTTCACTGGGAGACCAATGTGGGAAAGCTTTGAGTGTTGACTCTGATATACTTTGAACATGAAGGAGTGTGAGGCCACCTCTGGAGGAATGCAGGGGCAGGAAGACTCACAGCGAGTGGGCGTCATATCAGCTGCCCAGAGCCCAGGGCTTTCTCAGAAGTTCCCGATGAACCATATTAATATTTTTAATGTTTTAAGAGGAGATGGTGGCATAGTGGTAATGTCACTGGTCCAGGAATCCAGAAACCCAGGTGATGTTCTGGGGACATGAGTTAAAATCCAACCACACCAGCTAGCAGTTGGAAATCTGGAATTTGAAAGCTAGCCGCAGTAACAGTGACCATGAAACCATTGTCAGTTGTTGTAAAAACCCATCTGCTTCACTAATGTCCTTTAGGGAAGGAAATCTGCCTTCCTTACCTGGTCTGTCCTATATGTGACTCCAGACCCACAGCATTGTAGTTGACTCTTGACTGCCCTCTGAAATGGTCTAGCCAGCCACTCAGTTCAAGGGCAATTAGAGATGGGCAACAAATACTGGCGTTGTCAGTGACACCGGTGTTCCATAAAAGAACAAAGGAAAAGGGACAGTCATCTCTTCACCAGCATAAAGAAAGTGCCACTGGTGCTCTCAGTGATTCGGACTGTTTATGCAAGAATGAAAAACAGACTGACTAACAAAGAACATTACAATAAAGTACTTCTAGAGTGGACTCACAGGAAACAGCAGGCAACTTATGCACAGCAAGATCCCAAAAACAGCAATGAGATAAACGGCCAGATAATCTCTTTACAGTGATATTTCTTAATATTGATCAGGTCAACATAGAAAACTCCCATGCTCTATGAAATTGTGGCCATGGGATCTTTTATGTTCACCGGAGAGAAGATAGGGCCTTAGTTTCATATTTCATCCAAAAGAGATGTTGGAACAGAGAGTACATGCTGAAGGATAGGTCTGGGGGTGCTTGCAGAGGTAGGATTGGAGTGAAGAAAATGAAGAGGATGAGGATTTTGAAATTGGCCAATGTTGGTGAGGATACAGCTCATGGGGAAAGTTTTATGAAGACCCATAAAGGGGCGGAGTCAGCCAGACTAGCCCCACCACCGCACCCCCCCCCCCCCCCCGCACCCCCCAACACCCCCATAAGACCATGACCTAGGAGCAGAAGTAGGCCATTTGGCCCATCGAGGCTGCTCTGCCAATCAATGAAATCACGGCTGATCTGATAATCCTCAACTCCACTTTCCTGCCTTTTCCCCATAACCCTTGATTCCCTTACTGATTAAAAATCTGTCTATCTCAGCCTTGAATATACTTAACAACCCAGCCTCCACAGCCCTTTGCAGTAAAGAATTCCACAGATTCACTACCCTCTGAGAGAAGAAATTCCTCCTCACCTCTGTTTTAAATGGGCACCCCCTTACTCTGAGATTATGCCCTCCGATCCTAGACTCTCCCACTAGAGGAAACAACCTCTCAGCATCTACCCTGTCAAACTCCTTAAGAATCTTTTATGTTTCAATAAGGTCGTCTCTCATTCTCCTAAATTCCAATAAGTACAGGCCCAACCTACTCAACCTCTTCTCATAATATCCCTCCAGAACCGGGATCAACCTAGTCTGGACTGTCTCCAACATCACTTTATCTTCCCTTAGATAAGGGGACCAAAATTGTTCACAGTATTCTAGGTGTGGTCTAACTAGTGCCTTGTATAGTTTTAGCAAAACTTCCCTATTTTTGTACACCATTCCATTTGAAATAAAGGCCAGCATTCCACTTGCCTTCCCTATTACCGGCTGAATGTGTATGTTGGCTTTTTGGGATTCATGCATGAAGACTCCCAAATCCCTCTGCGCTGCAGCTTTCTGCTGTCTTTCTCCATTTAATATTCAGCTCCTCTGTTCTTCCTGCCAGAGTGCATAACCTCACATTTTCCCACATTATACTCTATCTGCCAAGTTTTTTGCCCACTCTCTTAACCTGTCTATATCCCTCTGCAGACTCCTTGTGTAATCTTCACCGCTTGCCTTCCCAACTATTTTTGTGTCATTCACAAACCTGGCGATAGTACATTCACTTACCTCATCCAAGTCATTAATATATATTGTAAATAATTGAGGCCCCAGTACTGATACCTGTGGCACTCCACTAGTTACAGATTGCCATCCTGAAAATGCCCCCCTTATTCCGACTCTCTGCCTTCTATTAGTTAGCCAATCCTCCATCCATGCTAATATACTACCCCCAACACCATGGGCTCTTATCTTATTAAGTAGCCTTATGTGCGGTACCTTATCGAACGCCTTTTGGAAATCCAAATATATTACATCGACTGCTTCCCCTTTATCTATCCTGCTTGTTACCTCCTCAAAGAATTCTAATAAATTTGTCAGGCATGATTTCCCCTTCATGAAGCCATGCTGACTCTGCTTGATTAGATTATGTAACTCTAAATGCTCTGCTATTACATCCTTTATAATAGACTCCAACATTTTCCCAATGACAGATGTTAAGCTAACTGGCCTGTAGTTACCTGTTTTTTGTCTCCCTCCATTTTTGAATAAGGGCGTCACATTGGACGTTCTCTAATCCTCCGGTACTTTTCCAGAATCTAAGGATTCTTAGATGATTACTACCAGTGCACCCACTATCTCTGTAGGTAATTCCTTTCATATCCTAGGAAGCAACCATTAGATCCAGGAAACTTATCGGCTTTTAGCCCTATTAGTTTCCCTAGTACTTTTTCCACTAGTGATAGTTATTGTATTTATTTCCTCCCACGCCCCCCCACCCCCCCCCCACTTTTGCCCCTTGATTATTTAGTATTTTTGGAATGCTATTAGTGTCTCCTACCATGAAAACTGATGCAAAGTATTTATTCAACTCCTCTGCCATTTCCTGGTTTCCCATCATTATTTCCCCAGCCTCATTCTCTAAGGGGCCTATGTTCACTTTGGCCTCTCTCTTCCTTTTTGTATGTTTAAAGAAGCTCATACTGTCCCATTTTTATATAACTTGTTAGTTTACCCTCAAAATTTATTTTCTCCCTCTTTATTATTTTTTGGTCATCTTTTGTTGGTTTTTAAAACTTTCCCAATCCTCTGGCCTACCACTAATCTTTGCCATATTGTTTGTTTTTTCTTTCAATTTGATACTGTCCTTAACTTCCTTGGTTAACCATGGTTGGTTTATCCCCTTCTAGAATCCTTCTTCCTCACTGGGAAATATCTTTGTTGTGAGTCATGAACAATTTTCTTAAACATCTGCCATTGTTCATCAACCGTCCTTCCCGCTAAGCTCCTTTCCCAGTCCACTCCAGCCAACTCTGCCTTCATTCCATTGTCATTACATTTATTTAAGTTTAGCACAGTTGTTTCCAACCCAAGCTTCTCACTCTCAAATTGAATGCTAAATTCTACTATATTATGGTCACTGTTTCCTAGGGAATCCATTACTCTGAGATCATTTATTAAACCTGCCTCATTACACAGTACCAGATCCAAAATAGCCCAATTCCTGGTTGGATCCACAACATATTGTTCTCGGAAACTGTCCCGAATACACTATGAATTCTTGCTCATGTCTACCTCTGCCAATTTGATTTTCCCAATCTACAGGAAGACTAAAGTCACCCATGATTAATTTAATGTAGTTTTTACATGCCCTCATTATCTCCTGATTTATTCTCTGTCCTACAGCATAGCTACTGTCAGCGGGCCTATAGACTACTCCCATCACTGCCTTCTTCCCTTTGTTATTTCTTACTTCCACTCATATTGATTCCAATCCAAGATCCTTTCTTGCTATTGTATTTCTTCCATCTTGTACTAACAAAGCTACCCCACCACCCTTTCCTTCCTGCCTGTCCTTTTGAAAAGTCACATACCCCTGAATATTTAACTCCCAGCTTTGACCTCCTTGTATCCATTTCTCAGTAATGGCTATAAGATCATACCCATTAACCTCTATTTGTGCAGTTAATTCATTTATTTTTATCCTGAATATTATGTGCATTTAAGTAAAAGGCCACTAATTTTGCCTTTTTACCATATTTCCCCCTTTGACCATATTTGCTATATTATGTGCATTTGAGTAAAAGGCCACTAATTTTGAATTTTTACCATATTTTCCCCCTTTGACCCTATTTGCTACAGTTTTTTTCATTTTTGTACACACTATCTCTTCCTATCACAGTCTGGGTATCATTACCCAAGTAGCTGCCCTGCAAGGCTCCCATTTCCAGAAACCTCCCCCCAACCCCCAATATTTAGTTTAAAGCCCTCTCTACAACCCTAGTTATTCGTTTCGCCAGGACACTGGTCCCAGCATGGTTCAAGTGAAACCCGTCCCACTGGAACAGCTCCCTTCTACCTCTGTACTGGTGCCAGTGCCCCATGAACTGAAACCCATTCCTTCCACACCTATCTCTCCTTGATTTTATTTACCCTGTGCCAGTTTGTCCATGGCTCAGGTAGCAATCCTGAGGTTATTACCTTGGAGGTTCTGCTTTTTAATTTAGCTCCTGACTGTTCAAATTTTTTCAGCAGAATCTCCTTTCTCGTCCTATCAATGTCATTGGTACCAAGCATAAATGAGCCATGTTACAAGCTCAATTGATTATCTTAAATTGGTTGTTAGTGTAGCTATTAGCGCAGTCAGCATTGTTCAGCGAGTGCTGCCCAACTGCAGAATCACATCTAACATTAGATGTTTCATTTTGGGTTTTGCAAGCGTGGGCTTCGAATCTTTCTTCTGTTGGTCATGAAAAACCTTCATGATGAGGAAAGAAGCCACATTGTCCAGGTCGGTTTATCAAGGTACTGAGCTAAAGCAGGGTTTGGCTCAGGTGATACCAAGCTTACATTTTATTATCATGAATATTGGAGGCGAGGGAGGGGGGTGGAGAAGGAAAAAGGATTCAATGCATTGTGACAAAATCAAAGCGGGAAAGAATTAAGTTCAAGGAAGTGATTATATGAATGAGAGGGAGCATAGGTAAGGAGTGAGAACAAGTAGAAAGGAGAGTTTAGCAACCACCGATCTATTTAGATAGCAACAGCCCGATCTATGAGACACAGGCCATACCCACATTCCTCTTCGTTTCTGTGTCACCGTTATTCAGCCATGATCTGACATTGATGTTTATAACATGTAATGGCTGTCAAAATCCTCAGGTCAGGCTGCAATCACAAGCCTTCTCCTTTAGGTGCTGCTACTACTACGTCTCCTTATCATGTCACTCACCCATTGAGTGCATGTACAGTGTACCAGGTGAACATATGGTGTTGCAGGTGAACTTACAGTGGCTGAGTGAGTGTATGTACAATGTGTTAACAGGATCCAAGCCGGTTGATGAAGTCAAAACCAAGGCACAGAGCTTTTCTTTACTGAGGGTGTTTATTGACTTCGTTCAGTCTCAGGACTCTCCTTCCAACCCATGTCCCAGCTGCCGCCTACTTATAAAAGAGCCTTTTTGTGTGTGTGGGGTTTGTGGATTTGATCTTTTTCCTGGTGTCTCCCCTTCAGGCGTAAACGTTGCTGGGGTGGCTGGTTTTCTTGGGCAGCAGCACAGCCTGGATGTTGGGCAGGACCCCACCCTGGGCTATGGTGACCCCGCCCAGCAGCTTGTTGAGCTCCTCGTCGTTGCGGATGGCGAGCTGCAGGTGGCGGGGGATAATGCGGGTCTTCTTGTTGTCCCGGGCCATGTTGCCGGCCAGCTCGAGGATCTCAGCCGTCAGGTACTCGAGGACGGCGGCCAGGTAGACGGGGGCTCCGGCCCTGACCCGCTCGGCATAGTGGCCCTTGCACAGCAGCCGGTGGATGCGGCCGACGGGGAACTGGAGCCCGGCTCTGGAGGAGCGAGTCTTGGCCTTGGCGCGCCCTTTGCCTCTGGTTTTACCGCGACCGGACATTCTGTTCTCACCCTCACTGAAGATCTGGACCAATGTTGGATCTGCCGCCTACTTATATGTGCTCAATGTACTTAATTAAACAATGCTCTTCACCTGTGTATCCTAACAATATAATTGACATACCATTAACATGGTGTACCAAGCGTATGTGCCCCTCTGACCTGTACTTCAACTCCACTTCTTTGTGGGACATCCATGAAACCCTGATCTATCGATGTCGATCTCGAAAGCTTCCATTAACCTCCAGCACCGGCAGCCTTTTGATTTGAGATCTAGATTCCCTTCTTGTGCTGTGAAGTAACTATGATTTATTTTTTTCCCCCCATTTGGTTCATTGACTCAAGTCAGTCTGGCTTTCCCTGACCGCTCTGCTCCCAATCAGGGAAAGAAGAGGAATATAACTCAGGGAAGGGGAGAGGAAAAATCTGGGATAATCTATGAATACTTTCTGACAACTTTTTTTGTTTTGGAAAGAAAGAGCAGAATTCATGTGATGGCGAGGTCTTTAAAATAACAAAAATAATTTCAGACCTTATAACTGGAGCTCAAACTGCACAGCAGAACAACAACAACTTATATTTATATAGCATCATTAAGGTAATGAAACATCCCAAGGCACTTCACAGGAGCGTTAATAAAAGAAAGGCATCACTTAGCGGTTGCTAGTCTCTCAACATTAAGTTGTAGGATTCGGGGAGCATGTTGAGATTGGCCGTTCTAGGGGGACTGGGATTCCGTAAGGGGGATCTTTCAGAATCCTTTAGGTTCTGGTCCTTGTGCAACCAGCCTCCACTGCTGGGGCCTCAGTATAAATCCCTTATGCACTTGTGGAAAGATACAAACAATACTGCACATTACCGAGGAGTGTCCCCTCTACAGACTAAGTGGCAGACTGATCACCTTAATCTCAGCCAATGAGGAGGCTATCACTTGGCTTCGGGGATTTGCATTCGCTAAATAATAAATAAAACTAAAATAAAGTATGATATGGAGCCACAAAAGGTGTAAACAATTTACTTATGATGAAGTCTTTCCTTGCACAGATTCAGTTAAAACTTTGTGCAGAGTGAGAAAGAAACACTAAGGGGAGGATTTTCCCCTCGTCAGGCCTGCACAGCGGGCGGGCCTGGGAGCGGCTATGCAATGGTCTCCTGCCCGCGATCGGGCCCCGAATGCAATTTCACGCTGGCTGGCCAATTAGTGGGCAGCCAGTGTGAAACGCACGGTGATAACCCTCAGCGCTGCCGGGGTGGGGTCAGGGGGAGGGCGAGCACTGAAGTGTGTGCAAGCGCAGGGAGAGCGCACAGTGACAGCTCCCTGACAGCACAGAGCTCCCTCAGGAAACTGAAGACTTTGAACCTGAAAAAATAAAGATTTTACATATGAGATAAACATGTCCCCACATGTGACTCAGTCACAGTTGAGTGGGCAGCGATATATCCAACTTAATTAGTTACTTAGGGGCCTCAATATGCCTCTTAACTGTCGGCTGGTGCGCTGCCGCCTCTCGTGCACGCCCGGCAACCGAAAGATCGAGAGATTGCGCAATGATATCGGGATGCTCGCTTAACATCATCACGCACTATTTCACTCCTGTTCAGATTGGGTGCACGCCCGCCCGTGCAATATAAAACTCGGCCCTATGGTATTACTGAGTGACTGATGAAGGAAAAGGTGATGCCTTGCTCCTGAGGCTTAGCTGCATGGCCATATCTAAGATGTCCATCTCTTTCCAACAAGACTTGACAGTGTAGCCTATGGTCATTTACTTACCCAGCAAACAGAGAGGAGCTAAGTGGAGTGGTCTGAGGAGCTTGGGGAGCAGAGTGGTCAGACAGAGCCAGACTGACTGAGTCCATGAACCAAAGAGAGCAGAAAAAAAAATCGCAGTAGCTTCACAGCCCAAGATGTCACATGGGGATAAATCTACAGGTAAACATTTAATTTAATTGACATAAAGTAAAGTAGTAAATCAACTAGTATAAAAACTAAAAGTAAGCCAACTTGATAAAATGCATAACTTTTACTTACCATATTCTATATGTTGTCTATTGGATAATTCATCATATAATTATGATCAGTGCTAAATTAATTAACCATATCTACAGAAATAGTTATTAAATAAAGTGGGATAGTAATGTTAAAAAGTCCTAATTTTCCAGGAAATTAAAATCTAAGGTACATAGATGATCAACTTTAAGTAAAACATTTAAGTTAACTCCCTATAAAATAAAGTGACATTAGCGCAAGGGAACGAGCTAACTAGCTGATGAGTGTTTATTTAAGTATTAAGTTTATTTCTTAATTTAGTTAATAATCTGATAAATAGAGGTATATCAGGACACCTCGGTCCTATGGAATGCACATCCTGTTCCATGTGGGAACTCCAGGTCATAAGGTGAAGGACAACCGCATTTGTGGGAAGATCCCACATTTGTAGCAAATAACAGCTACATCTGTTCTAGTGATGTTGGTTGAGGGATAAATATTGGCCAGGACACTGTGGAGAACACCGAAATAATGAATAGAATCTTTTACAGCCACTTCAACAAAGCCTCAGTTTGACATCTCATCTGAAAGACAAGGCCTCTGATAGTAGAACACTCCCTCAGTACCACACTGGAAGGATCAGCCCGGACTTTGCACTTGAATGTTTGGAGTAGATTCTTGGACCTACAAATCTTTTGACGTAGAGGCAAGAGTGTTAACCATTGAGCCACCACCGACACTTAAGGGTAGCTTGTGAAGCACACTGTTCCATGACTCATCAGTGAAGATGGCCGACACTTGTAGAATCATGCATGAAGAATAGCAACACCTAATAGTTTCTGTGGGATCTGCCTCTAGTTATTTGCCGTTCTCCCTGTGGTCTAAAGCATTTGGTGGCCTTGACTGTTGCAGGGATCTGGCAAATACCATTGATCCTGAGGAACATTTCTGAGGGAAATTAAGGAGCTGAAAAGTTTCAGACTGCAATTCGGGGCAGCCCAGGATCAGATACCAGTGAGATCATAACCGAGAGATCAGCAACCCTCTTGTTCTTGAATTCTCAGGTCCTGCCCATCTCACATTGACGCAAGCCTCCGACTTGGCATCAACATAAAGGCAACAGCAGAACCATCAGCTGAGGGTATGGGCAGATGTGGCAGCAGCTGGCAGACACTGACACCCGTGAACCAGTCAGTAAAGTGGCCTGACAGATGCAACACACATCTGCCGATGTGTACGCAGCATTTTCTTTCATGCTCTGACCCTGGGCTGGTAAATCATTCTCCATCTGACAACTAAGTGGGACAAATTTAACACAGGGCGCAGGATTTTTCTCTGGAAGAATTATTATTTTTTTCACAAATGTGCACCGTGCGATGTAACCCTGTCATGCAACCTGGAAAAGCCCTGTGTTCAATCACTGATCTCTGTTGACTTTGTTGATCCCAAAACAGTGGCTGTGGTGACAGTAACAGCTCAAAGCCACAACATCTTGATCAGGATCGAGACTGAGATTGGCCAGAAGGAACTACTTGAATGTGACAGTGACGATGGAGCCAACAGCAATCCCCAATCCATGGTTTGAATGGAAGAAGGATCTTAGTTAGCTTGGTTAGGTTAAAGGACAAGAGGCCAAACATTGATGAATGCATCATACTACACAGAGTGCAGAATTGGAGGAGCGCAGGGATCTCAGAGGGTCGGAGGGCTAGAGGAGATTACAGAGATAGGGAGAGGGTGAGACCATAGAGGAATTTGAAAACAAGGGTGAGAATTCTAAAAATCAAGGCAGTCTGGACCCGCAATGTCCATTGTGACAGGTTTCCTAAACCCCTTATAGGATCAAAGCAAGAAGGTAGAACTAACCACACAAGCTGCAAAAAAGAACAATTGGCCAGTGATGAGCTTGTCCCTAACCCCCCTCCTCTTCGCCATTAAAAGCTGACCCTTTGCCAGCACAGGGCAGTGAACCCACTAATAGGTGCAGTCCTAACCAGCTGGTACCCTGCAAGTAACACACCAACAGATTCCGTTTACTCATAGTTCAAACCTTCAACCATCTCTGCCTGACAAAGAATCGAGAACCCAATAATTTAAAGGGAAGGTGAACAGTGAAACAGTTCAAAACACAAACAAAAACAGAATTACCTGGAAAATCTCAGCAGGTCAGTTCAGTTGGATATCATCATGCACCCCTGGACAGATAGAGACAGAGAGAGAGAGAGAGAACCCACAGCGCCTGAGGATACAGGGCAATCCTGGATTAAATTCTTCAATCTGCAATTAGATTCCACTTGCACCTCGGGGGCTGTGAGAGCTTACTCAATATTTAATGAGAGCACAGTTCCTGGCGAAAGGGAAAGGTCACGTAGCTTAAAAACAAGCTGCTTGAAATCGAGGCCTCTTACTGAGTTAATATTGTGACAAATAAACCAATATCGAAACCTTTCCACATCCCCTACCCCCATAAGCATACAAACACACTCATTCACAGTCAAAAACTCATGCATGTGCGCACACACAGTCACACACACACACACACACACACACACAAACACATGCACACTTAAAGGCCAAATCCCAGCCAAAGTCATTGTCACAAACATAGATTTAAATGCACTCACAGTCATCACCTCATACACACCCACAGTCGCCGTCACAATCACTCACACATGCAATCAATCACAAGTGCTCACACAAGCTCAAAGTCACAAATACACACACTCATATATATCCAGTCTGGCTAGAACACTTCAAAACCACAAACTGTACAGGAAAGGAGTGTAAAGATCAATTTGCTTCTGAATGAGAAGGTGATGCTGGTCCGCTCATGCTGGTCTGGGTAAGATCTTACTCCTGTTGGTAAATATTATTTTCTTTTTAAAGTTCCTGCTTTGGCCCTGTTAAGGGATCCAGTGTTTTAAGTAATCAATGTAGAGACCAGAAATGAAATGTCATTGGTAAGGCCAGTTCAGTTCTCCCCTCCCAGAGCACTGGTAACTCAATAGTGCACCAAATCAAAGAGCTCGACTTAATGCTTTTTGCAAGCGGAGGCACCCAAATTCTTTCAAATATCGACAGACAATTTTTAATTCCTTCCCTTGCTTCACCTTTATCAGAACACAAAAGCAATGCCTCACCTCATCTCTGCAACCTGTCAGTGCTGAGCTGTTCATGGGAATAATTAAAAACCACTAGACATCTAGGTGAAAAATATTTACTGTCTGGCTTTCTCCTCCAAAGTAACTGCCTCCATTTGTTTTCATCGGCCCCAGATTCCTCCCTTTCTCCACTGAAGATGCTGATTGCTCATTGGACGAGGCTCCACAGCCACCTCCAGCCATCTTAAACAGGCCTTCAACTGTGTACACAATGCAGGGCCAGCTTCAGGGCTCCATATAGCCTCAATGGGCCTGTGACGAATCGAGTTCAAGTCAAGGAAAAAAATATTTTATACTGAATAAAGTGTAATCACTTCTATAATTCAGGAAACACAGCAGCTAATGTGCGCATTGCAAGCTCCCACAAACAGCAATGTGAAAGCAATCGATAACCCCTTTTAGCAATGTTGGTTAAGAGGCAAATATTGGTCAGGAAACTGGGGAGAACACCCTTGCTCCAATTTGCTTCTTCAAATAGTGGCCATGGGATCTTTTATGCTCGCCTGAGGGGCAGAGAGGCTTTGGTTTAATAGATAGACAGTACCTCCAACAGTGCTGCATTCCCTCAGTACAACACTGGGATTGTTAACATGGATTAGGGCAGGCGATGGTATAGTGTTGTCACTGGACTAGTAATCCAAACACCCAGGGTAATGCTTTAGGGACCTGGGTTCAAATCCCACAATGGCAGATGGTGGAATTTGAATTCAATAAAAAATCCAGAATTATAAGTCTAATAATGACCATGAAACCATTGTCGATTGTTGTGCTAATGACCTTTGGGGAAGGCAATCTGCTGTCCTTACCTGGTCTGGCCTACAGGTAATGTGATTGACTCTTAAATGCCCCTGAATAAGGACAATTAGGGATGGGCAATAAATGCTGGCATAGCCAGCGACACCCACATCCCCAAGAATGAATTTTTAAAAAAATTGAGTTCAAGTCTCTGGAGTTGGATTTGAACTCATGACCTGCTTGTTCAGGGATAAGAATGCTACCAATTGAGTTATGGCTGACAACACAGTTAGCCAGCAGGAGTGAGAATCATTGGCTGATTTGTTAAATCCTTTCTGACAGAGACCAGTTATTGGGCTCCAACTGAAATTTGGCTAAGCCCAGACTGAGATCGAAGCTGGAAACATCTTGTCGGTTTTGATCTCCACATTTCAGAAAGGATGCGCTTGCATTGGAGGTGGTACACTGAAAAATCACTAAACTGGTCCCTGGGATGGGGCGGGGGGGTTGTCCTATGATGAGAGGATGATTAAATTGGGCTTATATTCTCTGGAGTTTAGAAGAATGAAAGGCAATCTCATTGAATTCTACAAGATTCTGAAGGGGTTTGATAGGTTGGACACAAAGATTGTTTCCGCTGGTCGGGGAATCTAAAATGCAGGGGCACAGACTCAGGATAAGGGCCGATCATTAAGGACTGAGATTACTTCACTCAAAGGGTTGTGAATCTTTGATATTCTCCACCTCGGAGGGTTATGGATGCTCCATCGTTGTTGAATACATTTAAGACTGGGATAGACAGATTTTTGGTCTCTCAGGGAATCCCAAGATCAGCCATGATTGTACTGAATGGTGGAGCCGTGTGGTCTACTCCTGCTCTTATTTCTTATGTTCTTGTGTCCGCATTGCTCCATTCATTCAGAAGCCTTCAAAGTCCTCCCGTCCTGAGACTTCACTCCATCCTGCTGCCTCGATTTGTTTGGGATTATACTGTCCTTGGATTGTGCTACCAAGCGCAGGTCACACATTTATTTTTCCTCATAAAGAATTCAATCAGAAAAATCAATGAACTGCACAGAACCAATAAACCAAGTAAATGAAAAGTGACCTTTCTGGAGAGATGGTGTGTGATTGGTGTTAACAGAGTCATCGCTCGCCTGTTCAATGTACTGGCCTCGTCATAGTAACTGCTTCAAGCTCAGAACAGCTTTGGAATTAGGGGTGGCAAGGTGTTGGTGCTGTGGGTTAGATACTGGACCTTTGGGACCCGGGATCAGATTGACAGGATGAAAGTCTCTCCTGTCAACCAGCCGCGAGGGTTTGTCTGCCTTGATAACACAACGCCCTGGAAGGATTGAAACACAAGGGTGAGAATTTTACATTTCTGACATTCAGGGAGTTGCTGCCAATGTAAGTGAGCATAGAGGATGATGGGTGAACAGGATTTGGTGCAAGATAGGCAACATATTTTTAGATGACACAAATTTATGCAGGGTGAAAGGTGGGAGACTGGTTAAGACACTGGGATAGATACGCAGTGCTGTTGCCTGGAGTGACAATGAGATGGATGAGAGTTCCTGCTGCAAATGGAGTGAGGCTAGGGTGGAGATTACAGAATTAGAGGTAGGTGGTCTTTGTGATGGTGAGGAAATAGGATTGGAAGCTCAGCTTAGGATCAAATAGGATGCCAAAACTGCCCAGGTCACCAGTTGGGTAACGGTACAGGGTTTTTGTGGCAAGGCCAAAGACAATGGCTTCAGTCTTACCATCATTTAACTGGAGCAAAATTTCTGCTCACCCAAGACAAGGCAAGATTTTAACTCGTTCAAAACCCATCCAGGTGCATAGAGTTAAATTCAGGTCCTGGCTGTCACACAACAGTAAGACAACAGGGAAACGGTGAAATTTTCGAGTGAGGTGGTGTTGAGGTAGAACTGGATGTCATCAGTGTGCATGTGAAAACTACTGTGGTGTTTTTGGATGGCGTTACCAAAGAGTGAAAAATTAAAGGGGGACCAAGGATAAACCTTTGGAAAGCACTAGAGATAAAGGTGTGGGAATGGGAAGGGAAGCCATTGCAGGTGACTCTCTGGCTTTGGCAGGATAGATAAAAGTGGACAAAAGGAGAAAGGCTTTAGAGGAAGTAGTGGCACTCTCCCCATCCCTCGCACTCAACAACCCCAGTTCACACTGGGGATCTTTTGGGGGTTGACTCCATCCCTTATCCAGGCAAAAACGCTTGTCTGCCATGATTTAAACTGCAGGAGAGGCAGTGGCATAGTGGAAATGTCACTGGACTAGCAATCCAGAGACCCAGGCTAATGCTCTGGGTTCAAATCTCACCACAGCAGTTGGTGGAACTTAAATTCAGTTAATACATCTGGAATTGAAAAGCTAGTCTCAGTGATGGTGACCATGGTACCATTGTCGATCGTCATAAAACCCATCTGGTTCACTGATGCCCTTTAGGGAAGGAAATCTGATGTCCTTACTTGGTCTGGCCTACATGTGACTCCAGACTCACAGCAATGTGGTTGACTCTTAACTACCCTTTGAAATGGCCTAGCAAGGCACCCTGTTCAAGGGCAATCAGGGCTGATGAAAGAATATAAACAAAGTTGATATTGCTGTTCTCCTACTCGCTGTTGTTGGGAATCAAACACTGCTCGATAATGTGGGTGCTGTTCTCAGCAATTCCCACTAATCCTAGGTCAATAAGGATTATTTAATCACTGAGTACAAACTGATAGGCTACTTCTTTCAACATCATGCCCATCGCCATCTTTATTCCCTTAGTTTGGTTGTAGGGAGGTCACAATTAAAGCTGGAAAACACGAGTCACAGCTGATGGGCCTAAAGACATTGACCTTGTGACACGTGCAGAAAATGAAGTGACTGACAAGTTAATCCGGTTTTGGTGGGATAAATGTTGGCCAGGACACTGGGAGAATTCCCTGCTTTTTAAACAGTGCCATGGGATATTCTACCAGCTGCCGGAACCATTGGAACAGCCAAATGGGCCCTCAGTTTAACATCGCAAAGATGCTAGAAAAATATACAAAGACAGACAAAATCATGGATAGGACTAGGAAGGAGGCTCTGCTGAGGGAGTATGAGGAGCTAGGGGCTAAATTAAAAAGCAGGACCACAAAGGTAATAATCTCTGGATTGCTACCTGAGCCATGAGTAAATTGGCATAGGGTGAATAAGATCAGAGAGGGTTGAATGAGTGGCTCAAAGACTGGTGTGGGAGAAACAAGTTTCGATTCATGGGGCACTGGCATCAATACTGGGGACGGCCTTCACTTGAACTATGCAGGGACCAGCATATAACTAGGGCTGCAGAGAGGGCTTTAAACTAAATATGGGGAGAGAGGGGAAGGTTCACGTGAAGGGAGATTTGGAAAGTTTAAGAGAAAGAACAAGGCAATAGTGCAGGATAGCAATACATTTAATGATCAACAGAGTATGACAGGAAGGGACCAAGCACATGTGTAAACATAAGAATGCACCAACAAATATGGTCAAAGTAAAGAAACATGGTAAAAGGACTGAATTAAAAGCTCTTCATCTGAATGCACACAGCATTCATAAGAAGATGGATGAATTGATAGCACAAATAGAAATAAGTGGGTATGATATAATAGCCATTACAGAGACATGGTTGCAAAGTGATCAAGGATGGAAACTGAATATTCAAGGATATTTGATATTTTGGAAGGACAGGAAGGGAAAGGAGGTGGGGTAGCTATGTTAATAAAGGACGAGATCAGTACAGTAGTGAGAAATGATCTTGGCTCAGAAGATCAAAATATAGGGTGGAATTTTCCCCCGCTGGTGCCGAGTGTGTTTGGCGGCATGAGCAGGCAGTATGGCAAGAAGGCCAAAAGTCGGTTTCACGACATCGTGAAACTAGTTTGCGATCATCCGCTCTGCCGTCAATGGCGGACAATGTTTCCCGCCATCAGATGTCGGGAACATCATTGTAATACATCAGTAAATCATTATAAGCCCAGCTCACCCGAATCATCCCCACATGCTGGATCATCTGAGCACGCCGACATGTTTCACAACTGTACATAAGCGACGTGCACCTGGCGAGCTGCACTTTGCTCTGACCTATTTTGTTATGATTACTTTGAGGCTGGTTTGCCTACCTTGCTTCTGGCAATGCCCATGGTTATCAGCACCAGGCTTCGCAGGCAGCACCACATCACTTTTAGAGGGCTCACAGGCAGGCCTCTACTTATGAGACCAACTATAAGGCAGGGGTGGCTTTTCAACGGCTGCGAGACTATGGCTTGCTTGGGGAAGGGGATGAAGTGGTCCCAGGCAAGGGGAGAGGCTGCAGTGCAAGGGCTGTACTGGGGAAGGAGGTATCACAGGGTCTGTGTGGGGGCGCATGTTGATCTGTGCAAGTGGCCTCAAGAGGGTGAGGGCTGAGGAGGTGAGGAGATGAGGCCAGATGGAAATGTGAGGGTATGTGTGAGAGAATGAGTGGTGATGTCCTTTCAGCTGGCAGTGAGTGAGATGCAAGTGGGTGTGTGATGGCTTGTGAGTGTGTGAGATTAGAGTGATGAGATGGTTGCCTTACCCTGGCGGCACAGATGAGATCATTCATCCTCTTTCTGCACTGGATGGTGAACCTCTTCCGTGCAGCATTGGCACTGACCAGCTCTGCCACTGTCTCCCAAGTTGGAGTGGTGAGACTGATGGGCCTTTGTTGCCAGGGTGAGGGTAGAGGACATTGCGGCAGGCTCCAACAGTGTCCAGAAGATCTCTCAGGGATGCATCACTGAATCGGGGGGGTGCACTCTCCTTGACTTTTGGGGCCATATCTTCATCGGTGCCCTCCTGGGTTGGAAGCACTGAGAGGTGTGTGCACGGCTACACTTTAAATATGGCAGCTGGTGTGAGGAAACAGCGAGGTGATGGTGCAGCGGGTGAATCAGAGGCCGGCTGCCAGCAAAATGACATGTTTCTGAGGAATGCGTGATTAATGAGGCAGAATTGGGATGATACGGCGCAAATACCTGCCCTTTTTCCACCCGCTACCGCACCTAGTGCAAATCTGGGACAATTCCACCCATAGAATCAGTTTGGGTGGAGATAGCAAGAAATAGCAAAGGAAAGAAGTCACTGGTGGGAATAGTTTATAGGCCACCTAACAGCAGCTACACTGTAGGATAGAGTGTAAACCAAGAAATAATGGGGGCTTGTAAGAGAGGAACTGTAATAATTGTGGGTGATTTTAATCTTCATATAGATTGGAAAAATCAAATTGACAAAGGTGGCCTTGGGGATGAGTTCATAGACTGTATTCGGTACAGTTTCTTAGAACAAATTATGCTGGAACAAACCAGGGAATGGTATATTTTAGACTGGTAACGTGTAATAAGACGGGATGAATTAATGATCAAATAATAAAGGATTCTGTGGGCAAGAGTAATCATAACAAAATAGAATTTCATATTAAGTTTGAAAGTGAGAAACTTGGGTCTAAAACAAGTGCCTTAAATCTAAATAAAGGCAACCATAAAGGAATGAAGACAGGAGTTGGCTACAGTGAACTGGGAAAATAGATTAATAGGTAGATGAACAGTAGAAGACATTTAAGGAGATACTTTAAAAATCTCAACAAATATGTATAACACTAAGGAAAAAAAAGACTTCACAAGAAAGATGTACCACCCATAGCGACCTAAGGAAGTTAAGAATGGTATCAAATTGAAAGAAAAGGCATACAATGCTGCGAAGATTGGTGGTAGACCAGATGATTGGGAAAATTTCAGAAATCAGCAAAGCCTAAAAGAAAAGAGAGAAATTGGAGTATGAAAGTAAACTAGCAAAAAATATAAAAACAGACAGTTAAGAGCTTCTACAGGTAAAAAGGAAGAGAGTAGTAAAGTAAACATAGATCCCTTAGAAGGTGAGCCTGGAGAATTAATAATGTGAAACAAGGAAATGGCAGAGACTTGAAAAAGTATTTTTTATTTGTCTTCACAGTGGAAGGCACAAAAAACATCCCGAGAATAGCACAGGAGCTTAAAACAATCACAATCACAAGAGAAAAAGTACTAGGAAAACTAATAGGACTAACATCTCTTGGACTGGATGGGAATTGGCTGCAAAGATAATGGATGCATTGGTTGTAATCTTCTAAAATTCCCTAAATTCTGGAAAGGCTAACTGGCCTGTCGTTTCCTGCTTTCTACACCCCTCCTTTCTTGAATAGAGTTGTTGCATTTACGGCTTTTGAATCCACTGGGACCTTTCCAGAATTTAGGGAATTTTGGAAGATTGCAACCAATGCATCTATTATCTCTACAGATTCTTCTTTTAAAACCCTAGGATGAAGGCCACCAGGTCCTGGGCACTTTAGTCTTTGGAAAATGCAGGAATCTGTTACTTTGGAAGTGATAGCAAGACATTTAGAAAGTCATCATACAATCAAACAGAATCAACATGGTTTTGTGAAAGGGAAATCACGTTTGACAAATTTGTTAGCATTCCTTGGGATGTAATAAGCAGGATGGGTAAAGGGGAATCAGTAGATGTAGTGTATTTGGATTTCCAAAAGGCATTTGATAAGGTGCCACATAAAAGATAAGAGCACATGGTATTGGGAATGATGTATTAGCACGGATAGAGGATTGGCTAATCAGCAGGAAACAGAGTATCAGGATAAATGGGTCATTTTCAAATTGGCAAACTGTTACTAGGGAATCGGTGCTGAGCTCTCCACTATTTACAATCTATATAATGACTCAGATAAAAGAATAGAGTATGTTGTAGCCAACTTTGCTGATGATGCAAATATAGGTAGGAAGGCAAGTTGAGAGGAGGAAAAGGTTGTAGGTAGGTTAAGTGATTGGGCAAAAATTTGGAAGATGGAGTATAATGTAGGAAAATGTGCAGTTGTTTAGTGGGAAGAATAGAAAAGCAGCATATTATTTAAAGGGAGAGGGACTGCAGAATGTTGTGGTACAGAGGGATCTTGCACATGAATGACAAAAGGTTAGCATGCAGGTGCAGCAAGTAATTAGGGAAGGCAAATGGAATGTTAACTTATATTGCAAAGGGGATAGAGTATGACCATAGGGAAGTCTTGTTACAGCTGTACAGAGCATTGGTGAGACCACACCTAGAGTACTGTGTACAGTTTTGCTCTCCTTATTTAAGGAGGAATATACTGGTATTGAAAGCAGTTCAGAGAAGATTCTCTAGGCTGATTCCTGGGATGAAGGGGTTGTCTTTATGAAGGAAGGTTGAGCAGGTTGGGTCTATACTCAGTGGAGTTTAGAAGAATGAGAGGTGATCTTATTGAAACATATAAGATTCTGAGGGAATTTGACAGGGTAAACACTGAGAAGATGTTTCCCCTTGTGGGGGAATCTAGAACCAGGGGACACGGTTTAAAAACAAAGGGTCTCCCATTTAAGATGGAGATGAGGAGAATTTTTTTTCTCAGAGGGTCATTAATCTCTGGAATTCTGTACCCCAGAGAGCCTGGGTCATTGAATATATTCAAGGCTGAGTTAGATGGGTTTATGATCTACAAGGGAGTTAAGGGTTATGGGGGTGGGTAGGAAAGTGGATTTGAAGCCACAATCAGATCAGCTATGATCTTACTGAATGGTGGGGCAAATTGAGGGGCTGAATGTGTTACTTCTGCTCCTATTTCTTGTGATCTTATATTCTGTAATCACATTCTATTAATCTTTTATGTTGGAATTTTTCAGAAGATAATGTGAATGTACCTTTCTCTTTGTGACTCCAAACAAGATATTGGTAGCAGTGAGCTGCATGAAGGATAAATAGATAAATTCTCACTAACCTAAACCTTTAAAATGTCAATTATTTCACATTCTCTCCATCACATTCACCAAACCAGCAAGATAATTTGATTAATACTCTCGCTGTTTCCTGCATGTTCCTTTTCCAGTGAGCGTTGGGGACTGTGATGGGTACTAGCCAGGGGCTCATGCCTGCCACTTCGGAGTTCATGCAAGATATGAATACAAGCTTGAGGTAAGAGGGATAATGTTGGCTTCAATATGAGAAACAAGCAGTTTACTGGCCAGCCAACCAACTAATTATTAATAACCAAACAAAAGTGCTGTGAGAAGTAAGTCTTTTCCCCATCTCCCACCAGGTGGCAATGAGCCATCAGTGGAAACTTGTGGTTTTCTTAGGTACAAAAATGGGTTTTTTGGTGGTGATAAACTTGGTCACCTCTCAGGATTTGGGATTTGCTGTATTTGGCCATTTAAATGCAGCTGAGATACACATTCAGAAACAATACAGGGGACGCCGAGCTTGAGTTATTTATTTCAGCTGTTCATTTTAAATTACCTGTTAGCAGATAGCCAGTGTAACAGGATGTATATCCTGTCGATTTCTCTCTCTCTGACTCTCACTGACTCAGCCTTTTATCTCTGACTCCCTCTCTGTCGCCAACTTCCCCTCTCACTGTCTCTGACTCCCTCCACCCCCCACGCACCCCCCCCCCCCCCCCCCACCGATCTGCCTGTTTCTCCCTCTCCCTCTCTCTCTCTCTCTCTGCCTATGTCTGTCTCTGTGTCTGGCTCCACACCTACCCATAAGCCTATGGTCTTTGGCCTAGATCCCCAACAGTCCCAATGCCCAGAACCATGAAGAAATTCATCCTTATCTTCCTGGAGGCCAGCCCTCAGGATCATTAAACAAACATGGGTTGCATCTGGGAAGTAAATTTTGAGTTGTGAAACAGTAGTGGGATAAGGAGGTACAATGCTCTCAGCGGTGGGGGAAATGGAAGCAATCTGAAACAATGAATCAGTAGTATTTTGGATTCGGCATGCCTTTTGTGACCAATACATTAAACAGTCCTGCAACAATACGACTGACCGTTGTGCGTTTCATGTTAATAGTATCCAAGCCAGTTGGTGAAGCTGAAACCAAGATACACAGCTTTTTTTGTCGAGTTTATTGACTTGTTGTCTCACAGCTCTCCTCCCACACACCCAGTGTCCCAGTTATCCCCCATTTATATGTGCTCAATTAATACCCATCCCCTGTTTCTCTGAAGCTTAAAAATGTAATTAACATGACATTCACAAAGCTTAACAATGTCATTGACAAGACAATAACATTCTAAACACACTAGACCAGTATTCCACTCTGGCAAGTCCAATATCTACTATAATGGTAATATTGCTTTAAGTATATTCTAGTATCATTACAAATGTTACATAGGTAATTACCATGCTTAAATTCAGAGCGAGCAGATTAAAACAAAATACATTCTGAATATAAAGGTAGACAGTAAAAGGTTAAATTGTAAGCCAACAGCTTGAAGCTCATGTGTTTGTGAAGAGTGAGATTGCTTACATACAGTACAGCAGAATACTGAGACAGACTATAATATCTTCCAACCAAACAACTGTGTGAAATTATTGAATGTTGCTTTACCTCAGCATAGCACAGTCCCCACGTCCACCCAGATAACAGCATCACAGCATGGTGAGATCAATCAACTTATACTCACTGATCCCCGTTCTTCAAACTGGACTCCACCCAGCCCCCGCCCCCAACCACCGCCACTCAGCATTAA
Source organism: Isurus oxyrinchus (assembly GCA_026770705.1). Lineage (NCBI taxonomy): Eukaryota > Metazoa > Chordata > Chondrichthyes > Lamniformes > Lamnidae > Isurus > Isurus oxyrinchus. The sequence goes on along the minus strand of JANJGN010000020.1, from coordinate 71,491,331 downwards.
TTTCAGACATGTTAATGTCCTGTAGAAATTGACTTTGTACAAACAAGCCACAGGAATTACCACATGCCATAGTCAGAAACCACTGCCCAGTTTTATCGTTGAACCATATGTCCCCTTTAAGGGAGAGGTTACCAGAAAGAGATTCTAGACTTACGCAGGGAGTGCCACTCATCTTGCCGGATGGTTTTAGTGATGTTGTATGAAAGGTTTTTCGGAAGGATTGCTGAGGAGTAGTGATATTTGATTGGTATGCATCTGTTTATCACACCTGAGGGGAGAGAAAAAAACAGGAGTGTTAGGTACATTTGACAAACATCACATCAACCGACTCAGCTCACCCACTCTATTATTGTGAAGCTGCTTTCTCTGCCTCTCTCTCTGTCTTCCTCTCACTATCATTCTCTTTTCCTCTGTCTTTGTCTCCCCATCTCTCAATGTCTCTCATCTCTCATTCTTCCTTTTCTCGCTATACCTGTCTGCCTCTATGTCTGTCATTCTTTCTCTCAAACCCTGTCCCTCAATCTCGCTCCTTCCCTCAATTTCTGCTCCCTCCCGCTTTCTCTCTTTCTCTGTCTGTCACTCTCTTTCTCATATTTTCTCTCTCTATCTGTCAATTTCTCTTATTCATCCTCCCATCTCCTCCGACCATATTTCTAATACAAGATGCGCCTGGATGAAAGGCAACCACTTTAGCTGAGTCAAAATAGCAAGCAGGGTGGGTTCCAGGGTATTCTCATACCGGACGACTGGGACTTGAGTGAAAACATCACAAACTCACATAAACAGGCATTGAACTTCCACCAAAGTTACACGGGCCGAGATAAACTCACTCCCAAAACAATTTCTTATAACGACAACATTTTCTTTCCCTCTAGAAGGCCTCCTTTACACTAGCTGCTGTAAACGTGGACTCCCAACATTATGGCCAGAATCTTCTGCTCTCTCTGGTGGCAAGCTTGGCAGCCTGAGGGGCGTACCTACCACCCTCTCACCTCTCCCAGAATGGAGTACCGGGTGGGAAGGTCTATTGTCGACCTTCCTACCCCACCGCCAATTGATGCCTTTAGGTGGCCAATTAATGGCTAACTTAAGGCCTCATCCAGCCCCTGCTGATATTGGCCCAAAAACTGTGCGGCCAGCTCGTCGCCTCTGGCGAGGGCAGGGCGAGATGGGGTGGGGAGGGATGGGGTGGGGAGCGGGTGTCCCTCGACCAAAGACACTCAGCACCTGATCGAAGGACTGGACATCGCCGAGATTTATCCCCCCCACCCCCGTCACTGCCGCAAAAACCCTTGCATCCCTCCCCCCTGCGAAACCCCTGGCACCTCACCCACTCCCCCTCCCCCTCCCCCCCAATTATTTACCTGTGGCCTGGGACCCTGGTGCCTGACCGTCCAGCAGCAGCAGCCACTGCCTCCCCCCCCCCCCCCCCCCCCCCACCAACAGCAGTGCTGTTGAGCACAAGGGCTGCCGGCCAGTCAGAGGCCAGCAGCCCTCGGTAGGTGAGACTTCCGCCCCGGGTCCTGATTCCAGGGGAAGGCCCGCAGCTGGCCTCGGCACTGCCTGACGGCATGTCGCTCGGCGGGCCTTCCTGGAAAGAGGCGGCGTGGGTCTCTCGCCAACTCTTCAGCTGGCAGGCGAGAGCACCCGGCACCTCAACACGTTTCCACTCTATGCCCCGGTGGACTTTCCGTGTGCGCGAGCCTGCACAGTATCAGCAGGCTGTTCCACAGTGGGGGCATCGCTGTTGAACTGTCCTTGTTCAATACCCACCTTTCCCAGCCAGTAGGTGACTGGATAGCGACCAAGGTGGGGTGGGGAATGATCTCCTTTCTAGCCCAGTGGCACTGAAGGCAACTGCTGCTCCAGCTAAAACTAAGAAACTCAGCACGGACTAAAAGTGAAGCCAGGGCCTCCTGCTCACACTTCTCAGAGACAAAACGGGTGAGAATGTTCTTGAATTGAACTGGGTAGATGGAAGGTTCATTTCCCCTACAAAATGGGGAGGGAAGGATACATCCAAAACAAGAGGAGAAGAAACAACTCTTTGTCAGGTGGACTGCATTTTCCTGCTGTTGTAAACACCACCTGGTTTCCACCGGGTTATTGTTAAAGCGATATGGTGGGATTGCGGTTATGTTCGGAACCGGTGTGCAGTTTTTGGTCTCCTTACTTAATACCTGCATTGGAAGTAGTTCAGAGAAGGCTCACCAGGCTGATTCCTGGGGTGAAGAGGTTGTCTTATGAGGAAAGGTTGACCAGGTTGGGCCTACACCCATTGGAGTTTAGAAGAATGAGAGGTGATTTTATCGAATCATGGTCCAGGATTTTTAGCTTGGCAGTTGGGCGCTAGAGCGTTAAGTAAAGCGCGTTGATGTCAACACACACTCTTGCGATAGTTCAGTTGGCGGGCAGGCTTGCCGGCAATTAAAAGACCTAATAAGGCCATTAAGTTGTCAATTGGCATTAATTTTTCACTTCCCATTCAACCTGATGGTTGACAGGCAGGCGAAAATGCCAAGCGGCCTTTCCATTTTTTTTGAAACCTCATCCAGGGGCGGGATGAGGTTTCCAAAAGCAAATACAAATAAAAAAAAACCTTTATTTTTTTTTAATTGAAAACGTGTCCCTGCTGATGTGACAGAGTGACATAAAGGGACATGTTTCATTACATTTTTCTGCTCTTTATTATTTTTTAAAAATATCTCTTCGGCTCCCTGAAGCGGCTCCATGCCTCAGGGAGATTATTCAGCGCTCTCTCACGCGCATGCGCGAAGTTCGCCCTCCTCCCCCCGCCCACACAGGTAGCGCTCAGCGCTGCCGCTCACGGATCACGCTGGGCGGGTCTTAATTGGTCCACCAGCGTGAAATCGCGGTGCGCTGTCAATCATGGGCGGCGATCGACTTTCCAGACCCCTCCCCAATCCAGCACGCTAAGGGCAAAATCCTGCCCATTAAAAATCTGAGGGGGGTTGACATGCTAGACACAGAGGATGTTTCCCCTTGTGGGGAAATCTAGAACTAGGGAGCACAGTTTAAAAATAAGGGTGTCCCATTTAAGATGGAAATGAGGAGAAATTTCTTCACTCGAGAGGGTTGTCCGTCTTTGGAATTCTCTTTCCCAGAAAGCAGCGAAGGCTGGGGCATTGAATATATTCAAGGCCGAGATAGATTTTTCATTGACAAGGGAGTCAAAGGTTATGGGGGGGCCGACAGGGACGTGGAATTAAGGCCACAGTCAGATCAGCATTGACCTTAATGACTGGTGCAACAGGCTCAAGGGGCTGAACAGCCTACTCCTGTTCCTATTTCTTATGTTCTTATGTTCAATAACCCCAGAGAACTGAGAGTTGAAATCCAGTGTTGCAGTTTGAGAGGTTGAAACTAGTTTTAAAATTTGGAAATAAGAAACTGTAGAAGTTACCATGGGGCTGTTGGGTTGTTGTAAGGATACAACTGGTTCACTTTTGATTTTCATCTTCTGCCCTTGCCCATCTGGTCTATAGGTGACTCCAGTTCCACCTGGTTGACTCACATTTGCCCTGTGAAATGGCCTACACAGCAACTCTGCCAAACCAGCAACCCCACCATAGCTTTCTCAAAGCAATTAGAGATAGCTAAGAAATGCCAGGCTTGCTCACTCACACACACACACTCACACTCACACACAGACACTCACTCACAAACACACTGACACACTCACACACACACACTCACTCACACACACACACTCACACACAGACACTCACTCACAGACACATACTCACAAACACTCACTCACAGACACACACTGACAAACACACTCACACACACACACATACACACACACACACAGACACTCACTGACAGACACACCCTCACTTACAATCACTCACACACTGACACACACACACACACACACACACACACACACACTCACTCACAGACACTCACACACACACTCACAGACACTCACTCACAGACACACACTCACTCACAAACACACTGACACACACGCACAGACACTCACTCACAGACACACACTCACTCACAAACATACTGACACACACACACACTCACTCACAGACACACACCCACACATACTGACACTCACTCATTCACAGACACACACTCACTCACAAACACACTGACACACACACACACACAGTCACTCACAGACATACAGTACACACACACACCGACACTCACTCACAGACACACACTCACTCGCAAACACACTGACACACACACAGACACACACACACTCACTCACTCACGGACACACACTCACAAACACACTGACACACACACACAGACACACACTCACTCACAGACACACACCCACACATACAGACAGACTCACACACATTCACTCACTCACACGCAGAGACACATGCACACAGACACACACTCACTCACACACATGCAAGCAGAACATACTCACTCACAAACACACTGACACACACATACAGACACACTCACACACAGAACACACACACACAGTCACTCACACACAGACAGTCACTCACTCACATACACAGACACATACACACGGACACACACACAAACAGAACACGCTCACTCGTAAACACACTGACACACACTCACTCACTCACAAACACACACCCACACACACACACACACACACACACTCAGTCATACACACGGACACACACTCACTCGCACACATACAGACACACGCATACAGACATGTGCTCACTCACACTCACACTCACACACACACAGATACACACACAGGCCCGAATTCCACCCTTGGCGGGCATGTGCAATTGGCAGGCCCGGGACCAGTCGTAAAACAGGCCCCTGCCCACGATCAGCCCACAATTACCACCCGCCCAGCATGAAACGCAGCTTTCCAATGGTGGAGCAATGGGCTGTTGGGTGCCAGTTCCACTGGTGAACCAGTGGGCAGTTTAAAAACAGCACAGGTAGCTCCTTGAAGGCTGCCAGGGAAGAACATATCTTCAGGGTTCTGAAGACTGAAGCTATGGCCTCAACTGAGGCTGGAGATAGAACAAAGAACAAAGAAAAGTACAGCACAGGAACAGGCCCTTCAGCCCTCCAAGCCTGCACCAATCATATCGCCTGTCAAACTAAAACATTTTGCACTCCGGGGTCCGTATCCCTCTATTCCCATCCTATTCATGTATTTGTCAAGCTGCCTCTTAAACACCACTATCGTACCTGCTTCCACCACCTCCTCTGGCAGCAAATTCCAGACACTCACTACCCTCTGCGTAAAAAACTTGCCCCGCACATCTCCTCTATATTTTCTCCTCTCACCTTAAATCTATGTCCCCTAGTAATTGACTATTCCACCCTGGGAAAAAGCTTCTGACTATCTACTCTGTCCATGCTAGGAGGGAGGGCAGGTCGGATGGGCACTCAGCAACCCCCCCCCCCAACGCCCCAGGTTTTCGGACGAGTGCCTCGTGGTGCTCGTGGAAGAGGTGGTGGCTTCCAGGAGGGACTCGCTTGTTCCCAGAGATGGCAGGAGGCCAGTGCACCTGACAAATAAGCTTAGGAGGAGGTGGCAGCCCAGTTCAGCAGCCACGCTGTTGTGCAGTGCACATGGGTGCAGTGCCTTAAAAGGTTCAAGGACCTGTCGCGTTCTGCAAGGGTGAGTACCGTGTTGACTTAGATCAGTGTGGCCATTCCCCCACTGGAGCTCAGGGGTGTTAGAGTCTGAGTGCCAACTGGAAATGATGCCGGAGCTGGTCAAGGGGGTGGGTCCTGGCTGCTTGGGCTGAGTGCCTTGTGGCTTGAGGGCCACGATCCAGATGTGCCCTGCGAGGTGTTCCTCAGCTGGGGCTAGTCAGGCTGCAATGGTGCTGCAGATAGAGAGTGGACTAATCCATGCTCCTCTGTCCTTTCAGGAGAAGACAAGCCGTCACCAATTGGAGAGGTCACGGACAGGCGGAGACCCCCCCAAACCTCCTAATCCTAATCAGATTCGGCCTTGGGGTGCCTTGGCCAGCCAGTCCTGGAGAGACTGGAGTATCAGACAAAGGTAAGAGCACAGTTCACAAAGGTGAGAGTTTCGGACTGTGCAAACATTCTACAGTAGTCTCCTCATTGATGGGAGCCTCAAACCTGGAGTCCCCATTGATCATTGAAAGACGATGGCATCATGATGCAGATCTCCATTGTCTCACCAGGGTGCCTGGCCTTCACAGTGACAGTGCGATAACTTAACCTAATGACATGTCCTTGTTCTCCCTGAGATTCTCCAGCATGCGCTTAATTGCAGGACCCCAAAGAGCCACCCCTGATGCCAGAGGACGACCGAGCTTCAGCTGCACCTGAGGAGTCACACCCACTCTCTGAACCAGGCACCAACACAGATACCAGCATTAGATCTTCAGCTGGAATATTTTTTTCTTCATTCCCAGGATGTGGGTGTCACTGGCTAGGGCAGCATTTATTGCCCATTCCTGGTTGCCCTTGAGAAGGTGGTGGTGAGCTGTCTTCTTGAACCACTGCAGTCCATGTGGTGTAGGTACACCCACAGTGCTGTTAGGGAGGGAGTTTCAGGATTTGGACCCAGCGACAGTGAAGGAACGGCGATATATTTCCAAGTCAGGATGGTGAGTGACTTGGAGGGGAACTTCCAGGTGGTGATGTTCCCATCCATCTGCTGCCCTTGTTCTTCTAGATGGTCGGGGTCATGGGTTTGGAAGATGCTGTGTAAGGAGCCTTGGTGAATTCCTGCAGTGCACCTTGTAGATGATACACATAGCCACAACTGTGCGTTGGTGGTGGAGTGAGTGAATGTTTGTGGATAGGGTGCCAATCAAGTGGGCTGCTTTGTCCTGGATGGTGTTGAGCTTCTTGAGTGTTGTGGGAACTGCATCCAGGCAAGTGGATAGTATTCCATCATACTCCTGACTTGTGTCTTGCAGATGGTGTTCAGGCTTTGGGGAGTCAGGAGGTGAGTTACTCACTGCAGGATTCCTAGCCTCTGACCTGATCTTGTAGCCACAGTATTTATATGGCTAGTCCAGTACAGCTTCTGGTTAAAGGTAACTCCCAGAATGTTGATAGTGGGGGATTCAGTGAAGGTAATGCCATTGAACATCTAGGGATGATGGTTGGATTCTCCCTTGTTGGAGATGGTCATTTCCTGGCACTTGTGTGGTGTGAGTGTTACCTGCCACTTATCAGCCCAAGCCTGGATATTGTCCAGGTCTTGCTGCATTTGGGCATGGACTGCTTCAGTATCTGAGGAGTCATGAATGCTGTTAAACATTGTACAATCATCAGCAAACATCCCCATTTCTGACCTTATGATGGAAGGAGGATCATTGATGAAGCAGCTGAAGATGGTTGGGCCGAGGACACTACCCTGAGGAACTCCTGCAGTGATGTCCTGGAGCTGAGATGACTGACCTCCAACAACCACAGCCATCTTCGTTTGTCTCCAACCAGCAGAGAGTTTTCCCCCTGATTCCCAGTGACGCTAGTTTTGCTAGGGCTCCTTGATGCCACACTTGGTCAAATGCTGCCTTGATGTCAAGGGCAATTACTCTCACCCCACCTTTGGAGTTCAGATCTTTTTCTATTTTTGAACCAAGGCTGTAACAAGGTCAGGAGCTAAGTGGTCCAGGCGGAACCCAAACTGAGTGTGAGTGAACAGTTAATTGCTAAGTAAGTGCACGCTTGATAGCGCTGTTGATGACCCCTTCCATTACTGTACTGATGATGGGGCGGTAATTGTCCGGTTTGGTTTTGTCCTGCGCCCTGATGGCCACATGTGTACAGTCGATGGCACCCTGGACACAGGGGAACCCAGCAATCGCTGCAAAGCCTCTAGCTCGCTCAGCCTGGCTGGCCTCTTCCATACAGTAAGGAATAAATGTTATTACCCACCTGGACAGAGCTTCTGTCACCAGCCTGATGCAACTGTGAACAGCTGATTGGGAGACTCCACACAGATCCCCCACTGACCCCTGGAAAGAACTGGATACATAGAAGTTGAGGGTCACTGTGACCTTCAGAGCCATTGCCATGGGGGGTCCACCCACACAGTCGGAGCTGATCTCAGGCCCAATCATCTGACAGATGGAGGTGATGCTCTCCCTGGAGAGGCGGAGCCTCCTTTGGCATTGCACCTCGGACATATTGAGGTAGCTGCATCGCCACCTGTAAACCCTGGCAGCAGGATAGTGGCGTCTTCTGCGGCCCCTTCCACCTTAGACTTTCTGCTGGCCCTGTGCCCCTTGTGTCTGTGCCTCTCCTCCCACAGGTCCCTCCCCTGGAAGCTGCATTGGGACACCTGGCCTCCTCTCTCTTCTGCCCCTCTCTTCCTCCTCAGAGGAGGTGCCTCCAGCAGAGATCACACTCCCTATTCCCAGGGTAAGGGAAGGCTGTCTGATACCTGGAAGGGTCCATATAGTCTGAATTGTCCGAGCTCCTTGAACACACCAAGGAATCCTGAAATGAAGCCTGGAAATGTTAAGATGGAGGCCCGAACAGAGAGGAAGCTGCCAAGTACCAATCAGCAACCAGCAACAAGCCAGTTACCAAACTCCTGACTACTGACACTGGCAATGCTGCTCACCCCTTTTCTCCCGCCCGTGGATGAGGTTTCTGAAAATGTCAGCTGCAAACCTGCCCGTTTTGCCTATGCAATGAGTGTGAAATTGCATGGGTAATGACAAATCACCATCAACTGGATTGTAAATGGCATTAAGTGACCTGTCAATAAATGGCGGGCACGTCTCCAGCATCCGCTCATACCAGCCAGGCGAAATATCGCGTGAGTGCGTGATGATGTCGGGACACTCACCC